>VDFB02259034.1:0-322114 GCA_007258455.2 Sequoia sempervirens
CAACAAAGATACACAATGTTCTAATGAAGAAACTGTAGAATTTTTTTTGGCAAGGGTCAGAAGATTGCAAAAAGTTCCCCCTTGTAGCTTGGGACAAAATATGTAAACCAAAAGATGTAGGGGGTGTTGGTCTCTAGAATTGGGTTGTTCTTAACATTTCCTTGGGAGAAAAACTAGTATGGAGCATGTACTCGAATCCTAAAGAAAAATGGGTAAATATTCTCTAGAGCAAGTACCTAGATTGTGAAGGCCCAGAGTGCATCCTCACCATGGCTAATCCACCATGGGTAAATATTCTCTAGAGCAAGTACCTAGAACGTTCTTGAGGATTAGATTGCTAGTCTCAAAGAGGAATTGACAAAGATAAGGATTTATTTCTCTGAAAAGGAGGACTCAATTAAATTGTGTACAATCAATTTGGGGTCATATAAATTTAAAATAGGATATGAGGTGGTTGTTAGCACTGAGAAGACAAAAAATTGGCTATATCATATTTTCTAGAATAAATTTTTCCTATCAAAAGCTAGTGCTTTCACATGAGTAGCTCTTCAAAAGAAAATCCTCACTAGGGACCACTTGCAAAAACTAGGTGTGTGTGGGCTAAGAAAATGTGTCCTTTGTGAAGGCGAAGAAGAATCTGTAAACCACATATTACTAGAATGCCAATTTACTAGAGAGTGTTGGCTCCACTTAATGAAGAATCTATGTTGGTACAAGCCCCTACCAATGGATGTCATCGGTCTCTTCATAACATGGCCTAGTCTAAAAAGTAAATCTTTCTTCTCAAGTTCTTGGGTTGTGTCATCATCCATTTTCATATGGGAGATATGGAAGGAGAGAAATAGATGAATATTTCTAGATAAGTACTTGGAACTTGGTTAGTTCTTGGTGAAGCTAGATCTAGCCATAGTGGAGGTTGTCACCATCAATGTAAGGAATCACTCTGGCTCCAAGAAGGCCTTCTCATCCTGGGATAATGTGATGTTAAAATTTTGGGCCGAGTTGTTGGTTCCCCTTGTTCTTGGGGTGGCAGGGCCAAATTTAGCCAGATAAAACACATTTTGGACTCTTTTGAGTGAGGGGTGGGTAAAATTAAACTTTGATGGTGCCTTAAGGAGGGTAAACCTAGAACTTTTGGTGTCCACTTCATCTTCAAGGATGATTAGGGGTTGATGATAAGAGAGCTAAGTGTGCCACTACCATAAAGGATAAATAACGAAGCTAAATTTTGTGCCCTTTGGCATGGCCTAAATGAAGGCATAAGATTGGGAATTAAAAAGATTGAGGTGGAGGGTGACTCATTACTAACAATCAACGCACTCTGTAGAGAGAAAATGATCAACTAACAATTGAACAATATCCTACGTGAGTGTTGTAGAATGCTTGAAGGGTTTGAGTATTTTTCAATATTGCACATATATAGGGAAGACAATTGGATGGCCAATGCACTTGCCAACATATTGATCGATGAAGTAGTATTGTGAATCATTTAAACACTAGAAATAATAAATATTATTGCTACATATGTGATGGTGTGCATGTACAACACCTGAACTCCAAGTGCGATTGCTTGCAACTCGATGCTTGTACGAGGAGCTTTTATGACAGGTGGTGGGGAGCATGGCGGTGGCATGTCAAGGTGTATACAGCTGGCGACATGGAAAAGGAGTGCTGAAGGATTATTAAAGAGAACTCCCTTACATTTCACTTCATGCGAATGAGATATCAATGCACGATGGTATATTGTGGATAATAATGACAACAACTTCCATCCATTGCAGAAAGATACAAGACAAGGCTCTCGGCTATATATTGTCTCTCAGAGGGGTGGAGGTTAGTGTACACAAGAATTTGTAGTGTATGGTGTATTCAAATGCAATCTATGTATATATCGATGAGACTTAAAAATATCACAATGAAAGGTTGCTTTTCTTAAATGCATCATAGACCTAAGACTGAAGCAGGTTCTTAAAGAATGAAGCGACTTCTGAGAGCGGTGAAATAGGTTTTGGGGTAAGAATTTATGGCAGATGATTACAGACATCGAGTAAATACAAACATTTTGTCCTGTTTTGTGGCTTCTCTATTAGACTAGAGGGAGACAAAGAAATGGTACTGGAGCTTGTGAAAGAATTGTTTAAAATAAATATTTGGGAGGGTTTAATGAGGTGGTGCATGTGGCTCATTATGGAGTAGTCATACCGCGACCAAGAGACATTCAACGGGTGGAGGAAGAGACAACAATTTTAAAATGACTACCATTTCTTGCAAATTTTTGAACCACCACCCTCTGCAACACAGAGCTAAGGCACGATGAGGGTGTGAGTTTCTAAAAATAATTTCCAACTTGGAGCTCGTTTATGACCTCGATTGGCTCCATGATTTCGTGTTCCAAGGTGAGGAGTCGGGAGCTTAATCTTCCTATGTAGGTGGTGCAAAATGTTACGGTTCTTTTTGACATAGTATAGTATAGGTGGGTCTGGGAAGTGTACCATCCCAATATACATGTAATATGGCAGAATAGCCATAAGGGCCGTAGTGTAGTTTCCTCTACCTAGGATGGGGACTTCCTTAGTTTTGATAGATTGAGCTTTTGGTATAGAAATGTAAAATCTTTTTGAAATAATATAAGGTGCATCCCTCAGGCTGTAATTTACCAAGCAAAAAATAATAATAGTAATATTAACAATAATAAACACTAAGAATAATAATATTTTATTAAGTATAATATTAAAATACTAGGATTTGTAATAATATAGTAATAAGAATAATTTAATGATAAAAACAATATAATATTTTAATAATTAAAATAAAATAAAAATAATAATATAATAAGAATAGGAATAATATAATAATTTTAATATTAAAGAATATAATACTAACATTAATAATAATATAATAATAAAGATATAAAAATAATAATAAATATATAAAAAATAATAAAAGAATAATATAATACTTACCCTTTAAACCCTAATCTTAATAATAATATAATAATAAAGATATAAAAATAATAATAAATATATAAAAAATAATAAAAGAATAATATAATACTTACCCTTTAAACCCTAATCTTAATCCCTAATCCTAATCTTAAACATAAGTGAATATTAAAAATTATTAAATACCACTTCTAATTGAACCATAATTTGAAACCTTAACCTAACCCAAAGTGATCCACAATCATAACCCTAACCCAAACTTTATCCTACAACTATAAACCTGACTCCATCCCAACATCAATCCTAAACCTAACCCTACCTTGACCCTAAACATAACATTAACATTATTTCAGACACCAAGACTAAAAGCAATTGTAACTCTAACCCTAACCCTCACCCAACCCTAAAACCAACACTAATTATAAGTCTAAATGTAAATGTAACCTCAAGTGAACACTAGGTAATATAATTATAATCCTTACTCTAACCCTATTTGATCCCCAATCTTAACCCTAACCATAATCCAAATTTAATCAATCCTAACCAAAATTGAACCCTAACCATTAATTGCAATTGAAAACTAAACCTTATTTAGTTTAAATAATAATCCCTATTGCAATCAATCATTAATAATATAATAATAAAAATATAATATAATAAAATTTATATAAATTACCTCTAGAGACATATTTAAGATTTTATTAGGAATAGACTTAAATTTCCAATTTATAAATAAAACAATAATAATAAAATATAATAGTTTAATATTATTAATATAACAATGATATTATAATATAATCTTAATATAATATATTCTAAAAATAATATAATATATTCCTACTATCATTTTATAATTTTAATATAATAATAATAATATTTTACTAATTATAATATTAAAATATTAAGATTAATAAGAATAATTTAATAATTAGATAATATTAAGATAATTGTTAGGGTTAGAGTTACAATCATAGTTATGGATAGTGTTACGACCACAATTAGGGTTAGAAATAGGTCTATGATTAGGACAATGATTTAGAATTTATTATTAGGATTAAAATTAAGGTTAGGATTAGGATTAGAATTAGGGTGTGAGTTAGGGTTAGGGTTAGGGTTAGGTCATGCAAAAAACTAATTAACAATACTAAAACATTATAATTAAAAAAACTTACATTTATTTTTATTCACATTAGCAAAACTTACATTTATTTTTTTATAAATTTAAAAAATAATAATTACAATACTAAAGACTAAAGACAAGTACTAGCCACTAGACACACTTGTTTATTATTATTTTAAAAAATTGTATTAATGAAAAGTTACCTTTTAAGGCACCTTTCCCATTAAGGAGGACGAAAGAAAAATTCGCATGCCAAAGTTCGCTTATTTTATCATTTTCTTTGTTTGTTGAATTAAAAAAAAAGGAACACTTATTTTAAGGCCATCACCATTAATTAGAAGAACCCAGCTGTAAACATTTCCTTGGCCAAATCAAAACGAAATTGGAAAATGACGGTGTTTGTGGGCGATTGGTCGTACCCCATTTTCCCTAGAAATTGCCTTTCTATCCTCTTTATTACATAGAATTCTCCAGTCAATAAATATTGTTAAACTGTCACTAACGGTCTGCTGTACAATCGAGGGCCAGGGTTTAATCTGCCCAAAACACCTGAAACCCCACCGCCTATTTAAACAGACTCTTGTCCAATCTACAAGACAGCTGAGATTTTCTTTTCTCACTCCATTTCCAAACTTCATCACTGCATTGTTTGTTTTCTGGGTCGCAATCAGAATTTATTTCGATCAAAATATTGTTTTGATTTCACGCACATAATTTGCCAAGATCTCTGTCTTTCTCTTGTTCAATAGAAATGGCAGAAACTTCAGAAATGCCTTCTGTTGGCGTGAATGATAATGCAGTGATGGAGAAGTCATCGGAAATGTCACTGGACTTCGTCGCTTCGAAAGCCTCGGAAGAAATGTTACCCGCTTCCAAGCCCTCGGAAGATGTCACTTCCCGAACCTTCGAGGCATCATTTCGCAAGCCCCTGGAGAATGCCTCTCCCGAAATCTTGGAGACATCTTCTCCCAAACCCTCGGATACGCTTACTTCCAAATCACGGGAGGCTTCCCCTCCCAAACCCTCGGAACCTTCCAGTGCTGAACCCTTAGGAGCTTCAGGGGAACAGGTTGCTCCCTCTCCCTATCGCCTCTTCAATCGGCAGAGAACCCTTCATGAAGTTCTTGGTGGAGGACAGGGTATGTAACTTTCTTTACTCATAATTTGTATTTTTTCCAAATTTGGTAAATTTCTGTTCCATTATATCTCTTCCGTCAAATTCGCAAATTCACATAGGCTTACGCTTAGACTTGACACTCATTGAGTTGGACGTTACATGCTCGATTTTACTCAATTTTAGTGCTTCATTATTCCCCTCTTTAGAAGCCCCTGTAATTTTACCATTTGAGCTCAGCTGATTTATATTCATTGCTCTGTTTGCTTCTAAGTTTTCTCTCCTTTTTTAAAACTATATAGCATTTAGTGCACACGTAATGTCTTCTATTGGGTTTCTGATTTTGAATTTGGTGGAGGCGATCTCAATTTAACTTTGAGAAATATTATTAGAATAGCTTCTGAATATTTTGAATCACATGGCCGAATGTTGCAGGCCATCTCAGTGGGAAGTTATAAAAATATACTTTCAAGATTTTCTGATTTCTTTTTGCTTTTATTTTTTTTTGATTTTGTGAAAAGTTTACAGCCCAAAGTTGGTTGTATATTTGGTTTTTAGGTTTAAAATTTTTTTAAAATTTTTTTTGTGTTAAAACTTATAATGAAATCTTAGAATATTCACCCCATTTGAAAGTCTCTTTCATAAAAATTACTTAGATTCTTTTGCTTTAGCCCACCTTATTTTGAATTGCTGACTTCTGTACATGGTGATTCTTTGTTCGAGTTTCTGGGTTTAAGTGATTATAATCATAAATCTATGATTCTGGGAAGACTGGATTTAAATCTGGGTTTAAGTGATTATAATTATAAATCTATGATTCTGGGAAGACTGGATTTAAAACAATGCTGTATTTTCGATGCCATTTCTTCTTTTGAATTTATTTCGAACTTCTCAATTATAACTGTGAGCCCAAGAATCTTGGAAGTCAGGGGATGAATCAATAGGGTATTTCCAATGCCAATTTTCTGTTTACCTTGTCGAAGTTTCTAAAGTGGTTTTTTCATTCTTGTTGATTTTATTTTTATTTCCCGTTGAAGTCCAAGTTTTAGTCCTAAAAATTCATGATCGTCTAACACTAATAGTGTCACTACCCTCTAGTTTCTTCGCTGTGTTTCTTTCCTGTATTTTTTGTTTCACTCATTACTCAAAATCTTTAACTGTAAACGGTATCTCCTTTCTGTCCTTGAATGTGGCATTGAATTAAAACCTGAAAATTGCTTATTAAATCCTCACCCCATGGATTAGAGGTTGACTTCTAAAACCCTAAAACTTATTTGGTGGAGTATTTTACTGAATGTTTGAGGTTAGGTTATGTCGAATTTTATTTGATGTATTTTATCTGCTGTCATCTGGTTTTGGCAGTTGCTGATGTAATACTCTGGAGGAAAAGGGGTATTTGTATTGGTTTACTTCTTGGTGGTGGTGCTATATGGTACTTATTGGAACAATCAGGATATACATTTGTTTCAGTTGTTTCATCAGCACTTCTCTTTGTCGTCGTTCTTTTGTTTGCCTGGGCAAAAACTGCTAATATTCTCCAAAGGCAAGCAGTTATTTTTAGCATTTTGATTTTCTTTTGACCCTTATTTTGACCGGTTAACTTTTGCAATGCACACAAAATTTAACAGTTGCTCTGTCCATGCAGGCCCCTTCCTACTCTCCCTGATTTAACACTATCAGAAGAAATGGTGACCAGAGGAGCCGCTGAACTCTGTGCACAAATTAATTGCGTCTTGGCAATTGCAAATGATCTCGCTGCTGGGAAAAATAAAAAGCTTTTTCTGAAGGTAATTTAGTACGCTTTTGTTAATTAATGATTTTCTTGTATATTTTTATTTCTCATTTTTTATGGACATGCTGTTGCAGAACAAGGTAACCAGCCACTCTGATGAGCTGATCAGAAAATTGCATTATCTGACAATCTAATATTAAACCTGACACAAGATTTATAGGGCTATAAAGCCAAAGGATAGAGACCTAGGAGACCACCTTTCTTGATTTGCCAAGCACTTTCCATACCAAGGATGTGTTTCGTAATGGCTATGTTGTTATTATGAAGGGTGTTTCTGTTGCATTGACTAGTTTCTTTGAGGATTAGATCTAGACCATGGTCTATATACATCTCTTTGTCTAAATGATTTTGTATTATAATGTGTTTTCTAATATTATGTCTTGCAGGTGGCTTTCATTCTCATACTTTTATCGGTTATTGGAGGAAAGTACAACTTTCTCACAGTTGTTTATATCTGTAAGTAGTTAGAATTTTTTAGTGCTTCACTATCTTGTTGGAACTTCCTTTATTATTTGGTTTTTAATAAGGTGCTATTATTAATTGTGCTTCTTTCTTTTTTAACCTTTTATATTGCAGGTCTTATTTTTGGTCTCATTGTTCCTGCATTGTACAACAAGTATGAGGATCACGTGGATAGCCATGCAGAAAGAGCACTCAAGGAAATTGTAAAGCAAACAGAAGTAGCACAGCGGCATATTTTAAAGCATTACAAGAACCTTGATGAGAAAGTTATAAGCAAGATCCCGAGGGGGATTTCTAATCTTTCCAAATTTTCGAAAGACAAGACCCTGTGATTTGTCTCTAGGTCTTCATCCAAGAAAAATCTATGTCGTGAGAGAAGTCTATGTGAATGTAAATCATTTTTTTTTAAACAATCGTGCATTTCGCTGATCATCCTTTGTTTCTCCTCTATTTTATCTTATATATGATATACATCATAAAACATTTAAAAAAAAGCAAAGAATTTTAGGATGTGTGGTCATTTTGTGGAATTGTATCGTTTCTTACCTTAAAATATTAAAAAAAAAAAGCAAAGAATTTTAGAATATGTGGTCATTTTGTGGAATTGTATAGTTTCTTACGTTGCAGCTATAAATTGTTGAAAGTATTTTCCAACTTTCTGTAAGTGTATGCCATGATTAATCTTTTAGGTTGACATGCTTAAGACTTTTTGTTTTATGTGTTTTGATCTCTTAAGACGTTTTGTTTTATGTGTTTTGATCTATTATATATTTTTTAAAGTTGTTTAACTTCATGTTATTTAATATTTTGTGATTCTGTTAGAGGCAGCTGCCCCAAAATCTTTGCATTTTAAGATATTTTGTTTTCTGTTTTTGGTTTTCCATCAAGCCTGATGGGGTTGCTGTCCCTTAACCCCACTGAAGATTGCTGCCTCCAAAATCCCTGCTTTTTTTTAATTTTTTTTTTTTAAAAAATTCTTTCTTTAAAAGTTATTTTGTTTTCTGTTATTGGTTTTCCATCAACCCTGCTGGGGTGGCTGCCGCTTGACCACACAAATTGTTCTCAACAATATTTTTTCCTTATTGTCACTATGATCAAAATGGGTTTGTTCTCAAATTTAACTTCTATTGTTTTGTTTTCACCCCCCACTTCGTATAATAAAAAAATTCCAAATTACATGTTTGCAAGTGTCAAACTATTTCAAATGTTTTTTTTTTTCAAATATTTGTATGTAAAAAAGTTTGTTATAGATATGCTTTAGCTGCCACAATTTTATATCAATTGATGTCTAAGTTGGAGCTCTATGAAATAGTAGGATTTTATTTATTTATGGTTAAGACAATATTTGTATTAATGTATTTTTACTGTATATTTACAAATTTTACATGCATGCAACTAACAATGATTAAGTAAGATAACACCAAATACAATGATAGAAAAAGGGAAACCTCCTTATGTAAGGTGAATATTTAAACAATGGGGTGATAGAAAGTAAATTTTTTAGCAATGAATCCTAGAAATATTTTAGCAGAAAAGTTATCTCAATTATAAAGATCCAAAAACAAGGACTCTTTGAAAATTAGTGAAAAAAATGTTGATAAGAAATAAATTAGTGTTGAATAGTTAGCCATAGTTTTTTGTTTTGTTTTGTGGACTAGAGAAGATACAATATAACAAGGATTTTGAAGAAGAATAAGGGCAGGTCCCTTGCGGCTGCTTAGCTTATTTTGGCTAGGAGCCATTGCTCAACTTATTTAGGAGTGGATTTCTAACAATATGCACCTCCTTTATTCCCACAATGTATTTTCAATTCCTAAACAATTGCTCCATTAAAATAGGAATTTTATGTATGGGAAAAATTATCCTTTCCCAACAATAAAATTTATGCATGGGAACACGGGTTGTGGTTGCTCTAGTATATATTTCTTTTGTGCTTTTAGGAGATCAAGTATATATCACTTGTTTTTATGTGGGAGATGTATCTTAAATGGATTCCACCTCATTTGTCATCAAAATATTTTTTCAAGGGGTGTTCTTCATTCTTCAATTTGTTAAATTTTTAATGTTTTCTTTTAACTTTTCTTGCATGGATCTTAAAGATGACTTTTGCTCTTCTATTAAAAATGTTTTATAATTTATTTTAGGATATCATCTCAAGAGTCCTATTTTGTCTATCTTTTTAGTTAATGTTTAATTTTATATTGATTTTTTTTGTAAATCTCTTTATTTTCATTAAGCTTTTATTTCATCACCCCACATGGGTCATACTACTAGTGAAAGTCAACATCAAAATTTTAAAACTCTAAAATTATGTGTAACAAGGAATCCTTTTCTCTTAAAGGCGAACCTTCCACAAGAAAAAAGTATTGAAGTAAGGTCTTAAAATATTTGTCATCTATCTTACATATTCCAAGACAACCCTCTTCAACACGTGTTTTATAATTCTATGAGACTTTACCTTCGATTCTTAAAATATAAGGACAATATTTTCTCAATTGAATAAATTTTTTGCAAGTCATTGGAAGTCTAGGCATTGTAATTTGATTGCAATTGCTTCATAAATCGCAACAAAAAATAATCCACAAAATTATTGTAATAATTTTAATTACTATGGATCCTTATCATATGGTATGGTTCACAAACTAGTCCAATCAATTTACCTAGAATATCTTAATAGGTTTGACAGTGAATTTTTTAATTAAAAACCAAACATAATATAACATGAACCCAGATTTGAACCTTAACTAGATCAATACCAAAATAAAATTTATATACCATTTAAAGGAGGCATCCATCTACTTACACATCATTGTCTAATCTAATAATAATTGATAGTGTAAAAATGAAGACCTAAACCCATCGTTTAATTATTCTCCTTTGAGCACTATTGGCCCAACTTTAGTGTGCCCCTTTTCAATTTAAAGTGTGCTCTTGTGTTGTATGTTTACCTTGGTTGTGCTTCAGTTTTCTAGTTTCATATGTAGAATAATACAAACTTTTGTTAATGATCCATCATCAAGAAGAGGATCACACTCTGTATTGTGGAAAACTCATACCAACTATAGTTTCATATGTATTTATGGTAAGGATCCCCATTGTAGGTCTAGGGTATATTTGTCTACACATTCTAATTATTAAGACATTCCATTTTAATTCTTTAGGCCCATTTTTGTTTAAACATGTTCTAGGTTTATCTTGGGGCTATAATTGTCTTAATGTTGGCTAATATACAAGCCTAAATTGTATTTACAAGGTCTTCATCATGCAAATATTCATGTTTTATGTTTGTGGGTAGTGCATTTATGTGCCTATGGATGCTTATTTCAATTCCATGTGTCTCTCTTGGGTTCCTATTGGTCAAAGCCTCCAATTTAAATCTTAACATGCTTCTTTTATCCACATGGCTGCAACTCGACTATTGATGTTTGGTTTTTTCCTCTAGCTCACTATGACCATAGATATCTACCACAAAATTAAATGGTGCTTGCACCCACTAGATTTCAAATTGTTGGAATTTTTTAGTGGCTAGGGCTCTTTTTATGTTGTTTGTCATGATTGAAAGGAAGTAGAGGTGCAAAATACACTTCCACACTAATATATGAGAGGATATAAGTGCACAAATTAAACTAATCACACATCTACAAGGAAATAAACACAAACAATATACTATACCACAATTAATTATATGGGGGAAACCCTTTCAAGAGAAAACCCCCAAACTCCACAACAACCCAATTTATTATTTAGTAATGAAAGGTTATAATACAATAACCAATCTTATTTTACATTTTATGGTTTCTTTTATTGTTTCTCTTATTTATTGGGTCCTTGAGATGGAGGTTTTGATAGTGACCTTTGTAGGTATTGCTATTCTTCCAAAATTACTCCATATCTCTAGTTAGTGATACCCCCTCTAAGCCTAGTAGAGATTGAATAAATTTGAGATCCAACAATTGGTGCCATTCTCAAGGAGTATATGAAGACACTTATCACTTAAATTTTTATTCTACACTATCTATATCAACATTTGGTTGTAGTGATGGAGAAGGAATAGGTTTCAAAGGGAAAGGGGAAGAAGGTTGGAAAGGACGAAGCTAAAGGCCCTTGTACAAGAGGTAAGGGTAACCTGAGGAAAACCTTTGAGGAGGAGAAAGAACTGATGGACATGGTCAAACTGCATTGTAACTAGGAACTTGAGGTGGCTAACACCTTAAAAAACATGAAATAGTGTCCCTTTCTGTGTTTTGTTCTATTTCTATCTTTTGCTGCTGGTTCTCTATTTTTTCGCTATTGTTTTGTTGTTGGCTGCTGCTGGTGGTTCAATGTCTTTATCTATAAGTATATTTTTGTCTGTTTAGTTGTAAATGGTTTCGAGTCCCTTCAAAACCTAATTTCCCCTTATAATCAAAACATTTGGTTAAAATTATTAATCACTACAAGAATTAATTTCTTTTCCAAGTAGAGAGGGGTGACTTTATTGATTTGAACCTAGTCAAAGATCAACACAAAAGGATTGAAAATAAAGAGAACAAGACAATCTAAGAGCCCATAAGATAGTGAAGATACTTATAAGAAAGCAAGAATGCAACAAAACACATGGAATGCTAAAAATAGAAGTATGCTTAGTCCTCCCTTGAAGAACAAGAGGCTAGTACTTGGGGTAAGGATAGTATTTATTGACTCAAGATACTAATATTAATATACATATTCAATGGTTCTATTGATAATATGGTTAGAAATATTATAATACCTTGTAATTAGATTGTGATGCTAGAAGGTATAAGCATGAGGGGTATATATATGATCTATGCGAGGCCTTGCATTAGGATTTGGAATAATAAGACCTTAAACATATCTATCATGCAAAATCAAATAATATTTTCCTTCAAGTCTCATAAGAGCATGATATTTATTTTCATGATGCTAATGAACCAAATAGTCAAAAAGTGACTGGGGAAAGAGGTATTGATGAAGAGATTGATCTAATTGACCACCTCAAGGAAATAACTCAAGCACTTCAAGTAGAGATCCAAGTGAATGGCTAAGATTGATCAATAAGCTCAAATATAGATCAATGGCTTAAAACACTTATAGAAGAAATAATGAGAGAGAGAATGGAAATAGTGATAATAAGTAGAATGATACAAATATACCTTAAGAAAAACCTTTTAGGAAAACTCATCTTCCAAAGCTCTAAACACTTAAGAATTAGAGGATATAAATGAAAGATAAAGTTTTATATAAATGAAGTTGAAAACTCAATGGTTTTCCAAACAACATTTCATGTTCAAGAGAAAACAAATCTTTGGGTAATAGATAGTGGATGTTCAAGCCACATGACAGGTGATAAAATAAAATTCATCAATCTTGTTAAGTGGAATGGTACATCAGTCAAGTTTGGAGGTCAAAATAAAATGTGTGACATGAAATGTTTAACAACCATAACAAGTCAGCTCTAAAACATCTGTGATAAGAGAGAATCAAATGCAGTCCAAACCAAGAGATAATCAAGAGCTATTTTAACTTAGCACACATCTCCACATAGATGCACACTTCAAAAACTTGGTGCAAACATCCCAATATACCAAGTCAACCCAACAAACAGTTAACCTTCCACTTGCATTAGCTCCAGAACAAAGGCGGTACCAAAGAGACCAAAAACATCATGCAAATCACTTTACAAACATTATATGAGATTCGAAACCATTCACATACACTCTTTTCACAACTTCATGCTATTTTATTTTGCTACAAACAAACATACATTGACCCTAGTATCTCTTGCAAACCCAAGAAATAAAGTCTAGAGATAAAACATTGAGAACTAGACTTGTGGTACACCACAACACTTGAAACCTTAAATGAAAAACACAAGGACAATATAAACTTATCCTCCAAGTTGCAAGATCACATATTAAAATACAAAGGAATGTAGAATATTCCTCTGATCCTGACTGCAACCACACTGTAGTACTATTCTTCACTTTGCTAGTCCTATAATCTTTTGCCTTAAATTTCATGCACTGAAATGAAGAACACACATACCACACACATGTCTCTGTTTAGCTTCTAGACCACAAGGCCATATCTTCAAATGAGGAGGAATGCACAACATTCTACTGAGCTTCTTCAGTACAATTCTTGTGTCTTTGACTACTTGCAAGCCTTACGTACTTTCTTTCATCAATGCTTTACATCAAGAGACAAAGAATACAACATTCACACTCCCATAGACAACAATTACAACATTTTTCATAAAAATCAATAAACCAAAATTTCTTCATATCAACATACACTTCCATCTATCAACTTTCACCTATTCATGAGCAACAAAAGATATCGTACAACTGTGTACAATATACTCATGATCACTGTGACCTTTAGTTCACAACCCTTCTGATCGCCATATTGATTGCATTACATGCAACCTTCCACAATACCACTTTGTTGACATCAATGACAACACATGCAACACATTGAACATTGTGTCTATTTGCAAAGGAATAATTTGTTTTAAAATGCATGAAAAAATTGCTATATAAAGCAAAAGGACCACTGGATTCCTTAAGTAATAGTCAAGCCCCTTGGCCAATCTACAAAGATATAAAAAATGTCAAGCTTAGATCCAAATGTTTATGCAACTAAGACTAATATGAAAGTAGGAACTAAAATTGACATTGAGCCTTGGTCCTCCTAATACAAATATTTCTTCATAATAATCAATGATGGTAAATGACCTAGGAAGATGTTCTTAAATTCATTCTCCTAGACACATAACAAGAGACTTTTGGCATGTAGATTGGAAATATAATAGCCTCATTCTAGGAAAGTGAACCTTGGGATTGAAAACAAATAAAAATATAAATTAAAATATGGAAACTTGGCCACAACATGGGAAAATCCAAGGGATAAAAACCATCTTTGGTGTATAGTCAAGAATGTTATGACTGTTATGAAATTGAACTAGTGTGGACACTATGGTGTTGTAATGAGCCACACAAATATTAAATGCACCCATTAGTGATGTTATTTTGATGCCAATTAGATAAGGTTTACCTATTGTTGAACTATATTGGAGTTTGGCATATAAAATCATATGAATAGTTGTTCATTCTTAGGATCTCTCTTACTTGTTTCCATCATTTGCATAAGATCAATAAATGTGAAGATCTCACCCATTAGTGATGTTATTTTGATGCTAATTAGATAAGGTTTACCTATTGTTGAACTATGTTGGAGTTTGGAATATAAAATAATATGAATAGTTGTTCATTCTTAGGATCTCTCTTATTAGCTTCCATCATTTGCATAAGTTCAATAAATGTGAAGATCTCATTTATATGACATGTTCTTATTTTAAATATATTGCATACAGGTATTTGGCAATATCATGCTATATCCCCATGATAAAACTCATGCAAGTTATCCAATTGGTACAATATAAATTTTTTGTTTAAAAATACTTATTATTATTTTTTGGCATCATGATTGAACTAGGGTTTCAATATTAAATGAACGACCTTATTTAACTATTTCCTCCTATGCATATTTCACCTTGTCACTTTGATTATCATTTTTGGTAGATCACACCTATGCATGTGTTTTTTGTGCTATTTTAGGCTAGAGTCAAGAAACATGGATGTTCATTTTCTCTCATACATAATCCATGATTAAATTCAAATACATGGACATGTTAGTGTAATTAATATTTAATTACACTTGCATAACTTTACTTATGTAATATTTAATTCCTAGGTTTATTATTATCATCTTTATCTTATTGAGCTATCTTGTTGCTCCAGATAAGATTAGGGTTATGCATCTTTGTTTTTATAAAGCAAATCATATTTTGTAATTATTTAAATTCCTGAATAATAATATTTTGCACATCTTTTGCAAAGCTTTGTTTTTTTTTATTTTCTCTTCTGTGGAAGGCTTTTTTGGTTTGCATTTCAGATCTTGGTATCTTTGCAGAGTTTTTTCGGGATTCCTTGAGGGTATCATGCCTTGAGTTTATTCTATGTAGCGTTTTGGATCAGGTTGGGCCTCGCCATTGGATTCAAAGCGCTGGAAAAAGTCAAGGTTGACTTTTATTTTGCAGATTTTGGTCATTGTTTGCTAGATCTATGAGGGTTTCAAGTTGGGAGATTTTTTGCAAGTTTTGGAGGTAGCCAAATTTTCAGAGTAGTTTGAGCACAAACGAAGGTCACCATTGCGTTCGTAGCAGCCAAAAGCCCTAAGATCGCCTTTCGTTTCATTGATTTTGGAGAAAGTTATTTATGAGGCAATTTCTTTTTGCCAAGGAGGCTGTACGACCTCCCTAGCACACACTCCAGCGCACGAAAAATGAAAAAAATAAAAAAAAGGTTTTTTGGGACTCACGCCAGTGCCTCCAGTTCTAAACAAGATTCAGCCATCACCGTGCCATCGAGCAGCCACCAGGAGCAGTGACCACTGGGCGACGCCACCATGCAACCGCCACCGACCTCCTCCGCTAGCCCTTAAGGACTGTAGACTCTTTGGCCGTGGTCCTATGGAGGACTAGGCCCTTAGCCTAGCCCCCGCAGGCTCATCTGCAACCGGCCCTGGTCGTATGGGGGACTGGGCACTATGCGCCCAGCCCCCGACCGTCCTTTAGCACCAGCCCACGGTCCTATGGAGGACCAAGGGCTTCACCGAAGCCCCAGCCTGCCAGCCCCTGGTCGTGCATAGGACTAGCGGCCAAATTTTGTTTTAGCCCCCTGGGGGCACAATAGGCCAGATTGGCCTTTCTGGAGCAGTTTTCACGAAAACAAGAATAACTTTGGCCCACGATGTCAAAATCGCACAAACGAGATACTGTTAGAAAGATGGTTCCGGGAACTATCCTGTGGTGTAGTTTATTTTTTAGTATTTTTCTATTTAGCTACATTTATTTCTGTTTGAAGTTAGATGTTCATTTATGGCTTCTGAGCTCATAACTTTTTGCCACGATCTCTGTTTTTCGCTTTCTTTGCGGCATTGGAAAGGTATTGAGGAGCTCTATTTTTTTGTCCATGCAATTTTTTTCGTATCTGTCCCAGGTTGATCGTTATTCTAGATTTGTCCCAATGGGTGTTTTGGAGATTACTTGGATGTTTTGGTAGTTGGAAAGGTGAAACTTGAATATTTGTACTTCATTTCAGTACCATATCATTTTATTTTCTATTTATGCATGTTTGCATTCTCTCCTTTTACAATCGTTGGGTTATTGTAATAAATGAACTAAGATAAAGTTCCATCAGGGGAGCTTTCTTGCATAATAATATGATTAGAGTGTAGTTTTCACTTTGATCTCCATCTTGTTTTGATGGCAACTCGCATGGGTTATCTGGTTTCTAGTTTCTTTTGGCCACATCTTGCTATAGTTTGGCACATATCAGATTCACATCGGTTCACACTTTAGATTGAGAGTTTATGTTTCTTGATCTGTATTGGTTCATATCCTTCTTAGTTTGAGGGCCATGTTTTTATGGTTAATGTTCCAGAATCTTTATGGTACTTGTTCTTATAGAAGAGTTTTAGTCTCAGTTTGGCATCGACATCGAGATACATGGTTTCCAGGTTCTGTCATCATTTCATCTACTATTGCTTCATAGATTCCAGGGTTGTTCCAGTTTGTGAGTTTTCCAGTGTTTCGTGGCATCGGGTTTGCTATCACATTATTATGATTCCGTTTTTGGTTTTAGTTGTAGACATAAGTATCTTTCCTTGCTTGTCGGATTGCGGTTCCAGTGTTACTCCACAATGTTCTTCCAGTGCTTCTTTGCAACAGTCATCTCATTGTAGGGGGGATTTTGTCCCACTGGGTTTTCCTTCTCTACCTCATTATTGCATTTGTACATGGGTACCTGATCAGGCCTTGTTGCCGGGACCCATTCATGCTTTCTTGCATTCATCTTAGCATTAGGTGCATGCTGTGTTAGTCTCCCTAAGTTGCACTTATGGGGGGTGTTAGTGTAATTAATATTTAATTACACTTGCATAACTTTACTTAGGTAATATTTAATTCCTAGGTTTATTATTATCATCCTTATCTTATTGAGCTATCTTGTTGCTCAAGATAAGATTAGGGTTATGCATCTTTTCTTTTATAAAGCAAATCATATGTTGTAATTATTTAAATTCCTGAATAATAATATTTTGCACATATTTTGCAAAGCTTTGTTTTTTCTAATTTTCTCTTCTGTGGAAGGCTTTTCTGGTTTGCATTTCAAATCTTGTTTTCTAACAGGACACACTTGTATATCAATTTTTTTAATATGATTCATCATTGAATAACTTCTATAGTGAAACAATACACTTGAGTTAGGGTTATATCTTAATCTAGATTGTTTAGGAATCTTGTTTGGGGTACCTAGACTTGTTTTTGATATGTTAAAGCTTACATAATATTACTACTTTTGTAATATAAAATGGTGCTTTAATGAAGATAAAAAATAGACGTCTTCCAATCATGTGATAAAATTATAATCCACATTATGACGATTACTATGTTTTGTTAAAATAATCCAATGAAATTGTGATATAAATGTTACAAGTTTATAAATAGTATGATCACTTCTTACTATTTCTTCTTTAAAAATAAGCCATATAAAATCACACTAATGTAAGGATAAAATCCTATAATAATTTATATGATGCTTCAAAAATAATATGATAGTCTTGATAAGATATTATATATATAATATATTTTATCATTACATGTAGTCATATAAATTTTAATTTGGCATATACCTTTGCAATATGATTGATATATAATCCTTTATATATTAATGCTTGTTGAAATTTAAGGTTTCAATCCCTTAGCTTGAATATATAAAATAGAAGATTTATTGTAGTTCATTATTAGCATTTAGAAAGCCAATATCTTCACCTTCTTGTCTTAAAACATGGATGTTTAGAAAGACTATATACAATAAGCATTTGAAAAAATGACATTGAAATATCATTGCAAAACTAAAATATCATGTATTAAATTTCTTAGGAATCAAGTACTTTCTTGTAATGGGTGGCTATCACCCTAAAAACTATTTGGGGAGCAAACCTAGAAAGGATAGCTCACTTGTAGCTTAAATTTTTATGGATACTTACTATATGATTAGTAACATGACTTTTTCTTCCTTGAAAGAAAAATGAAAAATTATTCATATTTGAGTTCATGAAAATTTCTTATGATTCCTTGCTAATAATCATTAGAATATTTTCTAGATTTATATGCAATACTATATGCTCATTGGCAATTGAAAAATACATATTAATTATTTTTTCTACATCAAAAAGCAAATTTAATTGATTATTGTGTTATTGAATGTTGGTGATTTCATTTATATAAAATCTACCATAGATTATGTCTTCAAAATAAATGGTGTAGGTGCTCTTACATGGATGATCAAAATACTTATAAGAAAGCTATCTTTTATGGCATTTTGATCAAAATCCAAATACAAAAGTAGCTCCTAAAGAATCAATGTTTTTTTGAAGATTTATAGAAGAGATTCAATTGGATACTTGTAAAAGTACCACTTTACTATATGATAATTGGAGTTATTTTACTCTTACCAAGCAATCTCATTTCCAAAGAGAAAAACACATTGAATATCATGGGCACCTCACTCAAGTACAAGTATTCCATCATAAAAGTTCTCTCCAATTCTATTCAAGAAAAAGTATTTTATCATAAAAGTTCTCTCCAATTCTATTCAAGAAAAAGTATTTTATCATAAAAATTCTCTCTAGTTAAGTTCAAGAATACATATTCTATGAGCAAGAAAAATATTAAAATATTAGCCATCACTTATCAAATATTCACAAACTCTATGCAGTGATTGGCCTTAGGCAACTGCATTAAGGGGGAGTGTGCATAACACCACCTCATGGATAAATCCTAGATGTAAGACCTAATAGACATTATATAAGACCTATAGGCATTATATGCTCCAAATTCAAATAATTTTTTGGCCTGAGGTGATTCCATTGAGGGGGAGTGTGCATGTCAATGACACCACCTAGTGGCTAAATCCTAGATGTATAAGTCCTACGGGCATATATTAAAGTTCTTCTCTTTGTAAATCTTCCACTTATAAAAGTATTGTATTAAGTCCTATGAGCACATTGTATCAAGTCCTACGAACACTATGTAATGAACCTGGGGTGAGGGTGATTGGAGGAGACCCTGGCTCTAATAAAGTATTTATAAGACCTCATAAATAAAATCATTTTTAAAAAATGGGATTATAAATTATGAAAAGATGACTTTCATGTAGTCCAAAATACATGACTTAATTTTGGCATATATTTCTGTCCCTATTTATTACTGCCAAAAGAAGACCTACGTTACTGGAGTACTTCATTTTTTCTTTTATGGAAATTGACATGTGATGCTCCCTATTAATATTAAGGGGGAGTGTTAAACATATTTTTTATTAGGGGTCATAACTTTATAACATTTATATACTAATATAAGGTTATTGAACCTTATATATTATTTGATTTCTTAAGAATATCCCATTTAAAATAGTTATAACAAAATAACTATTAGATTATTAATTATTTATGAATGGTTATTTTGAATAGGTGTGGCTAATACCCCTTAAGGTATTATACCGCCCTTTCTCCTATATTTAAGGAGGTTCCCTCTCATTTGAGAGGTGATGAATGTGGAGATTATATAGTGAACTATATCACTATGCACATGAGGTATTATTGGCCATGTGGAAGTATGTAGAGGAGTATCCCCGAGTTTGGTCTATGTTATAATAGATCATTATTGTAAGCGTTTTAATAAAATGATACTTTATGGGGTTTTTACCTGAAAGGGTTTTCCCCATGTATGTCTTGTGTAATGTGTAAAATCTATACTTGTATGATTCCAATTTTATTTATTTTATATCTTTTTTATATTGATTACTATCCTAAGATCCTATATTCTAACATCCTAACTAGTTTTTTTAGTGAATTTGCAACATTCTCTTGAGTGTCAAGATTTTGTAACTTGACCTTACCATTCTTCACCATTTTATGAAGAAATTTATATTACACATCTATATTATTGGTACAAATATAAAACATGGGATTTCTAGCCAAATAAATAGCATTCTAACTATCACATCTAATTTGAAAAAATCGACAATAACAAATAAATCTTGAACATGGTCCCTTAAATATATTATCTCTTTTATAAGCATGTGTAGAAACCAAATACTCTAATTTAATAGTAGAGAAAGCAAGTGCGGGTTGAATTTTACTCATATAATTAATCATTGTGAAAAAAAGAGAATACATAGCCTCTACTGGACCTCTAACTATCCAAGTCACCAACCCAATATGGATCAACAAATCCCTACATATATCCAATAATTTTCCCACCTCATTAACACCATGGAAACATAAAAATTATTAGAATAACCTCACAAATATCTAAATACCCTCTTAATATGAACCCCTTATCATTTTTCCTCCTAGCATCTTGCTTATCATTCCTCTTTTGAAAAGATTAAAAAAGGCTGTGACCAACTGTACTTCTTATGATTCTTCTCATGATAAGCAGAGATTGACCTCAGTTTTTTCTCTTGCTTAATAGCTTTTTCAAATAATTGATCCATTGTTGTTGGACCATGAACATGAACTTCTCATCCTATCTAAGCATTCAACTACATGATGAATTTTCGAATTCTGAATCTTTCATCCTTCTGGGATTGGGGTACATACTTCAAGAGATGTGTAAAATTTCCCCAATACTCAACCACAAACAAGTCTCCTTGTTGCAAATTTTGAAATTCTGTAAGCTTATGATTGGAGAAAAGTTGCATTGAACACCTTTGCTTAAAGATGACTACAAACTGATCCCAAGTTAAGCTTAAAGAGCTTAACCCCAACTCCATCTTCTTATTCATCCACAAGGTGCATGCTTATCCTACTAGCTAGTAGACACCCCAAACTGACGTTGTCACTTCAGAGTAATTTCTTCTCTCAAAGTACTTTTCCATCTCTATGAGCCATGATTTTGTTGCATCACCACTCACTATTCTATCAAATTTAGATGGCCTGACCTATTTCATATCTCTCGACAAGTCAAGAGCTAACTGGTTCTTTTCATTATTAGTTCTTGAATTAAAATTATTTTCCCCTCACCCGCTTTGGTTGGTGTGATCATGCCTATTTTCATCTTCCCCTTCTTGGGATGCCTTATTTCCTCTTTTTGCATATCTTGGCCCCAAACTTCATGCTCCAGGTTACCAATTCTTTCCTTTCTTTCATTCAACATGATTAAAATTTGGTCCAATTTAGCCATTGGATTTTTAGAAGGGCTTGATACCTCTCGACTTTCTCTTGGGTTAATTTGAGTTTTCACCATGTTTGATTTCTACTTCACACCTGAAGTTTATTTTAAGTGTTTAATTAGATCCTCTAATTTTAGCATTACACTTTAAACAAAAATCAACATTTATAACATTATCTAATTTAATACATAGATTTGGAAAAATAACAAAACTTTGTTATATTTGTTTAGTTGATTTTTTATACATCCTTATTTAATATAAAAATTCTTTTATTTTATGTGCCTACAGGTCGCTATTAGATAAAGGTATTTCCTTGTGTTCTTCACCCTCATAATCTACCAGGACAAACTTAGAGGGTGGGTGTACTTGCAAGTACTCATTCACCTCATTTCCTATTTTTGGTGCATCATGGCCACAACCGAATGGAATTATCCCAATGTGCAGATGGATTATTCAGTTTAACAAAAGGGATAAGTTCTATGCTCTTCTTTGGTGCATTTCTATGTTGCCTTTAAGAGCATTGGCAAGCCACACACCCCCTGAGTAGTTGATATTCTCTAAGATTTTTACCTCCAAAGATGATTCCTTTTTGGTCACTAGGCTAGGAAAGTTCTTGGGTACATATTTCCTTGTGATTTTCCTTGTTCTTATTCCTGCCATTTGACACAAGAACACTTTCAAACATTATCTAATTGTTAATGTTTGAGATTAAATTTCATAATGAGCTCATACGTCCATGTGTTGAACCAGGTAGCTTTGATACCATATATAACATACTCAACTTTCTAAACAAGAATTATTTAATGAATTAACTAAAAAGTAATTATCATACATAAAAATACAATAGTAAAAATTTCTAACTTTCAAATAACATTTGCTTAACATGATCCATAATAAAACGAATACATCTTTGATATATTGTTGATAAATGTATAATATATTTCCAAATTATTTTACAAGAATAAACACATATTTATAGTATTTGAATCTTTCAACAACTTTGAATATTAATTTGATTTCTTTCAGTCAACATATCAGAATAAGCTTCAATCTTATCATACAAATTTATAAATATGTAATATAAAATATTCTTTGCATACTCTCTATATACATATATCTCCATATATGTATATACATATGTGATGTTGGAAAAGTGAAACCCTCGGATTTAATTAGGATTAGTCACCTTTCAAAGCATGGAACTTGGGGAATCAAAGATGGACAAGGGCATGAGATTAACTTGCAACGTAAAAGGTGAGTCAACCAACTCTTGATCTCCAATTCCCTAGTTTTTGTTTTGATTTGTTGTTTTATGTGCTTAGAAGTTGAATTATGGTGGAATGCAATGATGCAAATAGCTAATTATGAAAGTGTGTTGTTATGATATGAATACATACAATCTAGAAATTGATAACCAAATTTAATGACCAAAAATGAATAAAGCAGACATGTGTGCACCTAGAATTTGAATTTGAGATTGATTTGAGTAGACAAGGGCGCCTAGGGTGCTCTAGACTAGAGATCTAAAACTGAAATATACTTTCATAGTCCTCAGGTCCTTGGTCTATGGCTTCTTTCTTTTAAATCTTGCTGTCAGATCTTCGCTTGTTACCGAGATAATTGAGTTTCTATATCTTGCCAAGTTGTAGGGATTGAATGCAACAATGAGAAAATAGTCTTCAATCTTCCTCCAATCCTCTTTAGATCTATAAATTGCACGTTCAAAGAGATAAGAAGGGTTGTGCCATATAGGTCCTTGCCTCAGTCAAACCTCATGTAGGTATTTCTACCTCCACAATGGAAAAAATGATGATAAAGAGAGCTTATCCTTTTGAGGGATATAGGCTAAATGATAAATAAATGATGAATCAACAACTTGTTGCAACTCACCACTCAGATATGATATCCTTGAGGGACTGAAGTTATGCACATCACCTTCAATGCTTGACTACAATTTGTCTTGATTTGATTTGAAGACCTACAAGCATTAGTACTCACAAAAAAATGCATGCATAAACATGAACAAACTCACATAAAACTTGACATGATGCTTTGATGTGAAAATACACAATAATCTTGATAATTCTGCTCTTGATTGATCTTGAATGCTTTTAGGAATATTAATTTGCTCAATAATTTCTGCTTATTTTCCTATTAGATAAAATCATGAAAATACTATATATTTATATGCAATTAATCTAATTTCTCAAAAATTAAATCTTGATAACCAATATTTAGGATTTGAAATTCAAATAATAAATTGCCAACCTCGACGTATTTAAATTTGGGGCCACTTTTGATTAGAAATTAATAGGTTCAATACCAATTGTTGAGAAATTCAATCTCTATCCAAATATTACATCAAAGGATGAGATTCAAATCTTGGACTACAACATTGAAAATTAAGTTGCCTTAATATGGAAATACCATGATTAGATCCATCTTCTTTATGATGCCAAAAATAAGCCAACATAACATGCTTACAAACACTACCTTATGCAAACTCATAACAATAATATATGAATAATAACATCACAAAAAGATAGCAGCAATGAGGCACAAATCAACAACACAAGAGCATCACATAACAAATGATTTATATGGAGAAAACATTATGAGAAAAAACTCCACCAAGAAGAGAGGCCAAGTATTCATTATCATCAAATAAATGAGATTACAATAAAACCACTTCCATTCTCCTCTTTTCCTCCATCATGGTAGCACTTTTACACCTGTGAACAACCTCCTTATGCATCAACCTATCCTTGTTCTTGCAAAGTTACACTACATTAAACTATTTCTCTTCATTATTTCTACATCCAGGGGGTTTATTTTATACACTTGTGAAAGCATCTAATGCACTAAACATGGCACCCAAAGATGAACCTTCATTCCAAATGTTCCCAACCTTTGGATTACCTCCTCGACATTCAAAATGAAATCGGTTTTGGCTCCAATACTTTGCCTCCAACTTGGGCACCCAAACTTGAGAGATAAACAATACATTAAATATAATAAATGATGAAAAACCAAGTGACATTAGTTGCCTCATTCCAAGATCCCACTTGGAGAATCCCAACAACCACTCATTTATCATTTCCCTTTATCTGTTATTATCACATTTTAGGTGTCCACATGTGGGGAAAATAATATTAAATATTTATTAAATCCATGGCTTCTCATTAACAATTTTATTAATTACCACATCCCTTCATACACTTGTTCCTCAATTGTCTCATACCTACTTCTCTATTTCTCTTCATCCACATGTATTCTTTAAAATTTTTTAGTTGTTTTTCCTTTCACTGACTTGTAGCTAATTACCAAATGAATTCAATACATGGCATAAATATCTCAATTTACATGGAAAATAGGTAGTAGGACACTGATATTTGGATTATGTGCAAACCCTTTCCCTTGTTAGAACCATCCAATCCTAATTGTATCCACTCAAATATTATTTATAATTTGCATAAATCATGGTACAAAATAATCCTTATATGTTCCACCATTGCCATACTCAACTCTAGTTTCAACATTCTCATTTTAGTAGGGTTACAAGTTTCATTCTCATTAGGATTAATCATGTTTCTATGTTCCACCATTTCCATACTCATCTCTAGTTTTAGTATTCTCATTTTTTAGTAGGGTTACATGTTTTGGTCTTATTAGAATTGTTCATGTTGCTCTCACTTATTGAGTAATTTCAATTTGGAAATTCATCTCCTTCCTTGCTTGATTTTTTGTCCTCCCTGTCATTGATTGTTAACTTTCACTTCACATCATTTTATAAGTAGCCCTCCTTGGAGGTTTTTTGCATCTGTTATTTGACATACATGTGTTTCCATGTCATAAAATCTCTAAATAATCGTATAGTAAAGATATAATTTCTTCCATTTTTTGTATGATAAATTATGCACACCAATTCACATGTATAAATATGGTTTCATTACAACTAAAAACTTTAGTGAAATATTTATATGTAAAGAATCCATTTTCAACATGTGAATAAAGCTCAATCTCATCTTCGTTTATTTTGTATTGCAATTACCACTAGGTTGTCACATATACTGAAAATTAAATGTATCAAAATATAACATAACATATTAATTTGCTTTAATTTTAGAATTAATTTAAGGGTAATGTCTCATAAATTTTATTAAAATATCCAATTGTAAAATCCCCATCTTGGGCACACCAATTTTTTTTTTTTTTTGCATTCAATAGCACCAACGACCAGCTTAATTGAACATGCATCTCTCATTTATGATTGATGTGCTAATAAGAAAAGTTGTTCATTCATACTTGTGATAACAAATCAACATCACAACTTTTATGCTTACACTCAGAAGTGTTAAGCTCATATAGTTAGGATCATCCCTAGATCTAGACCTAAACCTCGAGGGTTCATGGCGACCCTACCTATGTATCCCCTCATGGGAATCAAAGGCTTCATAGTTCAACCAATAATGTCAGAGGGAGTTCAATCTCTCCTCTTGTATGAGACCTATGATCTCGCCTTTAACCCATAACTATTAATTAAGTACATGTAAGCTATCAACTTAGCCAATTATAATATAATGATAATAAATTTCCATCAAGTGTTGGGTCCATACTGAACATTACCAAACATTAGTGTACAAAAATTCACAATATTCACAAGGGATCATTCATACCTTAATTCAAAAGATCATATACATTGACTGTCACAAGCATACCTCCATATACACAAGCTGACTAGCTAATACACAGATCACAAGCATATTGGTGATTAGCTCATATGTACATTACAAGTACAATTGTGACTGTCTCATTGACACATCACAAGTACAACAATGAATAGATCATATGCATATCACAATTACACTAGTGACTAGCTCTTGCATACATCACAAATACCTAATGAATAGCTCCAACACGTCACACAAACATTGACTAGCTCCAAAAATACATCACAAATGCACAATAACGAGCTCCTACATACATCAGAAATACATGGTGACAAGCTCCAACATACATCACATACACAGTGACAAGCTCCAACATACATTACAAATACATAGTGACGAACTCCATCATACATCACATACACAGTGACAAGCTTACACATCAAAATGGCTAACTAACATAGGTCCATAATGCATCCTAGATAGAAGAATATCAATGCATTGTGCACTACACCATTGGTCCTATGCTTTCCATTAGTCTTTTGTTTTGGGAATAAGGTGTTTCAACCTTAGAGTTCTAACATTGAATTATTTAATGTATTATTGTATTTATTTGTTTTAATTAATTGCCTACAATGTCATGTCATTAAATGGGACCCATTGGCTAGGTGGCATCCCCATTAGAGGTGACTGTATGACACATATTCATTACATGTGGAGGTAGGCATCCCATCTTGGAATCATGGACCTATGACAAGTGGTGTCATCTTATGACATATTCTATGACGTGTCATAAGGTATGTTTTGAATGGAGAAAGTGTGGTGCCTTAGTGGGGTATGACAAAAGTGTGAAAGAATAAGTGTGATAGTCATGTTTGACTTATTCTTTGTTTGTTGAATGTGTTGTAAGTGTGACAAAATTTTATAGCACATGTTATATGACATTTGTAAGGAATTTTTCATAACACACTATAAGCATGAACTAGGCGCCCAAGCTTGGAGAGAGGTTTTTCATGTTATGACAACTGTAAGAGCTGTAAGAGAATGTTGTACAAATGTCCAAATCATGCCTATGGTGTGAGATATTATTGCCACATGGGTTTGGATGCCTAAACTCTTCTAGAAGCCTCTCAAAGCTTGTATCTCCTATAAATAGGATGCCTTGCATTGTAGAATGCATAGTTTGATTGCAGGTATTGAAGTGTTGTTGGATTTCCTCCAAAAGATCAAGATGTAGTCTCCATGTTAAGGCTGCGAGCTTGCAAGTGTATTGTAACCTTATTGTTGTAGATTAATACATTGGTTCGATGCTTTGGAGTGTGGGTTTTTTTACCCGAAAGGATTTTCACCACGTATATCGTGTTTTCTTCTCTTCTGTCTATCTCTCTTCTATTCTTTGTGTTTCTCATTCTTGAAATGTTAATTAACATGTCGTTATGCTGCTGAAATTTTCTTAGATCTGAAACTACATCAACTTTCCTAAAAGGGTTAATGCATGGAAAATTAAACTATGTATATTTTTGCTTTAAGGCATAGTAGTATGTGCTTGTATCAAGATGATTAAAATATGATTTATTCTAAGAAGCATAAGATTCTGAAGGTGCATACTTGATCTTGGAAGGCTTTCCGAGTTCATCATTTCCTTTCATTTGGTATTAGAACTCAGTTCTGAACTTGCATGTCACTTGCATATGCTCGCATGGTGATGCATGTGGTGTTTGGGGTTTTGGATATTTCTTCTATTGTGATTGCTTAGCTTGGAAATCTTGAGGAAATTTGTTTTGAAGGAATTGGTTGATTATTAATCCTTGACTGAGTGAAAGTTTTGTAGTTGATCTTATTTTTTGGAAACAACAAACATTGTGAAGAATGGAAAAGATAAAGCTTTTATGGAGTTGGTCATGTGGTTACATTTGATATGTTATTAATCTGGAGCTCCTGATTTGACAACTGAATAACCCTCATGCATGGTGGTTATTTTTCATAATGTGGTTATGTGCATTAGAGTTTTCATATTGGATGTCTGAGATGGACTCTTTGGTCATATGAAGAGACTCGTGTTGTTATTACTTCAGTTTGGTGTTTGTTTTTAATTCCTGACATTGAAAGGCATTGCTTTAATAACCTCGAATACATGTAGGTTATGAAGTTGATCATTGGATGATCTGGAAGCTTCTAGAATAGCCTAGTTCTCTCTCGTATGCATGTTGGTGGTGGAGTTGGCTTGCAAATGGGCCTAGAAGTTCTTAGACCTCTCTTTCCTAATGGATGTTTGTACTTGCATGGCTCATATTCATGTTCCTTGGATTTGAGGGTTTTATGGATTTTCTGTTTAAAAATCTATGGTTATGCATATTCATGATATTCCATTATTCTGGTTTAACTATTGTGGTTGTATACAGACTTGAGGGTCTTCTAGATGGTAAGTGGATATGGATTTGCATGTGTGTTACAAAACATGGTGGGTTTGCAGGTTTACACGGTAAGTTTTGCAGATTTGTAGATGAACTATTTTTCATATTATGTTTCCCTTGTGGTATTTCTGGATGTAAGTTACAAGTTTGCACGTATTCTTTATGCATGTTTGGAGGAGGTTTGCAACTTTTTCATTGAGGAGATGTTGGTATATGTTTTACCATTGGTGATTTGTGGATTATGAAGTTGGGATACTTTATATTTTATAAGCTTCTGGACAACCTATTTCCTCTAAAGGTTTTATAGTTTCCATATGTTCTAAAAGTTGTGGGTTTGTGTAGATCTGGAGTATTCACTTATTTAGATGAAATATGTGTGATCTATTATTCTGGATGTTTAAGTGGTCTTAGATTTACACGGAGATGATTTTTACAAGTTTTACATGTTAACAAAAATTTGTGGTTTGTAGATCTATGGAAAATATTGTGTTCATACTCTTGGAGTTTTTTGGATGAAAATAATTGCAAATTTGCAGGAATGCTTGTTTAGTTCCTTGACTATGGTACTCAGTAGTGGATTTGTTTGGAAAATCAGGTATGTTGGTGATCTAGTATTTGATTCTTGAAATCTACATGTTATCTTCTTTGATATCTTAGTTTTGCATGTTACTAATGTGATGATGAGTTTGTATGCTTCAATGTTTAGGATCTACGAGTTATGCAGTTTGTGGATTAACTACCCATTGGCTACAGTGGGATGACTCGGATGTGGATTTTCTATATCCATGAAATTGATTCAGTGTTGATGCAAATTTTATTATTTGGCCTTGTTGGTGGTCATTTATGCATTGGTATTTTGTTTTAAGATGAGATGATGGATGATATTGAGTGCTTGGATAGTCAACATGTTGTTTATCTTCTTGGCTTGGGGATTTTGGTTCTACTTATTTGGTGTTGCTAATATTGCCTTTTATTGTGTTAGAACCATAAAGAATCTTCATTACAAAGATGGTTGTCATGATGCTTGGAGAGCTTGGTATCACTGTTCAGTGGGAGCTTTAGCAGTGATTGTGGATTCATCAGTTGGTGATGGGTGATCTTCTTTAGTGTTGCAAGATGTTACTAGGAGGAGCTCTTAGATCCTGTTGCTACAGACGAGTTCTTTGGCATTTGCATGAACATTATTTGGAGATGGTTATCTTCATGTGTTTGGAGATGTTTCTTGGTTTAGAGTGTTTTGGTATTATGTCATGGTTTACTCTTGATATGAGTTTAGAGTTCGGCATGGTACTTGTTCTCTTGAGACCATGATGTGTGCATTGTTGTATGTGATCTCCTAGGAGGAGATGGTTAGATCTTGTTGTCATGTTTATGTTCTTATTTCATGATTGGAGCTTTGACATTGATCTTGGTGGTTCTCTTTGTATTGAATACAGTGATCATTTTCTTGATTACTTCATGATGGTGCTATGTTGCATATGGAGTTTGGCATGGATTGGTTGGTTACAGGTACTCATGGATACTTGGAAACTTAGGTGAGGCTTGCAGTTAGAGACATGTTTTGAGATGGTCACTCTTGATGAGATTTTAGTAGGAAGTCTAAGGAGCCTACACCTTGGTTGGACGTGAGTTCAATATGGACCTATGAGGAGAGTGTTCTTAGATGAGTCATGATGACTTAGATATCTTGGAGGAGCATTATCATTCCCCACTCTTGGTCTATTCGGCAGTCTACTTGAGAGGTATCGCCCATTGTTCCTTTCAGGTGTATTATGTTATTATTTGTCCTCTCATGCATATGGATCTTAAGCTAAGGATATATGGTTTTGGTTCATTTGAGGAGTGTTGGCATGTTTATCTCCTTATGCATTATGAGAAAATTCATTGATGTTGAGTTTAGGAGATGTATTAGGCTTATTTATTGATATGGGAATGGATATTTAGTTTGATCTTCTTTGGCTTGAGAAGCTTACATCCATGTTGATTACATGATACATATGTTATGTTTTATCTTGGTGATTGGACGGTTGGGTGTTGTTATGGATTTTATTTTGGGGTGTTGTGGAGGAGATCATACTTGACATAGTTGACATTTAGAGGTGTATGTAGAAGGATTTTCCATAGGTATATGATGTGCAGTGTTTCTCTCTTTGGTCTTGGTTATCCTCTTGGATGTTTGGTTTCACATTACATTGGTTTTGAGGTTTGGATGGAAACTATTGGAAAGGTTAAGCATAAAAATTTGGTACCTTTACTTGGATAATGTGTTTTCACTTATATTCATGGGTGATGACATGGAGGTTTCTTTATCTCTTTCCTTTGTTGAGTGTGGAGAACATGGGAGAGATTTGGAGACTTGTGGTGAGAGTTACTCTTATCGGTTACTCATTTACAGGTTTTGCATATCATTGTGGATGTTTCTTGGTACTACATGATGTTGTTTACAATTTCTATATGATTATTGGTAGACTTGGTATGCCTTGATATTTTTCAGATTTGACATTACCCATGTAGTGGGAGTTCCTGGATGTGTGTGTTCTTAGTGACGGTTTTGACACATGGGACCTTTGATTGCAGTTTATGGGTTGGATATGTTGTTGGCATAAGTTCTATTATTTTTGATACCTTTGAGGTATGGCGGATTAGATGGATCAACATTTGTTGTAGGTGCTATTTTCGATCTCGTGGGTTTATCAGTTAGATGAGGAAAACCTGGTTTGGTTATTGGTCTAGTTGGTGGTTTATCTTGTTCTTTGGAGGATTCTTTGTCTTCAAAATTATGTTCTAAATCTATGGGCCTTGGGGCCCTGAGCCATTGATTTAATTTGACTCTTGGAAGGTCTTCAACAAGTGGGAGAATGTTGGGAATAAGGTGTTTCAACCTTAGAGTCCTAACATTGAATTATTTAATGTATTATTGTATTTATTTGTTTTAATTAATTGCCTACAATGTCATGTCATTAAGTGGGACCCACTGGCTAGGTGGCATCCCCGTTGGAGGTGATTGTATGACGCATATTCATTACATGTGGAGGTAGGCATCCCATCTTGGAATCATGGACCTAGGACAAGTGGTGTCATCTTATGACATATTCTATGATGTGTCATAAGGTATATTTTGAATGGAGAAAGTGTGGTGCCTTAGTGGGGTATGACAAAAGTGTGAAAGAATAAGTGTGATAGTCATATTTGACTTATTCTTTATTTTTTGAATGTGTTGTAAGTGTGACAAAATTTTATGGCACATGTTATATGACATTTGTAAGGAATTTTTCATAACACACTATAAGCATGAACTAGGCACCCAAGCTTGGAGAGAGAGGTTTTGCATGTTATGACAATTGTAAGAGATGTAAGAGAATGTTGTACAAATGTCCAAATCATGCCTATGGTGTGAGATATTATTGCCACATGGGTTTGGACGCCTAAACTCTTCTAGAAGCCTCTCAAAGCTTGTATCTCCTATAAATAGGATGCCTTGCATTGTAAAATGTATAGTTTGATTGCAGGTATTGAAGTGTTGTTGGATTTCCTCCAGAAGAGCAAGATGTAGTCTCCATGTTAAGGCTGTAAGCTTGCAAGTGTATTGTAACCTTATTGTTGCAGATTAATACATTGGATCGATGCTTTGGAGTGTGGGTATTTTTATATGAAAGGGTTTTCCCCATGTATATCATGTTTTCTTCTCTTCTGTCTATCTCTCTTCTATTCTTTGTGTTTCTCATTCTTGAAATGTTAATTTACATGCTGTTATGCTACTAAAATTTTCTTAGATTTGAAATTACATCAACTTTCCTAGAAGGGTTAATGCATGGAAAATTAAACTATGTTTGTTTCCGCTTTAAGGCATAGTAGTATGTGCTTGTATCAAGATGATTAAAATCTAATTTATTTTAATAAGCATAAGATATTGAAGGTGCATACTAGATCTTGGAAGGCTTTCTGAGTTCATCATTTCCTTTCATTTTGCACCATTGGACAAATGGGAAGAGGATTTAGTGTATCCCATACTACACCGTGGGCTCATCCTCAACCCCACAAGGATAAGTATACAGTCCAACAACTGGGAAGGGGATTCGGTGCATCCCATACTACACCATGTGTCTATCCACCATCCCAAGGCTTTCCCCAAGTAGTGAACCTACTATAACCAATGGATTATGACTTTAATTACCTATAGGCCATTTGCAACACGTCTGTCCACCTAGGAAGAAGTAGCTCCCAAAATATACCACCTTGTGACCTTAGTGATTTTTTAGCTATCTTCTTCACAATTCTAAGTAACACTAGCATCGATCACTTCCATGCCCTCAGTGACGACCAATGAACCCCCTCGATACAATAGTTAGCCTTGGATTACCGTTACATGCAAGGATGGGTCCCTACTTGTGCAACCGTTATGTATCATAATCATAACCGGGGTAGCCCATAACAACCTTCACCTTTGTGAACCAGGTGAATGTTAGCTAGTCCCTAGCAGTAGCCCAAATATCGGTCATTGGCACAAGCCAATGAATTCTTGTCACTGCTCAAATATCCCGAAGGTTCACACTTGGGTGGGTCATATATAACATGAAACACAATCACAATCAACATATATGCGGGCCTATACATAGAGACCTCTAGATATGGAGTCAATTTTCACAACACATAGAAGTCACATGGAACTAACACAAGCTGAACTTTACCCAACATGTACATATATTTGAATACCAACTATAAAGTAGTCAATCCATTACTTCATTCAAATTAGTATTTAGAAGTACATTATGTGTTAAATACAAGTTATTTTTTTCCTTAATTCCTTCTTAACCATCCGATACTCATTTCAACCTCAAATCAAAGCCTACTATAGAGAGAAGGTCAAAACAATTAGGAACAACCCCAACCCTTGATTTATTCCCCCTAAACCCCCCCCTTTGGACTTGAGGTCATAAAGGCATCCTTCGCCCAAGGATCGCCTATGTACTCGCTTCCAAATGGATCAAAGTCATATGTAGTTCTTCTTAGAAGATTTCTCTCAAGGAGCATGTACTTGGAGTTCCTACACAAAACACCCCTTGTCTAATTAATAAATAAGGGTAATATGACTTTCCAACCCTGTGAGTTAATTAAACGTTAGCAACTGATATTAGTTTTCTTCCCACCATATCAAGGTTCTAATCATATTAAGATTCTCTTACATAGAGAATAAGGGTTAGCTAGGTTTTTTCAAACATATTACTATTATCAAATAGGCATCTCTCCAAGCATGTAGGTCCAACATACCTAGGTATGAGGTTGCTAGGCAATCTAATTTCAAGATTAGGAACTAAGGTATAAGCCACTTTTCTTAAACATGGACTAATAACATGATGATTACACAAACATCTTATGCCACTATTGGCTATAATATTTTTAATTGATTATGACTCAATAAATAGATTAAGTACTCCATATTATGAAATATGGTCATCAACCAAGAATTTATTAAAGTAATGTTGAGAATGATCATGGGTGCACATTCAACAAGTCTAAAATCCTTGTTTAAATTATTTTATTTACAATTTATAAGTATTTAAAATCGAGAGAGAATATACAAGAGACTACTTTTGTGGGGATTAAAATCCTACTTAAGAAAGTTGGCAACAATATATCCATTGGATTGTTATATGAAAATATAAACCTGATAATAAATTTACTACTGATATTCTTAATCTTCTAGTTTTCTTTACACTATGGTGCAACCTCATATTCTTATAATAATTAAGTTCATAAATTGGATGATTTATTCATACTTGCCATTTTTACTAAATAAGACATCGATGGTCATTAGTAAGGTATCATGAGATGTTGCTTATTTGGTTACATAGGGATTATCTCAATAGCATAATCATAAAAAAAATGTTAGGTACCTTCCATTTAGTAAGCAACCATATTATGGTTCAGTATAGTTCTAATATTCTTCATTCACATGATAATTCCCATAGCCAAATTCTCATATTTAAAAGGTTGATAATCATTTTATAGTCATATAAAGTCTATATCTCGAATATGAAGTTTACCAATGTTATCAAGTTGAATGTTAAATTGTGTTTGATTCAATGTGGTTCTAATGCCATTGAAAAGGAGTCATTTTCACTTACATTATTGTTCAACCACAATCTGAAACTCAAATTACGTAATCGTGTTCCTAGTTCATAATATATAAAGAGGTCTATAGATTTAATCTAAAACTCAAGGTCACCTTATTTGATATAACCAATTAAAATAAGAATAAATAAAACCTTTGAACTTTATTTATAAGATATTTCAAACATTTAGAGAATAAAATAATTTAACCGTAAAGAATTAATCCCTATAATGCCCTTCCGAGGGAGCTCAAAATTTATTTTAATATATTCATAGTTTATCATGGCACATCATTGCACCACCTCAATACTAGTGAAAACACTTACCAAATTTACTAATCATTTTTAAAATAAAAGCTATTTATTGTTTAATTTCTTATCGCTTTCTAAGCAATAGGAGAAGAGGGATATTAGGAAATTTGACCAGTGTAGCTGGATGTGTTACAGTTTAAAAGAAAATGTCACTCAGATAGGGATGTTGCCGGGTAACTCCCTTCCTCACAATTTGAAACCTTAATTTTCTTCATACTTGAGCAATACTCAGGCCTGAGCTACAATCCCATCCAAAAATTACGTTAAAAAGGATCAAATAGTACTCCCATAGGTTGTTGGGTGTCGTGGAATTCGAATCCAATCTCAGGTATGCCTCAGTACATCCCCTAAATCTATCACTATCACAAACCCAAGAATATGCAGGGCTTACAGCTGACTTGGGATCATATCTTGTCACTTACTCTGATTCATTGTTGTCTGAGATCAACGATCAAGCCTCCAAACACCCATTTTACTATAAATTGTGGGCTCCCACCTGAGCTTACACACCTGCCATCACAAACCATAATATTTCAACTCGTGTAAGCCCAATAGGGGTTGACATCTCTCACCTTGTTCTCAGACGCCCTTTCCACTCGCCTACATGACTATTCCTTTGCATTGTGTAACATCTCCCACCCGTCCATTTTCTTCTTCTCCACATGTTTTTCCCTCTTTCCACACACTTTCGCTGTCATTCTTTCCTATCAGGTTTTTCCTCCAAAATAACACACCACACTTCCAGTTGCCTTTGCTGCTCATGTCCTGCCTCCTCCTCTTCCTGCGATTTTGTTTCTCCTTACTTCTCCCCTGCACTCCCTCCCCTCATTTTTTCTTCCTAATACCTGTGAATGTCTCTACTGTGTGCTTTTTCTGATCTCCAACCCATAAATAAATTAGAAACTAAGTGGGTCGTGGGGTTTTAAAATCTGCTCTCCCTTCTTTCTGTGACCTACCTACACTTACTCCATTCATGTGGAAAAAAGTATGGGGGTGCGTAGGAGTTCTATGCTTTATTAATTGCATGATCTTATTTGTTTACCCAGACCCACTCCTCATTAATGTGCCTTGTCTCTTGCTTTTCTCTTTTCTTATTTTAGCCAACACTTTAATTTACTTTATTTTTCTTTATTGACCGCCATTGCCCATATGAAATGTTGTGACACCAATACCATATATCCATGTGTCCCTTTGCTCATGTCTTCTATTAATTTTATTCTTATCTTTAGTATGCTTTGAAAACAATGAATGAGATTATTTTAATGTTTGTGTTAAACTTAAATCTTCTTATAACTCATTTTTCTCACTATAGAGAATTTGTCTCTTATCATGAAATGAAAATTGAGATAAATCAATTTATATCCTCACATTTGATTAAATTCCATGTTGTACTTGATAAATACTTGTATTCACAATCGAAACCTTAGCTCTATAGATATACTCTTGTTGGGAAACAACCACGCCTATGAGTGAACTTCCCCTCCCCCCAAAAGATAAAGCTCTAGCCATAAAAAATAGAAGAATAGTTACTTATTGATGAATTAATTAAATAATGATAGACAATATTTATGCTCCATTGCACACCCTTGTCTAATTAGAGACTTTATCTCTAATTAGCAAGCAATAAACATTTTTAAGATCTCTTATAAAATGCTACACTTTTCTATTGAACCAATGCTATTTTAACATTTATATAGAATTCTATATAATTTATATGTTTAGCATCACATCTAAACATATTTTTGCACCAAACATGTCACTTATCAAACACACCCTTCACACTAGATCACAAGCTACCAAATTCATTTTTACATGCGCCACTGAATGAGCTAAGAAATATTCATTTAAAAAACAAGAAAATCTTACATATCATAATAAAAAGTTGAATGGACTACAACATGTGTCACCATTGAATGAACATGTTGAGAATGTGAAAGTATTTGTTAGGCTGCCAACACTCATCCTTACTAAAAAGGACTCCAATCATAAACTACCACACATGGTTGAAGGTGGCTCATAACCTCACCAAGATTTACTAATAAAAATATATAATCTCTTATCAATATAGATATACCTCAATTGTGAATCTAACAACTAGAAATAACTCCCAAAACTTGAATTTTCTAAAAATATTAAAATCAATGATAAATTCTAAAGCAAAAATTCTACTTACACACTTAGATGCCATTGAAAAATCATGTAGGCATATCAAGGCAATTTGAATTGCTCTCTTCTTCATCTACCATTGGTGCAAGGCACCTAGGTCTTCATGCAAAAAAGGGGTCAAGTGTTGATTTTTGTGTTGGTAAGTCATTTTTGTTTGTAATAAGGTCTTTCAAAACCATGTCTTATGTTTTGTGTCACGTGGGGTTAGTTTTGTTGAAAGGTGTCAATTTTGCAAAAAGTTGCACAAGCAACTTTGCATTTTTGGGTTATTATGGAAGTTGAACCGTTGGGTTTTTGAAAAGCAGTTTGGAACCGTCGAGATATGTTTTGTAGTGTTTAAATAAGCCTTGTTGAGGTCGAGGCGAGGTTCTGTTGTATTTTGGAAGATTGAGCAATAGAAACTCTATTTTTCCTACGTTTTTAAGTTGTTTTTGTTGCTACACAGAATAGTATGGCTCCGTATGACCTAGAAATGGTCTAAAGCTCATTGGAATTGATGGTGCATTGAATCTTCTATCTGTTGCAATTAATTTTATATATTTTCATTAAGTTTGGAGTGATTTAGAGCAATTTTACTATAATCAACCTGAAAACCCTAGTTAGGGAGGGTTTGATTGAAGATAAATGATTTTTGGCCCATTCCACCAGTGAAAAGGCTTGATAATTGGTGGAATGGATGTAGGTCGGATGTTTCTTGTGTTTTTACTGTTTTAAGGAGTAGGGAGTGAAGTTGGGTGCAAGTTTGGTGATACCCTAGCCTAATATCATCATGTATTAGGCTTAGGAGTAGAGTAGATTTAGGGTTTTGTGGAAAGACCATTTGGAAAGTGTTCTAGTTGTTGGAAGTTGGTTATTCAGACCCCATGTGACATGCTTGAAGCTTTGGAATGAAAAAATGAATCATAGAGATAGAAAACCCTATTGTTGCCTGGTTGTTCAAGCCTAATTAGGCCTAATTTGAGCAGTTGCAGTCCAAATTTGAGCGGTAGCATATGGGACATCCGATCGGCCGATCCCCGATGGATTTTAGCGTCAAAGTTTTTATTTCATAAAAAGGGGCCCCATCCTTTGTGTTATCGGAAAGTCGCCTTAGTCAGAGTTTTAGCCTATAATATCTTGTGGGATCTGAACCTAATTTTAGCCCGATTCCCCGATCACCTAATAGTCCGAACTCCGATACTAGTCAGTCCTTTGGAGTCCGTCAAAGGGGGTCCTCACAAGTCCATAATATCGTCCGATCACACTTTTAGGATAATATTGCACACACCTAAATGGTTCCATCCTTCAAAATTGCCAATCACCTGATCTTCCAATAGGAAAGAGGTAGGAGAATTTGGATATGTTAAATTAATCCAATCCTTGCTCTACATCAACCACCTTATCCATTTATTTCTCACCATGCATCCAACCTTGGTGACTATCTAAAAATATTGAATATTAACAACAAACACTACAAAAGGAGAGGATTCTCATACCTTCACAAAAAAATTCCTCATGTTATCTTTTTAGATAATTTGGAACACTAAGCTAGGAGGATTTCTATACACATTGGGTCATGTTGGTAGTGTGAGCTTTTGGGGAGTAGGAAAAAGAAGAACCCAAATGCAGGTAGATAGAGTGAAATAAACCAACATTTCCAAATCTTTCAAAGACAAAGAAAAGTATAACAAGACATAAATTACATTTATTAAACAAAAATTACATTTATTAAACAAAAATTAAGAGTGTGTATTAGATTATACAATTGTGGAAGAGAGAATCTAAATTATTTGTATGATGCACCCACAATGAGAGCTTGAGTAGGTTTATAATGGTTTGACCATTGAATGTAATGAGGGAATGAAGGTGGATGAGGAAATTAGATGGTTGGGATGGTAGTGGTAGTGTTTCAAAATCTTTTGTCACTTGTGGTAGAGGGTGGTTTTGTGATATCAAACAAGGAATAATATGATGCAAAAAAGACATATGAGAGAGATGAGAATGTTATTGACATGAAATGAAGGGTCCTCTTGAGCCATGCAACATGCCCAAACATTTCAACATTACTTCTCCAATCACCTTCTCCAAGTCATAAATGCTACAATGCACTTTCTCAATGTCTTCCCCTAGGCTACACACCTTCACCTTGCTTAGCAACTCTATTCCAATTTGGGATGTTGCAAATTTATAGATGGGGTAAAGTTCTATATTTATTTATTCTATTGGGGATGCAAAAGTCTCCTATGTGGAACCTCTTCCAAGTCGTGGGAACCTCTTTGTCTAGCCGAGTTTTCAACTCCTTTTGGAAGATGAGAATCTTGTAGAACAACAACAAAATTCCAAGCACATGGTAATCCTCTTAGAGAGGATATTTGAGGGCCCAATAATCTATAAATTCTTGAAATTTGGTGGGATGTGTGATGTTTCATGACTTGCCCCTATAGAAAAGTAGGCTAGGCAGAGGGTAGAACAACTTACTATATTATGTTGAAGGTGATTATGTTTTCCACTTGCAGATTTATAATTTTTTAGCATTTAATAAAGGATCCAAGCCTATTTGATTGGGAGAATCATAAATTTATTGGCTATATGTCTTACTTCGTCAAACCTTAGAGCATCAATGCCACCATTATTTGTTGTTTTCAAAATTTAATAGATTTGTTATTTTTGTCCTTAATACCTAACATTTTAAACAAAGATTTAATCTTTTCTCCACTATCACTCTAAAGAATGAAAATCTTTTTAATTATTTATATAAAACATATATAAAAAATATAAATTATTATGACAAATCCATTACACATCTAAAAATTATAGTACTAATTAATATTATATATAAATTTCAATATAAAAAATCAAATCACATAAATTTAATTAAAATATTAAAAAAACAATACATTACATATCAATTGTCCAATTAAAAACTAAAATAGCCGTTGAGAAAATTCAAATTCAAATTTTACAAGCCAGAAAAAGCATATCAATGTTGTAATCTCTCCAGCTGTAATCGTTCCTCAACGACAAGTTTTTTTTCACGAATCCTAGAAATTGGGCTGTCGGAAAACATAAATTTAGCGCAGCCAAGAAATTAATTGCTAGGGCTTCGAATGAAGGAGAAGAGAGAAAGGAGTTGGGGAAAATGGGTGTCTCAAATTCGGGAGCCGAAGAAGAGAAGATGACTATCCCCTCTGTTTGAAGGGCTCCTCCGCTCTGCTCAATTTTCCTCACGCTGCACTCCACTGCGCGGTCATTCGATATACTTTCATTTTCTCCTCACTCTTCACACTCCCAAGCCCATTCTGAAGAAGGAATTGAAAGACAAATTTGCTGTGAAACGAGAAATGGGGAAGCCCAACACGCTGATACAATGCAATTGATTATTTTTGTGATTGTTTTTCACTTTCTGTGAATGCTTTGTTCTGTCTTTTTGTTTTTTTTCTCATTATAATTTTTTTCAACGCTTGTTTGTTTAGTTTTTCTTTTCAGAAATTTATTTTGTTTTTATTTTTTTTCTTAAGGGTCGTTTGCAGCGTGCACGCTGGTCTGTGTGTCCATGTTTTTCATCTTTTATTCGTTGTTATTTTTTGTTTGGGTGTTACATTTGTGTGGTAGCATAAGAAGAGGTAGATAAACCATAATAGGTAGGGAAGGGCAGGGGCAGAGGAAGAGGTAGGGAAGGGCAGAGGCAGAGGAAGAGGTAGGGAAAAGAAAGCAGCGACTACTGAGGACAAAAATCTTTTTCCAGTTCTTCCAGGTAATTTTATTTTTAATTTGAAGAGTTTCAATTGACATGCCCTCACCTTGCAGTTGTTTTCACCACCATTCATTTTGTTCCCCATTTTAATATTCATCAAAACACCTTTGTTAGCCAGACCATTGCATAGGAACAATAAGGAATTCACAGATTGTTTACATAATTCTTTCTATAGTTTATCTTTAATATAAAAAATATTGGGTTGTTCGCCCTGCCAGAATGAATAACAATCACGGATTGTTTATATAATTCTTCTTATAGCTTATTTTTACCATAAGCAGGATGAATACCAATCATGAATTGTTTACATAATCTTCCTATAGATTATTTTTATCATAAAAACTAATGGGCTGTTTTGCCCTACCACGGATTGTTTACATAATTCTTCCTATAAATTATCTTTATCATAGAAACTAATGGGCTATTTGCCCTGCCAGGATGAATAGGAATCAAGGATCACAGTTGATTATACTAAGATAATAAAATAAAAATGGTTGAAAGTCCTGATTTATTTACCCTGTTGCTTGCCTACCCTCCATGGTGTTAAGATGACAGTGGTCGGAATTACATGTTAGATCTTGGATATAAGTTAATGCTCTGATGTAATTAATTTATTTTCACCTTATAACCATTAGCTACTTTTGATAGTGGATATAATTTAGTGTTTGGAATATAGATTTGTAGATAAAACTTTTCAGATTTGACCACTTTAGAAGCCATTTTTCTCTTAGTCTTTCAGTTTTCACACTGTTTTTTTTGAATAAATGTTTTGGTTTATTTTCGAATAGACTGACTCATGTTTATTTTTATGTTCAGCTGTCATGGTGCTACCAGTGGATCCACTGGGCGGGTCCATTTATCAGAGGAGGCCTTGCTGGTATTATTTATGAGCACTTCATGACAGCTGAGGATTACTGAACTTCATCATCAACTCAGGTTTTTCTTTTTTCCCTTTTCCCATATTTAAAAACTTAGGGTGTGGAGTGTTGTCTTTTGCATGTATTTTTATCCGCTCACAATATAAACTCACATGGTAAACAAAGTCTACATCCTAAAATAATAGAAAACAAATCTCAACCCAAAATGTGCACATGTATAAGCTCCACTAACCAATAACCATTAGATTTTAAATTACACAGTTGGCAATGGACTAGCAAGCTCAAATCAAGTGTACAAGCCCGAATCAAGTGTGTAAAATGCTGCAAGATGCTGCAAGGTAAATTCAGGCTCGTGGTTTTCTTTTTCTTGTTAACACTCTTTTTTCCTTTTTTTTAATTTTCAAAATTTATTAGGCAGGTATCATTGTTTTATTCAGGAAAAAAGTTTGTGAAATAGAGCATTTTAATTTTAGGTAAATCACGAATGTTTTATATCATTATGTTTCAATATATTCTGTATTTTAAGTAGTTTTGGTCAAGTTTTGGAATGCTATGAATAACAATCAGCTATCAGGATTTTCCATGGGTTGTAATTATACAGAGAACCTGCAATCATTGAAGTTGGGCGTGTTCGGTGAGGTTGGCATGAATGATTAAAAATGTAACCCGGTATGTACATGTGCCTAATGTTTTAGATTATTTTCATGACCATTTTTTGTGACTACTATGAATTGTCTTTGTTTTGTGTGTTTCTTGTGTATACCCTTCCTTTTTCTATGATAGAATTTTTAAGAGTTATTTTATAGATTCGGGGTCTTTAGTGTTGGTATGCATTTCATTATACTGTTGCTTTGGGTATAAGTGAATTGCAAAAAAAAATTGAGGGTAATAGATTACGTCACTTGCTTGGTAATTTATTACGTTGTAATATTCTTTCTCTTCTCTCTATAAAAGATGTCTTCCGCACATCTATTTTGTCTAACAAATAGATTGAAAACCTTTTAAAAGAACACTTTTCATATTGATTTTCTTTAGTCTTTTTTATGATTTAATAATTTTTTTCTTTCCCACCTTGTAATAGTGGCAGCAATTAGATACCAAGTGATAAAACAAATAACTATACCACTATCTTCTTCTTCTTCTTCCCCTGTTTAGTGTGCATTATCTATGGCAAGACCATACTTCTGATTAAGAGGCGGCCGAAGATAAATATAATAGACAAGCAATAAAAATAGTTAAAAGAGTGAAATATAAAACTGTTTTGAAATTTAAGTAATATCTCGAAGAAAGAATAAGAACCATAAAGACTTCAACATTGTATTCACACAATGTATTGAGATATACCAATGAAGAAAAAAGGAAATCCCTGAGGAGAATGAATTAGAAAAGGCTAAATTCATACTTAAGCTTATATGTTTTGAATTATACGAACAATGCAGATGCCATTATGGTCCTATAACCCTTATTTAAGTGCATACAAACATTGAATGGCAGACACTTGGAGAATGAAGCCAATAATCCAGATCCAACACTGTGGATGCTTCTAATATCTTGTACCATTCGCTACCCATCCCTAGTTGCTAAGTCATTTGTGGTAGTGTTGTTCTTGGGAAATCAAAGTAACTCAAGTGATCAGACACTAGATGTATACTAGAATACAGGCTTAGAGGCTTAGAAATTTGGAGAACAGTTTTTTTCTCTTTCATCAAGTCTGTGTAATGCTCAATATTTCTGCAATTTGTTTCTTAAAGCTGTTGAAACAGTCTATTCAGTTGTCACCATGCAACCTTAGACATGAAACTTGCTGCTCTTTTCATCACCATTTATTTTGTTCCCCATTTTAATCAAACACCTCTGTGAGCCAGACCATTGCATAGGAACAATTCAGTACATAATTCTTCTTATAGTTTATCTTTAATATAAAAACTATTGGGTTGTTTTCCCTGTCAGGATGAATAACAATCACGGATTGTTTAAAAAACTAATGGGCTATTTTCCCTACCAGGATGAATAACATTCACGGATTGTTTACATAATTCTTCGTATAGACTATTTTTATCATAAAAATTAATGGGTTGTTTGTCAATTATGGATTGTTTACATAATTCTTCTTATAGATTATCTTTATCATAAAAACTAATGGGCTGTTTGCCCTGCCAGGATGAATAGGAATCAAATCAAGCTGTTCATGGTGCTACCGGTGGAATAGCAAGCTCAAATCAAGTGTGTAAAATGCTGGAAGGTAAATTCAGGCTTGTGGTTTTCTTTTTCTTGTTAACACTCTCCCTTTTTCTTTTTTTAATTTTCAAAATTTATTAGGTGGTTGTCATTGTTTTACTCAGGGAAAAAGTTTTTGAAGTGGAGCATCGTAATTTTAGGTATATCACGAATGTTTTATATCATTATGTTTCAATATATTTTGTATTTTAAGTAGTTTTGGTCAAGTTTTGGAATGCTATGACTAACAATCAGCTATCAGGATTGTCCATGGGTTGGAATAATACAGAGAAGCTGCAATCATTGAAATTGGGTGTGTTTGGTGAGGTTGGCATGAATGATTAAAAATGGAACCCGGTATGTCCATGTGTCTAATGTTTTAGATTGTTTTCATGACCATTTTTTGTGACTACTATGAATTGTCTTTGTTTTGTGTGTTTCTTGTGTATACCCTTCCTTTTTCTATGATGAATTTTTAGGAGTTATTTTATGGATTTGGGGTCTTTAGTGTTGATATGCATTTCATTATACTATTGCTTTGAGTATAAGTGAATTGCAACAAAAAAATTGAGGGTAATAGATTAAGTTGCTTGGTAATTTATTACGTTGTAATATTCTTTCTCTTCTCTCTCTATAATAGTATTCTTTCTCTTCCCTTTCTATAATAATATTATTTCTCTTCTTTCTCTATAAAAGATGTCTTCCGTACATCCACTTTGTCTAACAAACAGATTGAAATCCTTTTAAAAGAACACTTGTCATATTGATTTAATTTCCTCCCATTTCCTCTTCCTCCCAAGTTTTATCTTCCTCCCATTTCCTCTTCCTCCCAAGTTTTCTCTTCCATTTGGGTTTTGCGAAATGGACTGGGTTTAGGGTATAGGTGTTGAATTAGGGTGGAGGGACCGATGGCTCCTCCTTTTACACTTACGTATATTTTTTAATTATAATTCTTTTTCTTTTTCAAACCTTTTTTTTAAGGCAACAGCTGCCAGAGTCATCCCAACATCCCCATCATTAGGACTATTAAGTGGTGGCCTTGACTTCAAGAATGTCAAGGGGCATCAGCTGACATGTTGGGGAGAATTGGCCCTGCCCTTTTTCTTCAAGAGGGAATATCCCCATATTACTGGAGTGTCCCTTCTTCCTGCATGTTGGAGATGGAGAATTTCATCTCCATCACCAGGACAGCGTCCTAGGTCTGGGGATGTCTCTCCATGGTTCACTGACTTCTATCATTTGGTCTTGATAAGAAACAACATTCAAGGATGAGAAAACTATGTGCTTTAGACTTGGAAGACACTCAATTTAAGGATAATCATTTTAATGGGAATCTCAACTGTCAATTACTGATCGATCCTTATAGTCATCTTCAGCGTATGTCAAGCCAATAAATTGTCAAGTTTAAATTCAAGAGAATATTGAACTAGTAAAATCAAAGGGCCAATAATTGTTACCCAGCTACATTGGAGGTCCATACCATAGGTAATCAGGTTCGCCCAACGTTGAAATACGATTAAATAAGGTAATACTTATGACATGAAAAAGAACATTTTTTTGTCATTTTAGTGGAGTGAATCTATTGTTAATTTCATACCATAAAACATGCACAGATTAGATTTATCCTAAAGCTCTCCAAAACTTTCATCAAGTCTGTGTAATGCTCAATATTTCTGCAATTTGTTTCTTGAAGCTGTTGAAACAGTATATTCAGTTGTCACCATGTAACCTTAAACATGGCTATCTGCTTGTGTTATATATTAACCTTCTTTTCTCTGGAAACCTATGAATTGGATAGAGTAATTTTATACTTCATCGTATCTCCCTGGATTTGTAATCAACTCTTTCTTATCGAATTTAGTAGTTTAAAGCTCAAGGATAAAGCCAGACACCTATTGGTTTCACAGTAGCATTCTTTTTTCCTTTCTCTGTAGTTAGATCTAATCTGAATTAACTAAGAAATTCCATGTTCAATAACAGTTTTCAAAGGCCTTTTGGCATTTTAATCAAGTAATCGATTCACACACCATGCATATGGAGTGATTTATTCACCAAGCAACATAATACTGACACACTCTTTCTTTTCTAAAACAGAGCAGAGTCGAATACCTTCAATTCCTTCCTGTGGAAACCTAATGGATCTATGCAAAGGAAAGATTTTATACAAAAATTTCTGTAACTTTTGTTGCTTTCATCACCCGCAATAGCTATTTAGCCACCATTTTAAACTAAAGGCAACTTTTTTTATAACTGTGAGTCTTCAAACTTCTAAAAGTGATTTTTTTTGTTTATTTGTGGCAGTTGTAAAATGTGTGATTTCATGGATTCTAGATTATTTGCATTTATCTATGGTGACTGATTTATGGTTAAATTGGTATGACAGGGTGACAGGAATACAATAATGGATGTTGAAAAGTTTGATAACAAGGATGTTAAAGAGAGCTGAGCAGCTTTTTGAACTAGTTATTTTTCATCACTTGGTCAAAATTAGGAGTGACATTTCTGGTCTGTATTCAAAGGAATTGGGCATTCACCATTTCTCTAGTAATATTTTGGTCAAGTACATTGATCTAGTAGCATTGTAATATGTATAAATATAATGTTTAATAAAAAAAATTATTGCTAGGGGCTAAAAACCCCTTCTTAAGACTGAAGGGAATAGCCAGTTGTCATGGTTATTCCTTGAGGTCGCGTATTTTTCTGACAGCTTAAAGAATGGTCTATAGGCCAAGGCCATTCTTTAAGGACTGTGTCTCCTTTCCTTAGATTTTTTTGGATAATTTTGATTAATGTTGAATTTTGATTTAATAATTTATTAATTTTGTCCTCAACACTAAAATTACAAATCATAAATTTGAAACTAAATATATCATTGTTAGAAGATTAATCTTTACTTGGTAAAGGTTATTCTCTAATTGTAATTTTTTATTAACTTGTAGGAATATTCCAAAGGAATCCCTACAAGTCTTTTGTTTTTTTGTCATCTCACACGTGTGAGGATGGCTTATTTTTTAATTCCTTTATTAAGGAATATTTGTATCCACCTCCTTAAGAGGTGACACTTTGCACACACATAGATGAATGGTGGCATTCATTGAGTTGGGAGTTACATTCTAACTCCTCTTTCTCACCTCTACTTATTGAGGTGCTTCTCCTCTCATTCTTCAAGATTCAAGCAAGCAAGCTAAGGCTGAAGCTCTCTCTCTCTTTGTATTATTCTTTAGGCATTTTGCCTCCATTCATAATATTGGGGTTTTTTCTTGCTTTTTCCCCTTAACAAATTCTTGTGTCTCTCTTGCTTTGGTGGTGCTTGGTTTGGCTACTTCAACTTATTTGGTAATCTCTTTCCTTCAAACAATTGCTCTTTATTAGTACTTTCCATTGCTCTTTTTTTATTTCCTTTCATGGTATCAGAGCTTGGTATTACTAATATCTTGTGAGCTATATTGTTGAAGGTTTACCAGATTTTTTAGCACACCATTGGAGACACTCTCAAGAGGAGAAGAAGAGCTAGTGCCTAATCTTGATTGTTCTTTGTCTTCTAACCCTTGTGCAGGAATTTTTTTTAATCTAAAAATTTCTAAGTTCTTTGGTTTTCAAATTTCAAAGTATTTTAGTTTGCATGCATGTTTATTTTTTGCCAAATTTTAGAAACCCTCAAATAAAGGGTTATAGTTCAAGTTTTTTAAATACCCATTTTTTGCATGTTCAATTTTTTGTAAAAAAATCAAATTTTTAAGGGCTCTAACTCTAGTTCAGAAATTCTTTTTAGGAAAAAAGGCTAATCTGCTTTTTTTTGCAAATCTTATATTAGATCTGTAAAAAAAATCCATTATATATTGCATGCATGCTTTATTTTTTTTTGCATAAAAATTTAAAAACCCTCTAATAAAGGGTTATTTTTCAATTTATCTAGAACTGTTTATTAGTTATGTAATTTATTTTTGCAATATTAAGCTAAATCTCTAAAAAAATCACTATATTATGCAAGTTATTATTTGCATGTTCAATTTTCTTTTAAAAAAAAATCATTTTTTTTGGGCTCTAATCCTATTTTATTTTTTAGAATAAATCAAATTATTTCATTTCAAAAAATCTATTTTTTAGCTCAAAGATTTTCTTTAATAAAATAAATCAATCTATAAATTATTCTTAAAAAGATCTCAATTTGTTTTTCTCATTTATAGTTAAATCTGTCATGTTTATACAATATTAAAACCGTCTGTTTTTCATAATATTCAATAAAAAAAACTAAAGACTTAGACCTGCTTTTAACCTTTTTTGTCAATAGTAAAAATTCAAAAAAATACATAAATTTGTGCTGCTCCTGCCATTCCCTACGGACCCTCCTTCCTCTGTAAGTCGCTTCTGCCCTTGCCTACCCTTAATTCACTGCAATTTCTTCTTGCGTTTAAAAACCCTCTTTGTTTTTTGTCGGCCTGCTAAATAGATATATTATTATATGCTTTTTATTAATTATTTTTTTTAAACTTCTTTTTGCCCGCCCTTTTCCTTAAACGCCCGCCCATTTCTCTCATAAGTTTTTTTTAAAAAAAACAAAGAATTTAAGGTTTCTTATAAGCTTTAATCTTTTAAGTTTTTTATGTAGATTTTCGTGGACTCTTTCCATAAAGGTAATAGTTTATTCTTTAATAATTAATTTTAAAGATAAAAATTATCTTTTTTTTTATATATGGTTTTTCTTTTTCAATGATAAAAATTATTCAAAATTAATAATTTTATTTTCTTTTATTCAGTTTTTTTTCAAGTTTTTCAAAAATGTTAAATTTAATTTTGCTATAAAATATTTAGGTATTATATTTAATTTTTAATAAAAGTGGTTTTTTTTTTTCCTAAAGAAGTTTTTTTTCTCAATTTGAATATCAATTTAAAGTTTTCAAATTTGCTTTCAATAGGTTATTTTTTCAAAATTCAATCAAAAGGGATTTTTTTTTGTAAGTAAATATTTACATAGCTTTTATTTTTCTCATAAAGTTGTGTTTTTTTTAAATTATTTTGCAATCATGTCAACTTTAATTCCTGAGATTAAATTAACTAGTTCTAACTATCATTCTTGGAAAACTCACATTTCTTTCATTTTTCGATTTAAACATCTTTTGGATGTTGCAACGGATCCTAAATCTAAACCAGGTTCGTCTGCATCCAAAGATGAAATCGAAAAATGGAATCTCAAAAATGAAGAAGCCCTTGGCCTCATAGGTATCTCCATGTCACCCGAACTTTATGTTCATATTGGGACATGCACAACTGCCTATGAAGCATGGGACAAACTCAAAACAATTTATGATAGTACAAATGAATCAAGAAAAATTCAAATTCAAGATCAACTTGAAGATTTGAGGTATTCTGATTTTAAATCTATGGATGATTTTTTATTGAAATTTGATGCTTTAAATAATCAATTGGATGGTTTAGGAGTTAAATTAGATAATCTTAGATTAATTCATCTTATTCTTAAAAAGTGTCTTCCTAGACAATTTCAACAATTCATTACTAATATTCATGCTCAATTAGCTATTCCTTCTTTAGCTACTCAATTAACTTATGATATTTTTCGTGATTTATTAAGACAAGAAGAGGCTAAGTTAATTCAGTTTGGTACTCTTAAGTCTAATGAACATGCTTTCTTATCTAATCATAAGCAAAATTTTAAACCTCATTCTAAACAACAACATTATAATTCCAAACCTCATTATAATAATGGCAATGATACTAGAAAGTTTAACTCTTCTAAGAAACCACATTGCACTTATTGTAATAAGGATGGTCATTGGCAAAATACTTGTTTTAAGAAGCAAAATGAGAAAAATCCTATGAAGAAAAATAATCAACAAAATAAACCTAATAATAATAAGTTTCAAAATAATGCAAATCAATCTAGACGTGCTTTTACTTGTAGTTCTAATGTTTCTCAACCTCTTGAATGGGTTATTGATTCAGGTGCATCTCAACATGTTACTTCACATAAAGAAGTTTTTGAGTCTATGCAACCTGATATATCTAATGTTCCTCTTCAACTTGCTAATAATCATACTTGTAAAGTAGAAGCAATTGGAGATGTGAATGTTCCTAATGGTAAATTGCATGATGTTTTATATGTTCCTGAATTAAAGACTAACTTGCTTTCAGTTGCTAAGCTTTGTCAAGATTATAAAATAGAATTTTACAAAGATATGTGCTATGTTATTGATCCAAAACAAAACAAGGTCATTGCTAATGCTAAATTAGACAATGATAATTTGTTCAAATTTTATGAGTTTGCTCAATCTAGATGCTCTTTAATATCTACCATTGATTTCAATGTTTGGCATGAAAGACTTGGTCATATAAATGCTAACAATATTGCTTTAATGCAAAAGCTTAATATGGTAGATGGATTGCCTAGTATTGTTCCATCTAAAATTGTATGCACAGGATGCATGAGTGGTAAGATGCATAGGGAGCCCTTTCCACATGGTCAATCATGGAGGGCAACTCATAAGTTGCACCTAGTTCATAGTGACCTTTTGGGACCCATGGAGAATAACTCCATCCAAGGATCAAGGTATGCACTTACTTTTGTTGATGATTTTTCTAGAAGAACTTGGATCTATTTTCTTCATAGTAAGGATCAAGTTCTTGATATATTTTCTGAATTTCATAAATTTGTTGAAAGGCAATCTGGTTTTAAACTTAAAATTCTTAGAACTGATAATGGAAAAGAATATGTGAACAATGCTTTTAATAGTTATTTGAAATCATTTGGTATTAAGCATGAGCTAACTATTCCCTATACACCTCAACAAAATGGTGTAGCGGAAAGGAAGCATAGAACTATTGTTGAAATGGCTAGATGTATGTTACATGCTAAAAATATGTCTTATAAATTTTGGGCAGAAGCTATGTTTTGTGCTACTTACATTATTAATAGGACTCCTACTAAAGCTTTAAAGGATATAACTCCTGAAGAAGCTTGGTCTGGTAGGAAGCCCAATCTTAAGCATTTAAGGATTTTTGGTTCAATTGCTTATGTTCACAAACCTAAACAAAAGAGGCAAAAATTAGATGCTAAATCTTCTTATCATATTTTTGTTGGTTATGATGAACATTCTAAAGCTTATAGAGTTTATAATCCTCTTACTAACAAAGTTAAAGTTGCTAGAGATGTATGCATTGCTGAAAATGGTGTTCATGATTGTTCTAAAGTGCATAATATTGATTCTTCTCAAAATAAAGTTATTGTTGTGGAGGATAATCCTCAAGTTGAAACTCCTCTTAACCCTCCTAATGCATCTCTTACTCATAGTGATAGTGATGATGAAAATGTTGAAATTTCTACTCATGATTCTTCTTCTAGTGATGATACTCCTACATCTAAAAGAATGCCAAAATGGTTTAAAAATTTGTTGCAAGAAAGTGAGGATTATTTAGCTAAAAATCCACCTAAAAGAAGAAAGGAAAATTATTGCAATCATGCTTTGATGTCAAACATTATGAATTCACATGATCCTCAAACTTATGAACAAGCTAAAGATCAACCTCATTGGCAAAAGGCTATGCAAGAAGAATATGATACTTTAATTGCTAATAATACTTGGGATTTAGTTCCATTACCTCAAGGTAAGAATCTTGTTTCATGAAAATGGTTGTATAAAACTAAGGTTAATGCAAATAATGAAGTTAGCAAGTTTAAAGCTAGATTAGTTGCTAGGGGCTTCTCTCAAGTTGAAGGATTAGATTATAATGAAACATTTGCTCCAGTAGCTAAGATGCCAACCATTAAATTAGTTCTTGCTTTAGCTTCTCATATGCATTGGCCTATTCATCAAATGGATGTTAAAAGTGCATTTTTAAATGGTGATTTACATGAAGAAATTTATATGTCTCAACCCTTAGGTTTCATTAAGGAAGGTAATGAAAATCTTGTTTGCAAATTGAAGAAATCAATATATGGTTTAAAGCAATCTCCTAGAGAATGGTATTCAAAGATCAATGCTTTCTTTTTATCTCAAGGTTTCATTAGAAGTAAAAATGATCCAAATTTATATATTAAGCATAGTGAAGATGATATTGTGATTATTATTTTATATGTTGATGATTTAATTATCACTTCTAGTTCTAACAATTTGATTAGTGATGTTAAGTCTCAACTCAATCAACAATTTCAAATGACTGATTTAGGCCTATTACATTATTTTTTGGGTATGCAAATTTGGCAAACACCTAAAGGTATTTTTCTTTCTCAACATAAATATGCTCAAGATCTCTTAGATAGATTTAAAATGAATGATGCAAAGTGTGTTTCTACTCCTTGTGAATTAGGAACTAAATTAATGGTTGATATGGAAACTCCTTTTGTTGATCCTACTTTATATAGGCAATTAGTAGGAAGTTTAAATTATCTAACTCTTACTAGACCTGATATTTCTTATAGTGTTGGATTGGTTTCTAGATTTATGTCTAAACCACAACAAACTCATTTTAAAGTTGCAAAAAGAATTTTAAGATATGTTAAAGGTACTCTTAATCTTGGTCTTTTTTATGATGCAAATTGTGATTTTTCTTTAAAGGGTTATACTGATTCAGATTTAGGAGGTGATCCCAATGATGGGAGATCCACTTGTGGTTATTGTTTCTTTGTTGGATCAGGTGCAATCTCATGGAATAGTAAGAAACAACAATCTACTTCTCTTTGTTCTACAGAAGCTGAATATAAAGGTTGTACAAATGCATCTAAAGAAGCATTATGGTTAAGAAGATTACTTGAAGACTTGGGTCTACCTCCAAAGGATCCTACTCCTTTATATTGTGATAATCAAAGTGCTATTGCTTTGGCAAAGAATCCAATTTTTCATGCAAGGACCAAACACATTGCTCTTCAACATCATTTCATTAGAGAGCAAATTGAAGACAAGCAAATTTCTCTTTTGTATTGTAAAGGTGAAGATCAAGTTGCAGATATTCTCACCAAAGCTCTTTGTAAAGATAAATTTCTCTTCCATTGTAAAAATCTTGGATTACAACCCATTGAAGGGTTTGATGTAACTTCCCCAAGTAAAGCTTAAGGGGGGATGTTAGAAGATTAATCTTTACTTGGTAAAGGTTATTCTCTAATTGTAATTTTTTATTAACTTGTATGAATATTCCAAAGGAATCCCTACAAGTCTTTTGTTTTTTTGTCATCTCACACATGTGTGAGGATGGCTTATTTTTTAATTCCTTTATTAAGGAATATTTGTATCCACCTCCTTAAGAGGTGACACTTTGCACACACATAGATGAATGGTGGCATTCATTGAGTTGGGAGTTACATTCTAACTCCTCTTTCTCACCTCTACTTATTGAGGTGCTTCTCCTCTCATTCTTCAAGATTCAAGCAAGCAAGCTAAGGCTGAAGCTCTCTCTCTCTTTGTATTATTCTTTAGGCATTTTGCCTCCATTCATAATATTGGGGTTTTTTCTTGCTTTTTCCCCTTAACAAATTCTTGTGTCTCTCTTGCTTTGGTGGTGCTTGGTTTGGCTACTTCAACTTATTTGGTAATCTCTTTCCTTCAAACAATTGCTCTTTATTAGTACTTTCCATTGCTCTTTTTTATTTCCTTTTCATTTACGAATCACAGCACAAGACACATAATTAACATTATTGTAAATGACTTTAAACCAAACATCATTACAAAAATGCCATTTAAAAGTGCATCACATGACGTGAGAATGTCAACATAATAATAAAATACGTGTTTTGACTCGGAACATATTAATACCTTTGTGTGTTCTATAACTAAATGCTTTCGAAACTTTAAAATAATTGCATATTCCATAACTAACAACAAATCATAAAAATGAGAATTTGACAGCAAATTATGATTGTCATATGTAAGTTGTATATTTAAAAATATATAAATAAACAAAATAAAACATGTGTTGTGTTGTGTTGTTTTGTGGTGTTGTGTTGTGTGGTGTTGTGTTGTGTTGTTTTGTGGTGCTGTGTTGTTTCGACTTTAAAAATATATAAATAAACAAAATAAAACATGTGTTGTGTTGTGTTGTTTTGTGGTGTTGTGTTGTGTTATTTTGTGGTGTTGTGTTGTGTTGTGTTGTGTGGTGTTGTGTTGTGTTGTTTTGTGGTGTTGTGTTGTTTCGTGATTGTCGTAGGTCAATTAGGGGAGGTCATGCAAGCTTACAACTTCACGTGGTTGGCCTTGATAGTAGAGAATGTTTGAAGAAACATTCTTGAAGCTAAGATAAGCTTATGTATAAATAATTTCATATAAAATATAAATAATGTTTTATAAATTTAAGGTAGTTCATATTACATGCATATTGAAATTCTCAAATTAAAAAAAAATGTGATTGCAAAGGTGAATTACAAAATACATTTTAATTATTCATTATAGTTTTAAAACTTAAATAATTTTTAATTTTTATGAATGAACATCATAATGAATCATAATAGACTATGTCACCAAAAGAAATGGGGTAAGTGGTGTTGAATGAGAATGGAAAGATTTCAATGTGGCACATCTCTTCAAAAGTTAAAGTTAATCTCAAGAATGAATTGGGATTTTTTTTAATAGTTTCCAATGAGAGTAATTTTTTTTTTTAATGTGGAGCCAAATCAAGAAACTATTTGATCAAAATAGGTCATTGGATTCAAGAATCCCATTTCTACTAAACCATTGTGGTTGATGAATCTTTGTTGGGGAGCATATGTATTACCAAAATTGGGTGCCTTTGTGTGGATTGCATTGAATAAAAGGATTTTAATCAAGGATGGACTAAACTCATTGGTATCTTAGGTCCTTTGAGATGCCCATTAAGTACTAATGCAATTGAGACTTACTAATCTCTTATTATGGTGTCCTTTTGGTAGGCAATGCTAGTGTTGGTTGGTTATTTGAGAGGTTAGGTTGATCTAGGCATTTTAGGAAGATTTATTGGCAAATATAGAAAGAAAGAAATTGAAGAACATATAAAGAGATGCAAGTGAAAGTTGGAGAAGTAATAAAAAGAATCAATGTTGGAATAAATTAATTATTGAAAATTAAGTATCGAAATTCAAAAAAAAGAACATAACAACCTAGGATAATCAAATAATGAAATCTTGTACTTTATTAGGAAAAATATTGAATCATAACATTAATGACTCCTAGACAAACTCTTGGGAAAAAATAATTAAGGCAAGATGGATGGTTCCTAGAATGGAAGATTGAAATTAAGTTTTGATGTGTCGTCTCATCATAACCTATGAGCTTCAAGTGCTAAATGTACTTTAAGAGATAATGAAGGTGCTCTTATTTGGATTATATCTAAAAAACTTCCTCTTGGCTCAAATAATGAAGTAGAATTTAATGCTCTTTATGAAGGAATCTAATTGTGCAAATGGAAGGAAGTTAGATATGTAGACATTGAAGGATATTCATTAATATGTACCAATGCAATTAAAATTGGAAAGGCTCAAAATTGGGAATTAAAAAATGGTTAGATATAATGTCTCCCACCATAGAGAGTCTCTATGAGTAGGATGACTATACTCATTGTGGAGTACCAATTTTTTTGTTGAATGCCATTCATTTCGGAGTGGCCCATAAGACGTGCATTTCTTCAATAATAATATATTGAGCATGTTTTCCTTTTGAGTGAGAGTTGTATGATCTCCATAACAAAGTGTATTTGTGCATGTGTCACATTTCAAGTGGACTAGTGGAACTATGACCCACAAAGGAATAAGAGGAGTGGAAAATGGTATAGGTGGGAGAGCACCATGTGTGGCAAACCTTACTTACATGTTAAGCACCTTTAGACAAGGCTTAATTTTATATTGTTTTGAGAAGAAGAGTGGTAGTGATGAAGGACATTACCAAGGACGAGAGGAAGATGCTACTATAGTTGGACTAAAGGAATTCAACTTTGAAGAGGAAGTCACCATGAAGGAGAGGTTTGCAAGAGCCATATTTGAAGTTTGATCTCCCAGCGTATTCAAAGATCTTGAATCCAAAAGAGTTGATAAATTAGATCATAAAATTGAAATGCATTTTGAATTTGACTCAATCTAAGACCCCCAAAGAGTCATATAGATCCATCCCTATGGCTTCTTCCTATGATGTGCACATTCATTTGGTAACTCATTTCCCAATACTTCTTGAAGGAATCAAAAGAATATGTTAGCATGGAGTATGTTTTTGTGGCTCTAGGAAAATTCATCCCCAACAATTTACCGTGGGAAAATTCACCGCTATGACAAATTCACCTCAAGGAAAAGTCACCACCAGCAATTGTGAATTGCTAGTGGTGACTTTTTCTTGAGGTGAATTTGTCATGACGGTGAATTTTTCCATAGTGAATTGTTGACAATGAATTTTCTGATGATGAATTGCTGATGATGAATTTGTCTGATGTCGTTTTTAGTACCCTTCATCCTCTTAAACAAACCATGCCATCCTTCAGCCTGTTTTAAGCTATCAAACCTCTGGTGTGTGGTGTTTTAAACTTTACTGTTACAAGCGAAAATCAGGTTCTAAAGCAAGTCATTTCACTAATGCTTATGTGTTGAATGCATGTGTTTGTTTGGCAGGTTTGAAAGATGGGGTAAAGGATTCATCATAATATGCAGATCAATGTTTAACGAAAAAGTCACCACCAACAATTGTGAATTGTTAGTGGTGACTTTTTCTTGAGGTGAATTTGTCATGAAGGTGAATTTTTCCACGGTGAATTGTTGACAGTGAATTTTCTGATGATGAATTGTTGGTGATAAATTTGCCTGATGTCATTTTTAGTACCCTTCATCCTCTTAAACAAACCATGCCATCCTTCAACCTGTTTTAAGCTATCAAACCTCTGGTGTGGTGTTTTAAACTTTACTGTTACAAGCGAAAATCAAGTTGTAAAGCAAGTCATTTCACTAATGCTTATGTGTTGAATGCATGTGTTTCTTTGGCAGGTTTGAAAGACGGGGTAAAGGATTCATCATAATATGCAGACCAATGTTTAACAAAAGTCCAGAGATTTTTTAATGATGGTAATCAAAGATTTACTATGATTTCCCTTTGTCGTCATTTGTATGATTTTATTTATGTTAATATTGAGGCGTTTGTTTGCCCATCTATTGTTAATTTCAAGAAATGCCAATTTGGTGTTCATTTAACTGCCATTATTGTACATGAGTAATGAATTTGACGTTCGTTTGACCGTCACTTCGAGAACTTAAATTTAAATTTGACATTCATTTGACTATCATCTCTAATATTTATTGTTTAAATTTCACGTCCATTTGGCTATCACATACTTTGAATTTAAATTTGACGTTTGTTGGACTGTCATCTCTAAAACTTCAAGTTGAAATTTGACGCCCATTTAACCGTCATCTCTAATATCAGTAGGTTAAATTTGATAAGTAGGAGGTATTTTTCCACAGCGTGTCAAATTATGATATTGCTATCAGGATTCAACCGTGTAGTTTCGAGTCAAACTCATTGACCCATGTCAAATACAAATTATTTGTATTTGACATGGGTCAATGAGTTTGACTCGAAACTACACGGTTGAATCCTGATAGCAATGTCATAAGGTTAAATTTGACTGGCATTAGCATGTCAAATACAAATTATTTGATTAATTTTGATGTTCATTTGACAGTCATAGTGCCATTATTGGAGTTAAATTTGATGTCTGTTTGATCATCATCTGATAAAATATTGAAATAAATTTGACGTTCATTCAGCAGTGACAGTGCCACTACTTGAAGTTAAATTTGACGTCTGCTTGACTGTCATTTGATAAACTGTTCAAATAAATTTGACGTGCATTCATCAGTCATAGTACCACTAATAAAGTTAGATTTGACGTCTGTTTGATCGTCGTCTGATAAACTGTTCAACTTTAATTTGGCGTTCAATCAATCGTCATTTCCTAGGATTTAGTCATTTATATTGAACGGAATTATATTTAAAAAACAGATTATTTTTCTATTTCCCATTTAAATAATTTGCAATGGAGTTTCCTCCAAATTCCATGCAGTGAAATATATTGTGCGTGAATGAAAGAATATTACATTTTCACACTCCTCGTTTGGGCAGTTTGAAATTTATTTAACGCTGAAGAATGAGCCCAAGTTATTTCCTTCTGCCATTAAAGAACTGTTTGTTTTTATTTAAGTCTTTTAATCAATGCTAGACAACAATTATGGAAGAAGATAGATGTAGAAATAAAGGCGTATTGCAAGGGAAGGACAACTGAAGGCTATTGAAAAATAAAGAGCAACACCTCCAATAAGATTGTTTTGCGGAAGTATTTACTCTAAAAGTATTTATCAATTATTTTTTAATATTTCATAAAATTTAATTTAGGTAAATTTTGAAACATTTACAAATAAGTAGGAATAGAAAATATTTTATTCACTTAAAATAGAATTCAAATGGATGGTTTTATGTAGGGTTTTAAATCTCTCTAGCATATATTTAACCATTAGAAGGAATAAGTTGAATCTATAATTATTTATTTTAAGTTTATAATTATTCATCAAATCTCTTTAGCACACTCGTTGATCTAAACATGAAAGGGAATGAGTTTCTATTTCAAAGACTAAACTGAGATTCTATCCATGTGAGTAGTTTGGTCTTTTCTTATTCACCTAAAATGTTCTATTTTCCATACATTTTTTTTATCCTAGTTAATTTCCTAGGAAGCAAGGTTACCCAAATATAACTTTTGTTGCTCCGGCTTCATCGAAAGTCAACTCCTAAGAATTCTACTCACACTCTAGGTTACCCAAATATGTAGAGATTTACTTTCATGTTGAATTTTACTATAAAATTTCTTATTTGTCACTAACTTTATTTTAATAACCTCACACATTCATATCCTCAATGAAAATAAATATCAAAGTTAAAATTTTCTAAAATTCTATGTGCCACAATGAATGCTTTTCTTTTGAATGTGAACCCTTCATATAAAAAGAATTATTGAAAAAATAATTATTGTAAAATAGGGTAAACACTACAAATGAAAGCTTATTCACTTAGCGTGCAAATTTAAAAGACTACCCATATACTTTGATTAAACCATAAATTGGATATCTGAAAGTTTAAATCAACAAATAAGACATTAGAAAATCATAAGATTCAAACACATGTCACTAGATGTATGTGAAGAAACTCTTTGAAAAAAGATCCACCACCAAAGAGAGCAATAGTAATGTATTAATCCAAATAACGTGTTACATCGATATAACTTTCTTACTCTAATTGTATTCTAGCAACACCTATGTATCTTTTTTTTATATGATACCTTCATCCAATACATTCAATTTATAGAGAATGTTTGAAAGGAAACCGATTCTTGAAACTATGACTACCCAAAATCATGGTATGGAAAAGCCCCAATGCCCCTATGATAAAATTAATCAATGGGCCACAAACAAAGCTATTACTATCTTTAAACCATATGAAAAGTGGGAAAAAATCCTCAAAAATATCACTTCATTTTTTAATCCACTACACATAGTGGATCCCACCAAATATTTAAAGACCCTCCACTCTCACCCCTAAAGCCTCATATTGAGAAAATGGTGCAAACAAAGTCAAATCAACTTGTAATTTTCACTTCATGCTCCATCTCCCTTCTTAATTCCACTATAACTAATATTCCAAGTTATAAGGAAAAATAATAAATATTAATATTCCTCAACCACCTACATGGTGTCCAAGTACCCATTCCAAGATGTTTGGAGAACCAACATTAGTACATTAAAATTGTAATTAATTATGAGATTTTTCTAATATTATCCCACTTAATATTTCGCATTACAATGACATAAGGAGGAACCATAAATAAATCAATTATATGATGTAATACCCATGACTTCTTTGCACCAGAAGAGCTTATTCATGCTATGTTCGAACATAATGTTATTAGGGGTCATACCCTTATAACATTTATATTTGATGTTCTAATATACGGTTATTAAACCTTATATATTATATGCTTTCTTAAGCATATCCCATTTAAAATAGTTATAGACTAATAACTATTAGATTATTAATTATGTATGAATGGCTCTTTTGAATAGGTGTGACTAAGAATTTGGAGATTATATAGTGAATTATATCACTATGCACATGAGGTGTTATTGGTCATGTGGAAGTATGTAGAGCAGTATCTACAGGTTCGATCTATGTTAGAATAGATCATTAATGTAAGTGTTTTAATAAAATGACGCTTTATGGGGTTTTTTAGCCGATAGGGTTTTCTCCATGTATATCTTGTGTAATGTGTAAAATCCATGCTTGTATGATTCTCATTTTATTTATTTTGTATCTTGTTTATAATGACTAGTATCCTAATATCCTATATTCTAATATGGTATCAAAGTTAGGCCAAACTAAGATCCCCAAGAATTCTATTAGTGGCTTAAGGGGGGGTGTTGGTAATAAGCCAAACTCAGACCAAAGAAGTGTTGGTCCTATTGGGGCTAATAGCTCAGTTGGTAGAGCACTCCAACAACAAATGAAAGGTCCTAGGTTTGAGTCCTAGTTGTTCCATGAAAGCTCAACATGGTATCAGAGAAAGTCAAGCCATACTAATCATTTTTATAGGATATACTAGAAGACATGTTGAACTTGATGGGAAACCTCTTTATGCACAATCAACACATGTGTGAGGTCATTTGTACAATGTATCTAGTGTGAATCTTCTTTGTTTTAAATGAAAAATCTCTTAATTGGACGGGTAAACCTCTAGACTTGGGTGAGTTAGAGAAAGTGATTGAGGATATCGATTGCTTGAACCAGGAGGATAAAGTTGAGGAGTCTGCTCTAGTGTTGGAGAAAGATGTGAATGCTGGGCCGTGCCTTAGAACTAGGAGCAAGACAAAAAAGAGAGCGGTTGTCTCTGTGGAAGAAATCAAAGAGGTTGTGGATATGCAAGAGGAGGTCATCAACCAGACTATGGCCTCGTTGAACGTTTTGGATAAAATGTTGTAGCTGACACGTTCCTTTTTGCTAGATCAGTTGGATTGTTGATGTTTTTGCTCTTGTTTTGCTGAAAAGTTCCTGATGTTTTTTCTTTTGTCAACATTTTGTTTTTTTAGGTTGCTGGTTTTAATTACTTAGGTTTTTTGGCAACTTTTCGTCCTTGTAAAGGGCTTCAGAGCCCCTTCAAAACTTGATTTTCCTTATAAAAAACAATAATAAACTAATTAATTTATCATTAAACATATAATTATGTACTATTATTAAATATAATTAAATATAATATAATAATAATTATATTTAATATAATATTATTAAATATATAATTATGTAATATTTTTAAAAATTGTTAAATATAAAATTATTATTATATTATTAAATAATGCTATTATTTTTATATTATTTAAGTATTATATTAATATAATTATACTTAATATATATTTATTATTATATAAAATAAGTTAAACATTGCAAGTACAAAGTAAATAAATAATTAGTTTATCTTAATAAAAACAATTATATTTAACTATTGATTTTCTCAAATAAATTTAGCTTATATTAATATTTAATTATTCAACTTAATTTTAATTTAATAATTTTTTATTTATATTAAGTTTCATTTAATCTTAAGACTGTAACACGCACCGTGAATGATCCCATCTGTCGAAGCGATATATCTAATTTATTCGAACAGGAAATCTCGTTCCGTCCTGCTCTTCGGCTGCCTGAATACCTTCCGAAGCAAACAAGTTCCATCTTCCGCAGCCCTTTCTAAAAACAATCGCATTCGACTCATTTCACTCCCCTGAAAAGATAAAAGAATAAACAATACCAAGAGAGAAACTGTAATCAATATTAAAAAGAGCAATGCCCAGGCTTTATTATAGCATACTAAAAACAATCTTTTCAAGGGCTTCTCTACAGCAGAGACTTGAATTCAATACTATCTCTCAATGCCTCAGAAGCCCTCTTAACGAAAAATGTCTCTATTCCTATGGCACACAAAAACTCACATGTGGAAATGGTGGAACAGTTTCTTTGTATTCTTCTCGAGTCTTTGTGAGGCCTAAATCACAATTCCCAATTAGAGGTTTCAGTGCAGAGGCCAATTTGGAAGGGCCCAGAGATAGTTTAGAATATGATGTAGTCATAGTGGGTGCAGGCCCTGCTGGGCTATCTGCAGCTATCAGACTCAAGCAAATTTGTAGAGAGAAAAATAAGGATGTTTCGGTCTGTGTTGTGGAAAAAGGGGCAGAAGTGGGTACGTTTGTATTTTGTTTTTATTTATTTATTTGCATGTTGATTTTTTTCGTTTCTTGCTTTTATCTATGCGATTTTAGTCTCAAGATATCTAAAATATTACTCAAACTTTCCACCGAAGATATAAAACTATGAATCTTACGAGTTATTTCAAAAATATTACTCAAAATTTCCGCCAAAGATATAAAACTATGAATCTTAAGAGCTATTTCAAATTTTGCGGAGTAGACAGCAGAAAGATATGGGTATATTAGAATTGACTTCCAATTTCTACAAGCCATGGATAATGCCCATACCAAGATCACCTCATTTTGTTGTATATTTTTTCCCTTGAGAAATGTATCTTATTATCATAAAAGGCAAACGATTTAGATGAACTAAGCATTATGATTGAAAGGAAAATCTCTCTTTACATAGTTCAATTTTTTGGTTAAATTAGCATTGCCAGAACTTTCCCGAAGTCATTGTTGCCTTTGTAAATTTGGGCAGAATTCATGTAATTGTTTTTTCTCTTATTTAGAATTTTTTAATGTGTTTTAATCCAAATTGGGCCTTCTGTTAAAGCAACCAGGGAATGGGTAGATGGAGGGGGGTTTAGGTTAATTTTCTGGGAAAATTTTGGAGTCTTTTGCATTAAGGCGTTCCCATGAAACATGAAGTATGGAGCTCTCCTCTACAGTTTTTCAGGATTTCTCATTCAAAGCCAGCTGTGAATATCGAGGATAACGTTTACTCTGTAGAGACTGCTCTATGGAAAGTAAATTCCCTAGTATATAAGCAGGCGCTTCAAACTTAGACCCCCTGTTTCAAGCAGCCGTTCAAAATCTGCTGCCTGGAAAATTGTTGCTCTTCATTTTAAGCCTTAAGGTGAAGATCCCAATTATTCCTGTTTTCTGGGTTCATATGTTTCATGGGGTCACCTTCATAAGAAAAATGAGAGCGCCGTAGCTCCCTCTATGGGATCGGCTCTCGTGGAGGGTGCTATTGCTCGTACTTTTATATCCCAGGAAGTCCCAGGAAAACAAAACATTAGGAAACCAGGAAATTTATAGAATCTTCCTCTAAAAATGGAGTGACAAGCAGGAGAATCTGAGCGGCTGTTGGAGGAAGAGGTTTGGAAATTTGCAGCATCTGCACCAGTATTTTAGTAATGAATTTACCAAGTAGTTTCCAATCAGGAGGTAAATTTATTTTTTATTTCTTTTTCTCAAAAATATAAAGTGATATGTTGAATGCAGATTCCTTACAAAAAATGGTAGCAGAGCTGAAAACTTCGTCTCACACAACACTGTTATACTGCAAAATCTGTCTGATTTTTAATAAATAGCATCCACTATGAAAATTTATAAGGCTCCTTCCGTGTGACCATTGTTGTTATTAACTATTAGGACTATCTGGTTTCTATGACAATTCTGTCCATAATTACCGGGAATCTCAGGTATAGGGGTCACATCTCCATCACCTTACTCATCTCTCTCCCTCTCTCTCTCTCTCACACACACACAAACACAACACACCCGTATACATGTATATGCGTACAAGCTTAGATGGATATGTAAGGCTTGATTTATCTCACTCTTGGTCAAAGGATTCAAACTTGAAGAGGAACAAATTTGAACAATAATAAGCTAATTGACAATGGAGTCTCATTGCTAAATTGGTTTTTGGCTTTGTTGTGACCTTAAAACAATTTTTTACCTTTACATTTTTTACATATGTGTATATCAGTGTTACATGATTAATTAAGTACTTGGTGAGTCTCCCGGTTTCCAAGTCCAAGCAATAGGCCTACCAGCATGTTTTGCAGACTCCATGAGTCTGGCAAGTCTGGGTCAAGTTTTTAAATAGATCATTTGAAAAAAAATCTATGTATCACACTTTTCTAAAATTCCTGGGTGTGTGCTGTGTTTTTGCCAGAGTTTTTAACCGCATTTGAGCTAAAATCAGCCTTCCAAATCTATGCTGAGTTAAAATATGATAATGCTGGTGTATATATTTGCATGAAAATATATTTATAATTGCAACATCGATAACAATTTCAAAGGATGGCACTTCATAATCAGGCACTTTCAAAGAGTTTGAGGAAATTGAAATGTGAAGGATGGCAATAACAACAAGAATGACAACTCTCATGATGTAGAAAGATGAAATAAAATGGATATTTGAATGATACTCTTTCAAAGGCTCGACAGATCAGTTTGATCTAAGGGATGTTGAAATTTTGTTATCATAATCATCATATATAAGTTGGATGTGCAATGCTAAAGTACAAGCTTTGGGAGTAACAGTTCCTATCTTGATTGGAGGATTTAGCAATAGAGAAAAGTGCATATTCTTTATCATCTCAAAACCTGAAGGCAAAGTGGCGGCTGATTATATTACACAACTTTCTTTTTTTGTTTCTCTACATCTAATCCTTGTTGATAGTTCTGTTTAACCTCACCTCCATCATTCAAATATGATACATTGTCCACTAATTTCCCAGCATCTCCATGTAAGTCCTCCTTCACAGTAATAGGATTCAGATGTGAAAGTTGTTTCTACAAGTAAACAGAGTTGTTGGGAATCACAGAGAATAATGCCAGTGGTTTTGTTTGTGAGAACATCTCATTCCATGTGTTCAAATAAGCTTCATCAGTAACCTGATTGAATATTTCATTATTTTTTTTTCAAGTATATGGGAAGCATATTTAGTGTTGGTAGTAAATGTAAAAGAAGGTATGTGAGCTAAGTGTCTAGTTTGTCTCACTGCACAGCTTTCACATCTAAACATGTTATATGGCTGGTTTGGTGCAGTTGTTCCTCCCTTTAATTTTCAATTTCACAATATCATTGACTCTTTATGATTGATGCATTATTGAAACATCTATTTAGCAAAAATAAGCTGTACTCTCAATTCTTTTGAATTTCTTACCTAGCTTAAAAGCATTTGATCTATGTTGGAAGCATTTATTCAAGGCTGTAAAATGGGCTGAAATGTTGTGTCCACAATATTCTATAATGTCTTTGATCACAAGTTGTTTTGTTTGCAGGTGCCCACATACTATCAGGAAATGTTTTTGAACCTCGTGCCTTAGATGAGCTTATCCCAGACTGGAAAGAACAGGGGGTATAGAATTCAAGCACATATGAAACAATCTGCATTTTTGATGTTATGCTTTTTAGCATTTCAATATGTTATGTTGAAGTCACCTAATACACGTAGATTTTTCCAATATATGTAGCACTTAAGTTCTTACAATTTCATGCACGAACATATAATTTTCTTATTTGGGAAATTCTTCAAATGTTACTTCATTACACTACAGAAACCAATTGAAATGAGTGGCCTGTTTGGGCCACCAAAGCCTGGCCAGGTGTCTTTTATCTTCGCATTCAGCGAAATTAGAACCTTGGCGGGCTCTATGTGAGCCGAGTGTCATCACAAGTTGAGTCACGACATATTGACACTAATATTTTTTGTAGGAAATTTGGAAAGGGATGAATGTAATGGTGATCTAGATCTGTGAAGGAAATAGTTGTTAAATTAGTAAATATTTCAAACTTGGTATCTTTTTGTTTAGTTGCCTAGAAGAAAAGGAAAGAATGACCTCTAAACATGACCAATTGTGATTCTTGATTATTTTTCACCCATTTATAAGTAGCTTTTCCCCACTGTAACGACAGAATGTGATGTTTTCCTTTCTAAAAACCATAAAACAAAATGGAAATACCTCTAGTAAATGAAGACCATCACCATGTAAATGTTTTTTAACATTCGTTCTGGAAACTCAATCCTAGAGATTTTTGAAAGCCCAAGGTACATTACTTAAGGGATAAATAATACGTTCTTTCTTTTCAAACACATTTATGATGATAGCCAAATGTTTGATACAATGGATCTATGAGCTCGGAGCTAGTGGAAATATGTAGTGCTTTAATTTATACAAGAACTTGTGGGATCATGATCATGTTAGTTGATAAGTGTTAGCATTTTAATTTGTCTCTTTCGAGACAACTCAAACTAGAATGATGTGTATAGTAGAAGCATTCTTCAAATTATAAGTTGAAGCTCCTTGAGATCTAAGTTTCTAACTAAACCTAAAACTAACACAATTTACAAGTATGCACACTATACAAGATTCCATAGAGTTTTGGATAAATGGAAATATCTAACATACTATGTTTTTGCCTCGAATGCAAGCACTGGATTGTCAACAGTAAAGGCCTATAGTGAGATTTTTAGCTTAAGGGGAATAAACAATTCAATCACAAATGAGCACAACTTTCTACTAGCAAAAACAAAGACCGGTATTCAGCTGCAAACAAAGATTTGATGAGATGACACTAATGAATGCTTAACTATTGGCTAATTAAAAGACCAACAAATATACATCGACAGGAACTGGTTAAACAAATGAATGTCACACGATTACAAATAATAAGTTGCCAAGCAATATACAAAGCCACTACTTAATGGATGACAAACATCAATTTAAAATTTGACAAAGTTACTCAATTCAATTTATTTAATGAAATTACAAGACATGGGAAAACCATAGTTGAAAAACTTGGACTCGGCAATAACTTGGTAGGCCCAAAAATTTTAAAAACTTGGGACTCGGCAAAAACTCTGGGAAAAGCTCGGCAATAACTCAGCAAATTTATTGAACATTTGATAAAACATAATTTCAAAAAATATTCCTCAAAAACACATATATATTGAATTTGTAGAACATATTACTAATTTCCATCATATATAAATCAAAATTTGAGTTTAATACATATCATAGACCAAAAGAGAAGTTCAACCTCTAAATACATATGAATTTCAAGTTTCGGTATCAATGAAAAATATAAATCATAAATTTCATCTACGACTAAAGCTCAAAAAAGTCTGTTGCTGCTGTGTGGGTGTTGCTAAAGTAGATGGTACAATTGCAATATCCTCAATAGGAACCTCAATAGGTGTCTCATCCATAGTGATAAGATCAAGCTGTGTATGTGAGGAAATCGCCCTATTAGCTGACCAACCTTGCTTTTTGCCTCCTTATATTTTGCCTCTTCCGCTTACCATTCAGCAGCTTTCCTCTCAAATCAGCAAACTTATCATCAGCCAACGATGGATCCACATCAACATCATTAGGCTCAACAATCCAATTTGAATATGGATCAATGCCATCAAGGTCAAGTGCTTCATGTGAACACTGCCCTTTACCTTCTTTTCTTGCAATTGAAGGTTGTGCCGCACATAGACAAGGTCATTCAAGTGCTTTTGAGTCAACCTATTGCGCTTTTTTGTGTGAATGGCCTCAAAAACACTCCAGTTGTGCTCACAAGTAGAAGCACTACAAGGCTGAGATAAAATTCAGATGGAAAGATTTTGAAGATTAGGTGTTGTGGCATCAGAATCTTCCCACCACAAATCTGCAAGGATAAGAATTGCCATTTATAACTTAGTAAGAATTTTAATAAATTGAACAATTAAAAATAAATAGTTAAATAAAATTAAACACTTGTTTTTTTTACCTGGTTGTAGAGTTTCTCTCTAACAAATGCAAAAATTTGAAGAAAACAATGCCCCCTCGACCTTCTTATAACTCTGTATCTCATCAAGTATGAGGTCTCGAAGGTCCTCATTATCAACCAATCTCTCAATCCACGAATTGAGGCCAACAAGAACCTCTGCATCTGCTTTGAAAGTAGGGGAGAAATAAAACTTGGGGTTCAAATATGTAATGTCCCCATTTTAGCCATATGCTCCTTTGTGATTGATAGCCTATTTCTGGAAGCCCGTAGGCTCGCTAGAGGTAAAATTACGGTTTCCTATTTTATAGGTGGGTTCTGAAGCATTTTTGAAGGTTTGCATGTAAGAGTTTCTGATGCATGTTTGGTGGAGTTTTCTGGATTTTAGGAGAGCTTCGGAATGGTGTAACATGCATCTCCATTTGACAACCTTTCTTGAAACTTGCTATTTTTAGCCTGAACGTTGGAGTTTTGAGATTTCGTTTGCGGATTGTTTCTGGGTTTTCAGAGAGCTTTGCATTGATATGACATGCAAAGGGCGTTGGATAACTTTTCAAAATTTACTATTTTTAGTAGTGTTCTGGTTGGCAACACAGTGAACTTTCTTCTTCAGGCAGGGCAGTTGAGTATTTTTGGATTTGGCTTTCTGAGGTGCATTTTTGAAGAAATGATTTATTTAAGTCATTTAATTATTTTATTGTGATTTTGACCCCTTGGCCTAGCACAATGACTTTAAGTTGTTTTAAAATGAGGCCCTTGAGGGTGGACGCCACATGCGGTGATAACATTTAATATTTCTAAGGTTGATATTACTCTTGGGATTTGGATGCCACTTTAGAAGATAAATATTAATCTTTCAAAAGTTTAATATTATTCCTTATGGGTTTGGATGCCAAAACAAAGGAGGAGATGATTTAAAAATTAAATTATTTCATAAAAAGAAAGGAGGCATCCCTCTTGGTGGAAGCTGAAGAGTCATCTCTAAATCTATAAAAGCAGGCCTGGGCTCTTTCATTATTCATCTATGGTTTATCTTATCAAAATGTTGTTGGGATTGATTTTAGAACCTGGCTAAGGGGGAGCTTAGCATTTACACCATTCTTCGGGCCTGAAACTATGGTTCCCTAGATGGTCAATTGGGAGTGTGCTTCATTTAGAAGTGCATATTGAGCATCAAAGTTGAAAATATTGGTGATTTTTATCAGTTTATGTTTGCTGGTTTTCTGTATGGCTGAAACGAAATTTCATTCATAGCTCTTGGAGTGATTTTAATTCCATTATGGGTATTGATGCAATTGATTTCTATGATATGGGCGACCCTTCTTGCAAAAGATGGGATTTTATTACGAAGTTTGGAATTTCCTAGGAAGGTCGTACCATTTCTAGGGCCATACCTTTCTCCTGGAGCTTGCATTGGGAGTTGAGCCTATCTCTTGGTGGCTGTTTTGCATTGTTGGATACTTGTATGCTGGTCGCCTAGCCTTTGGAAGTATGGTTCTCAGTTTTGGAGTGAATAGGCGTGGTATTGAGGGAGATATATGCATTTTGGTGTGTCCTCGGTTGCTGGTTAAGTGTTTTCAGTTTGCTGTTTGTTATATCAGATTTTCCATAGTTCAAATTTTGGTTTGTAATACTGAAGTTGAGAAGGTTAGAAGCTTGAGAAATTATCTCTCATCACTTTGCTTTGCTAGTACATCTTTAGCACTTGTAATTTGCAGACAAATTGCATTGTAAGGTTGAGAGTAGTAGTACTATTTCAGTCATTTATATTTATGCGATTACTTTATGATTTTAACGCAAACACTGTAACCCTTGGATGGTTTACCACTAGTGTGGAGGAATAAACAATGTATCTCTCATAGTTCACCCACTGAATAAGTGGAGAATTCCCACTACTTAAGTGGATGCCTGTTGAAAAGCGGATGCCTGTTGTTAGCAGATGATTGTTCTTTCATTGTAATTCCGCTCTCGCTGAATAAGTGGTTGAGCTTCTTTCATTTTAGCATTATACTTCATTTTTAGTTTGGTTGCTAATGATCCCTTCCGATATGCTATCACCTTGCCTACAACAGGATCTTGGTGAAGGTTACTTTCAGTTGGTTTACTTTTTGGGCTAACCTTAACGAGTGCTTGTTTTTGGTGAAAATACCAAGAAGAAACTAAGGGGCATATTTCAAAATAGTAGGCAGCAACATGAATATGTTGGTGGAGTTGTCGTTTCCACCTTTGATCAATTATGCACCATATGAGTTCATATTTTGTCTTGTTTGAGCCATACAAATGTTGAATCACCTCTTTGGCCTTATCCATGGCCTCATATAGGTACTCTATTGGGTTTTGATCCCTATCCACCATTTGTAGAACCCTAACCAACAATTTTGACACCTAAATATAAAAAAATTAACAAAATCAGCAAATTGTAATATTAGATAATAAAAAATTAAATCATCAATCGAAGTTTGAAAACTTACACTTATGATCTCCTCCATGACTTTGGAAAATCTATCATCAAAAATGGTCTTCACGACCTTCTTTGCTTCAACCTTCCTACAATAAGGACTCTCCAACCATCTTTCACTCACAAACATGCGCTTAAGGTTGGGCAATGTAGCTAGTATACTTTGCAAGGTGAGGAAATTAGTAGCAAATCGTGTGACTCCTGATCGCACGAGATCCTTACCATTAGTGTGCTCTCTCATAAGATTTAAGACCCATGTGTGGTTGTAGATATGCTTTGTGATATTCCTTCCATCTTCAACCACATTCTTGACCCAATTAGTTTCCCATCCTCAAGGAGTAGGTCAAGATAGTGTGCAACACAAGGGCTCCAAAATAATGTTTGGTGCCTTGCTTCTAAAAGTCTACTGGCTGCCACATATGCAGCTGCATTGTTAGTCACAATTTGAATGACATTTTGCACTCCCACTTCCATCACCAACTCATCCAACATGTTGCATAATGTCTCCGCGTTTTTTACTTTAGTAGAGGCATCAATTGATTTTAAAAATACCAACAGTCCCCTTGAAGCCACTAAAAAGTTGATGAGTGTCATCTTTTTGCCATCTGTCCACCCATCAGATAAAATGGTGCAACCTTTCTTTTCCCAAATTTTCCTTTGTTCTTCTACAAGTCGGCGTGTGTTTTGGACCTCATCTTGCAATAATGGCCCACTCAACTCATGACGACTTGGTGCCTTGAACCTCTTACTTGCCATGGTCAATGCATTGACGAATTGTTCCCAGTAAGGACTAGAAGCAACATTGAATAGAATATTATTGTAGTACCAAAATCTCGCACGTGCCAACTTTGCCTCATGTTGCTATTCTCTATTCCATGCAATACGTTGCAATGAAGGTTGCACACTAGGAGTGTTATGGGGAACAAAATATCTAGAAGTATGGCTGCCCACACTTCCCGATCCTTGTATCTGTGGCCCAATGGAAGAAGAGACCCCATATCTCCCTCTGATCATGTAGAACTGAAATCTGGGATTGGGGCTGCCATTGCCTGTATTGTTCTCCTTTTATTCGCCTTTCTTTGCTCAAATGCTACAAGGAGTGCTTTTGCCTCCCTTTCAACCTCTTTAGTAGCCACTTCACAGGGCCTAACATCTTGGCAAGGGATCCGTGCAAGGTGATATTTGAGTTGATTTATGCCATTGGTCATAGACTTAGTGCAATGGATACAGATAACGTCTCTTTGCACTGCACACGGTGTCCCATGTTTCCAGCAAGGATCCCTTGGTTTGCCACCAGTTCTACTTGTAGAAATCATTTTCTTTTAAAAGAATACAAATGAAACCTAGAAAGAGAGAGACAATATAAAAAATTAATAACAAAGTCATCCATTTAAATTTTAAATTTCGTATGAATTTTGATTCTAATGTAAAATCACTTCTCACACATTCTGAAATAAATGTTAGCTATCCTAGTTGCATTCAATTTCTTCTTCACATTTTAGAAGTGCAAGTGCTTATGGCTATCATCTATGAATATATTGATCCCACCTTGTTATCGGAGAATCATAGTACTATTCTCACTATCACTAACATGTCAAGAAAGTCAAGGTTAAAAGGGTAATGAGGGAAATTTGATTACAATAGAGAAGGTTCCTTGCATCCACACATTGGGTGGCTGATCTTAGACTGCATCATTTGGTGAGTGGGTTATGTCTTAGTTATTGAGGATTGTGACAATGTAAAAGCTTCTATAGTTCTACTATGTTTAGCATGTTGACACATCATGGGTTAAATTTCTACTATGCATTTGTGTTAAATTTCTTTCTTGTAATTGTAAGATTAAATTTATTCTACACATTTATCTCCTCATAGATTAGTTTAGGAAGCATTTCCACACCTTTGCTTCCTTTCACTATCATTATCTTTGTTTGGTTGTGCATTTGAGGGGAAGTCATTGACATGGTCATATTTGTATCCTACTATCCATCATGGACAAAAAGATTCTCCAATAAATCTGTTGTATTTTGTCTAAAATTATTGTTGCCGGAAAAATATAGTGAATCCATATATAGTGGAAAATGCTTCATAGTTCATAGCATTTGGCATCAAGATTGCCTTTTGACTAAGTGCTAGTATAGGCCTGCTTAAAGACCTGTCATTTCCACCTAAATAGTCATAAATTTTTTAGTAGTGGGGAAACCTAAGAGAAGTCCAAGACTGTCTTTTGAGGTTTAGTTGGCTCTGGAAATGGAGTGTACAACTTGTACATCTTAGTTGCATGTTTTTCCGTGGCATAAATTACACAGGGTCTGATGTACATTGTAAAATCAGCTTTGAGATCTGATTGGTACAAATATTTCTTAAATTCCGATAGTTTAGTCGCTTTGGGAACAATAGTTACATGCTTGCTAAAAATAGAAAGTTAGAGTTCAATTAGGAGACAATGTCTTGTGGGTAGAGGGAGGATATTAAAGTGAAGGTATGTAATGATTTAATTTAAAGGAATAGAGAATGGATTCATTGTGCATTACTTGAGAAGTGACTTATGTAAAACCCTTTCTATCTATAAATATAATTCATTGTTGTATATTTTTAGCATATGCATATACTATTATTATGTGAAGTTCTTCCATTTTTATCTATTGTGTTTTGAGAATATTGTTGAATGTTCCTATACTAAGCTAAGGTGTTGCATCACAACAACTTAGACAATACATTGAACAGACATATACACAATACTACTCACAACCAACAAAGTTTATACTCATTAACAAAACCCACAACCTAAATAGATATCACAATAGAAAAATAAATAGAGATCACATGGATCGCATGGTTGTTAATTGGAGTTTGGTGCATTCTTCATTATCTTTCTCTTTATAAGTAAAATACAAAAAATTATATTGTCCATGTTTTGGATTATTTATTGTAGTTGGTTGAAATGAATTTATGAAAGTTAAGCTATGAATGTTATATGGTGAGTAGCAACGATGAATGTCGAGGTTGGCTTGGTTAGGGTTGACCATACAAAGTTATTAATATTAAATGCATAGGACCAATATTAACTAATATAACTCCAGGATATAATTATGCCACCATGCCAAATATAGAAACTTTGCCAGCTGACCATACTAGTGACTTTTTATAAATAGTAAGTTTGCGTCAAATGGTCCTGAATGGCCTTCAGAAGGCGTACCACAAATAAATTGGGCATTGAGCTTAAGGATACTGAAATAAGCACCAAAGGGTCTGTTGAAGAGCCAAAGATTACCCTCAAAAGGGTCCCCTAACACCTTGTTAGCCTACAGGGACCAATTGTTAGACTAACCATTACATCTGACCATTGCCTAGGAAAAGGGGACATTACATGTGGTCTTTTAAAAATTGATATTGGAATTACCAATTTTTTGATCTTTTCAAAATACTAATGAATCTCATAAGGCCCCACAATTAGATTCAAAAGGAGAACCACATTTGTCAGATATTATATTGGGACCTAGTTATGTACATTTATTTTCAATACCAAGAAAATACAATTCATTTTGCTATTACCCAAAATTAAGAAATAGATAAGGGTAAAGAGAAGATAAAAAATGTTGATATGAAAGGTTTCAACATATATCCAATTGTTTTATCATCAAAATTTACAAGGTTCAAAGATTTTTTCGTTGCCACAAAAGAAGAATGATTGCTGCAATTTGTTAATGCCAAACTAGAATATTTGGCGTTTGATGTTAAAAGAAACCTACACATCTAGGTTGTTGGCTGACCAATCCATTGCCAATACTTTTAATCAATTTAGTTTGGTACTTAATCCCTCATGAGAAATTGTTTAAGAGATAAGACTTCGGATTCATTTTGAAATTGTTTAAGAGATACGACTTTGGATTCATTTTGAAATTGTTTAAGAGATAAGACTTTGGATTCCAAAATGGTAAAATAAGGGTTATGTTGCACCCCTATAAAACTCAATTTTTGTACTTGATTTTTATCTGTTTTGTTGCCAAATTGATCATCATTTATGTGTTGCTCAATTCAATTGTGGTCTCCTTGATCAACTTGTTAGATTGCCTTGTCATGGTCAATGTGCTTCAACTGACACTTTTGCAAGGTGGTGATGATTGCTATAAGTCCAGTAAGAAGCAATTGATGATGTTTGTGAAAATATCAAAGGCATCAATTCAACCATTATGTATTTCCCCTTGGGTCTTGGACTTGACTCAAGTGAAGAATTTTTCCACTTGAGTTGTGGAAAGGATGGCATGACTAAGCAAAAATTTTTCCTATATGATCTATGTGAAAGGATGGACATATGCATATGAAGTGGCTAAGTCACTATAAAATTCTTGAGCAATAAGAGTGGTGCTATTGTCTTTAAACTTTGCTTGAAGATTATCTTTAGCAAAAAAGTGGTAATATTGACATTTTTTTCCATTTGGGTGCACTTTAATAGGGGCTCAACCAAGTGAATCCTTTGCCTAGGATATAAGGTGGCATAAATGATATAATCTCTGCCTAGATAAGTGGTGAAAACCTTAGATGCATGTGCTAGAGATGGAAAAACTATGTTAAATCTCTACCATATTTCTAAAAGATGGCATAAGTAGAGATAATTTCCACCTAGCATGTGGCAAGAGTAAACCAATATTGTGTCTAGGTCTGATTAAGGTGGCAATATCATTTAAATTCTCTACTTCAAATACCTTGGCATACATTTGTATTGGTTCAACCACTTAACTTCTTTGCCCAACATTTGTAAAGATTGTAAAGATTAGAGAGGGTTGTGCTTAGATTAGGTTAACCATAATAAACTTCTGTGCAAAACTAAAACAAAACATGTGGCATGTGTGGGAGTTGTGTGTCTGGGGTGCTATAGCAAATTTTAAAAGATTTTGTCATCCAAAAAGTGGTGTAAGTGAACAAGATCTTTGCCTAGTTTGAGTGTCTTAAAGTTCCACCCAGCATGCAAGGGAAAAGTGGCAATTACATTAAAAAACTTTACTTGTATGGGTTCAAGTGAATGAAATCCTCACTTGGTGGACTTTTATCATGGCACAACCAATTAATATCTTGGCCATGTCTAAAAGGTGGTTAACATATGGTGTGGGCCTTAAGTGGTTTAACACATTTCGCAAACCCGGACTTGGAGAGTTCTTAGCAAGCCAAAAAAAATTGACTCGGAGAGTACTTGGCAAGCTAAAAGAAATTTGACTCAGAGAGTACTCGACAAAACTTGACACCTTAAAAAACACTTAAATATTTGAAAAAATATAAACTTTATGCAAAGTATAGCTACAAAATGAATCAAATGAGTTTGGTGGGGTTTTGGGGAAACTCCCCTAGCTAGGTGCAAGGGTTTGGGGGCACTGCCCCTAGTGGGGTTGAGGGGCAGCCTCCCTCGTGGGGGTTTGGGGGCAACTGCCCCTAGCAGGGTTGAGGGGCAATGCCCCTCGTAGGGTTTAGGGGCAACGAGCCCAATGTGCTCTCGCCACCAAGCCCAAATTAAGGCCTTTGAAACCACATAAAACTTCATCTTGCACACCATTTTCTTCCTCCTAGATGGCGTTTTATAGGGCACAAAATCACCTCCTAAACGTGTCCAAAGCGCACAAAAAAAAGACGCATCAAAATTGCATTTTAGTATGGCAAGTTTTTCCAGAGCATTCAGCAAGTTTTTGTAGGGTATTTGACGATTTTTTTCAGATCACCCGATAAGTTTTTGCAGATGTCGAGTTGCGAGTAGCTTGCGTAGGTCTGAAACTTGCGAGTACTTGGTGACTCAACGAGTATTCGTCGGGTTTGTAAACAGAGGTTTAACGACTGAAATGTGCTTCTCAACATTTGTGATAAGGTTGGTGAAGATACATGAAAGTTCCCCCTAGATTAGAGAAGGGCTTAAACACTCTAAAAGTGTGCTCAGGGTTAAGATTTTGAACTTTGAATGGAAAACATGCTTCAAATGGTCACCCAAGTTTGATATAAAGTGCTAATAAGTGACAAAGATTGAGAAAAAGTGTGCCTTGACAAAAGTAGATTTGACTAGTTGGAAGTGAAGATGATGCCTATGACAAGGTTTTCAATAGCAAAGGACAACGTTCATGAATTTATAAGTAGGGTTTCAAGTCACCTATGAAGATTAGTTGTTGGAAGATGTGTATTGGCACTATTCATGATAGTTTGGCATTGTTCAAGTTTGTTTTACCTATCATAAATATCATCTTTCAGTTCTGAGAATGAAACCCTAGCTTTGGAAAGTGTTAATTTTTCAGCATTTTGGATAAAGATTGGACATCGACTCTTAAAATTTCATTCTTTGTAAATTTATGGGTTTGTTATATCTTTATCCTAGGGTTTAAACACCAAATATTTGGCCTTTTCGAACACTAAGCAATGTTCTTTCAATTTGATAATAAGAACAATTGTTTTAGGTTTTCATCTAAGTCAAAGTCTATTCAAAACCCAAGAGTACATGGTTTAATGTAGTCAATTGGGATTGATGGAGGAGTTAGCAAATTGGATTGGTAGGGTCTCTTGGTGACCAAGTCTTTAGGATTCTTTAAATGGATTCACATGTTTGAGTGTGAAAAGTTGCTTTAGAATCATAGCTTAGTTTTAGGTCCCTTTAATTAGTTGTTATTTGCTAGTTGAATGAGGGCCTTGTTTTAGGTCCTTTTAATTAGTTGTTATTTTGTTAGTTGTCTAGGATAAATTTGCTTAAAAGTTATCTTTCTTTCCCACTTTTTTTGCTGCCTTTGGAGAGTTTGCTTTAAAGCATTTCTTTTGGGATAAATAATCACGCTTCTCAAATCCCTAAAAGCGTATTCGTTGTAACCTATAAATAGGTGCATTGGGCACAAGATATTATTAATGATAGTGGATGTTACACTTATGATGTAGAAGGTATTGTTCAAGCTGAAGTTATTTTTGAATGTGTGTAATTTTGTCTCTTGAATTGAAAGTGGATTTTTACCATCAAGCTTTGTATTGAACTTATCAATCTACTTAGGTTGTGGCTTTGTATACGTCCTAATTGTTTAATTCATGGAATCATGTTTCATCTATGTGTCTTTATTCCTTCAATCCTTGTTTGCATTGAATAGCTTGTCTCTGTTTTAACCAACTTTCAGGTATTGTTTGTGTGTTGAAATTGGTAGTTTATTTCCTTAAGTTTATGAAAATTTTGTTTGCAAGGCACAATTGTTACTAGTCCATTGCATTTATTCAAGGCAAAAATATAGGTTGGTAGTTATTTTTTTATGCAAACCCTCTTTAGTGAATCTTGTATAGTATGCATGTTTGTATATCTTGTCTATAGTTTATTCTAGGGATAGTTTGGCTTATTTATAGGTTTAGATTAGACCTCAGGGAGCTTCCTCTTTGAAATTTGAATAAATTTTTTACCTCACACACTATTCCATTTTGTGTTGTCTTTCAAAAGACAAATTAAAACACACTAACAATTTTTGGTGACTCTAGCAGAGAATGAGATATGATCAGCCAATAGTGAAGTTGAAGAACCACTACAAATAGTGGATGATTGCAATAACCACAATGGTATGCCTCTGCTTCCTTTGTTGTGGGGAGCTAGTATTGGTCCCTTGGCTCTTGTAGAGGGCAATGATTTCCCACATCACTCAAGGAATTTTTTTTCAAAGCTCCATGGTGATGGCATATGATACCTTGATGAAAACATTGCAGCCCTTTCCATTGTGTGTCATATTTTGGGGGTGGTAGAAGAAGATGTTGTAGTGTGACTTTTTTTGAGACATTGGTTGGAGGCGTAGGAGAATGCTTTTGCCATCTTGCCACATGTTAAATTACAGGTTGGGAGATTGTGCACAAGAAGTTCTTCACGTTTCAAGTTTGTTGAGGACAACCATATTCTTTTTGCATAGCTCTCAAATGTAAAGAAGGATAGGAATGAGCCCATGATAGAGTTCTTGATGCTATTCAATCGTTTGGTTAGCAAAATGGGTGCTATTTTGAAGCCTTCTTTGGAGATTCACCTGAGTTGTTTCATCAGTGCACTTCCATCAAAAAATGCCTTCATGATCAAACCTAGTGAGATTAATTAGTTAGGAGAGGCTTAGGAGTGAGAGGTTAAGCTCGCGAATGACATGCTTGCTAGTGGCGAACGCAAGAAAGACTTCATCAAGCCCATGTTTCTAACTTTTGCCGATCCTTTCTTGCAAAGAGTTTTGAATCATGTGACAAACTTGAAAAGACAATTTCAACAAAATGTTCCAACTCAACAATATTAGGGGACATCCTTATAAAAAGTTAGTCTTTCCAATAGAAATTCAAATGATCAATTTAGATTACCTCCTCCACCTCAAAGGCTTGCTTTAGAGACATCTCTTGGAGACAATTTAAGTAACTTATGTTTCTTCCATGTGACATGAGATCATGGTGCTAGGAGTTGTCTTGAGATGCTTTGCATGTTGTAGCTCCTGGCCTCTTTTGGGTAAAACCATCAAAGATTTTCGTGTAACCTTCAATATCTTCGAGATGAACCTGATGGTAACTCTAGGATGGGATATTTTAGTGTGGACCTGTTTATGCTACAAAAGTAAATACATTCAAAGACCACACATTTGTGAAGCGAAAGAGCTATGAAAGAGCATATGGCTGAAAAGAGGAGAGTACATGAAGAGCATTTGTGGAAGGAACCACCCATGGTGTCCTAGTATCAAGAGCCCATCTTTGCCCTTACATCAGCAAATTTGGATGATGACTTAGATATCTTATCTAACTTACAAGCCTTGCTCAATTCCTATGAAGAACTAGAATATCAAGGAGAAACAACCTTTTATGTTGGACATAGAAGGAATTGCACAAACATATCATTTTTTTTTTGAGGGTAGAGCAAAATGGTCCAACCTTTCCTACTAAGCAAAAGGTCAGCAATTCTATCATGGATGAAGATGCATTGGATGATTTATTTTCTACATTCAAAAGATTTTTTGATGAACCTGCATTAGATGAGGTTGAGGAAATAATGCATTTTCTAGAAGAATAAGATCTTCTTGAAGATGATTCAGCTTTAGAGGTGGTAGTCATGTTAGAAGTATCTATGGAGGATTCACTATTGGACCTTGAATCTTCTTATAGCATCTTGAGAGTGGGTCATCAATAGAAGACACATTGAATTTTATTTTGTGTTTTGACTCATCCTTGTCTTCAATATCTATGGTAAACATCAAGGCAGAACCAAGAGTTAAACATACAACAGTTGTTAGTGAGCTAATGCCAAATTGGATATGTTCGAAGAAGGGTTATTGATCAAAGAACAAATGCTTTCAAAGAATCGTGTGAAATTATAAATGATGATGCTATATGTGTCTTCTTCTTTTGATGCATGGATTCTTTGAAGATGATAATCATGATGAGGCTGAAAAAACTTAGTTCACCCAAGGCCCATGGTCATCCTTTGAAGAGGATTTAACAAGGCTGATGTCAAAGATTGATATCTTCTTCCATATGTTTGCTTTGATGATGATCTAGTTCTTGAAGGGGGTTTCAAACCTGAGGGTTTGTTAGAACACGATTTGATATGTGCAAATAATGAGATTGAAGAAGTGTTGCTAGCACAAGGTTCATGGGCAATGCCCATTGTAGACTTGGAAAGTTAGACACAAGTGATGGATATTTTTCTCTAACAACTTAAGCCTTTTTTGAACAATAGTGTGTCATTTGAATTTATGATTGAATATGTTGGAGTGATAGGCAAAGAAGATTGGATAAAATATGAGGTGGTCATCATTCTTGAAGATGTGCTATGACGAGGAGTTTATGAGATGTCTTTGGAAGTAGGCAGAGTATCTCCAATTGATGGAGGTTTTTCAATGAGGAAGAAGACTATATGGAATCACCAAACATTGAAGTATTTGTTCTAGTTTTCCCTACATGATTGTTCATACCATCCAAATCATGGATTTCAACAAATATTTTTCAAAGGTTTTTAGGATGTGAGCTACCACTAGAGTCCCAAGTCAAATAGAGGGTTTCTTGTTTTTCTCAACCTATAAATGGTTTTGTCTAGCCATTTTGCTTCCTCATGTACTTCCATATGTAGGTTTTGTTGTTATAGGTTTATTGTCTTTCATAATGTGTTTCTCCTTTTTTTGTAATATGTTTGCTTTTTTCCTCATCTTTGTTTAGGTTAGGGATGTTGTCTATTTAGGTATTTAGAAATAGGCTTCATTCTATTTCTGACATATAATATATTGATTGAAATATTTAACTAGAGATTTTGAAGTTTTCTCATGACTCAAGTACGTTCAATGCCCCCAAAAATAGTCAATTGTTGCATTGCTATGAAACTCAACATGCATACTTGGATTTTATCCATTTTGTTGTCAAATTGATAGTTGTTTATATGTCAATCCAAGCCAATTATGGTCTCCTTAGTCAGTTTGCAAGATAGTCTTGTCATGGTCTATGTGCTTCAACTAACACTTTGGGTGATGATGATGGCTGAGTTTGATAAGAAGCAATTGATGATGTTAGGGAAAATATTAAAGGCATTGACAAAAGGAAAGGGATGAATATGGTTAAGTTAAAGAGGCTCACTTCTCTCATGGTTCAAGTTTTAAGTGATTATGTATTTTTGCCTAGGTCTTGGAATTTGCTCAAGTGAAGAAATTTTCCACTTGAGTTGTGAAAAGGATGGTGTGACCAAGCAGAAATTGTAATATCCCCATCTTTGATCAGGTCAGTGTTGAGTGTAGTTTTGGTTTCCTTGGCAATAGTTAGTGTTGTTAGTGGGGTTATTTGATGTTCCGTGGAGCTTTAGAGGTTTTTGGCGCCTTCAGTTGTCACTTCTGATTGGGTTTTTTTTTTGTATTTTCCGCATTTCAGTTGTTGGTGTGAAAATATTTTAATAATTAAATAATTAATTAAGTTGTCGAAAAAGCCAAAGTAAAAGGCAACTTAAATTAATTTTTTTAATTATTTTGTAAAAGTGACTTTAGCTGGAAAAGTTAAATATTTGATTAAAGTTGCTTTTTGGGAGATATAAGGAGTTCAAATTAAAAAAGGTAAATATGGGTTTTCAAGAATTGTGGAGTAGTTACAAAAAGTTGAATAAAAGGTTTTGGGAAGCTCATTTTAAAAGTCTGAGTTTTCAGGTTGTATCAAATTTTATCTTTGCATATATGGCCATACATCATGGAACCTCATATTGAGTGTTTGGAATGAATTTAAGAGAATAAAATTGATACTCTAGTGCTTTCCAGGGCAACTAAATGAGAAGTATGTCGATTGAAATTTAATTAATTGGAATTTCAATGGAAGTTTGGAAGAGTCGAGAGGGAGTATCTGAGGAGCACAGCCCATACTTTGACCAAGTCGTTAGCTGATGTGGCCCCTCCAAGTCAGCTGCTAGTGAGGAAATAAAGGTATCATAGGAAATAAAGTAGATTGTGATTCATACTTCAGAAGTCTCTTGTTACTGCCGCCCATGGAGATTAATTAATATGATGTGAAATTAATAGAATTCAGGTATTTCCAGAATCTGCCATTCAGATAAAATAAGCCACAGGTTATTTTTAATAAGTGATCGCTGCCTATTTGGGAAGCATGAGTGACGTGGTTGTGGATAAAAATCAGACTGCTATCTCCTAGTCAAATCGAACTCTCCAGCTGTTGCCGCCATTCAATATCTAAGGAGCTCCAAGGAGAAACATACTAATGTTGTGGATATTCAAAATTAAGAAGACACCACCTCTCCAAACAGCTGAACCATATAAAGAAGAGCCGTATCATTTGGGAATATTATACATGGTGATGTGGAAGTCAAAACCATTTTACAGGAGGAGCAATTCATAAGTTTATTGTATGCTAGGTAAGTTCCTACCAAATACTCATTGTGTTAGCCATCATAATTAAGAGGGAGGAGTTGCTTTCCTGAAGGGAACAATATTATTTCCCATGCGAGCCGAACTACCTTATGCAACTTAGCAACTGTATAAGAGGCGTTGGAACTGCCAGGTCAGGAATTGGTGTTTTGAAGATATTTGTATTTCTGTGTAGGCTGTGTAAATGTAGCTGGCTGTAGCCATTTGTTCGAGTCTATTACATGACATCTGTTTGATCTAATGCCTGCATATTGAAATATAAAACTTGCAAAAAATCTCATCATACAATTCTGGGTTAGAACATAATGTATCATTGGAGTTTTGGAAGTATTAATTTGCACCTGTGTTGTGTGGATTATCATTTCTTTATCAAGTGCAAACGAAAAAAAGAAATTCATTCAAATCACACTAGTACAAACTGTTTAACGAAATGCCTGCTCACACAGAATCCTGAAATCGAAATTTTTTTTGCATACAAATTTAGGGTGGGATATTTCAGAAATTCTGCCTTTATGATCTAAGTGAAAACATGGTTGCACATATGAAGTGGCTAAGCCACCATAAAATTCTGCTTGACAATAAAAAGTGGCGCCATTTTTTATCAAACTTTGCTTGAAGTTCTGCCCTAACAAAAAAGTGGTAGCATTGAAATTTTTTTCTGCTTGGGTGCACGTTAATAGTGGTTCAACCAAGTGAAACTTCTCCCATGGAGATAAGGTGGTAGTATGTGATATAATCTCCACCCAAATAAGTGGTTAAAACCCTAGTTGTGAGTGCCAAAGATGGCAAAACCGTGTTAAATCTCTGCCATATATCTAAAAGATGGCATAAATGGTGGCATAAGTGGAGATAATTCCCACCTAGCATTTGACAAGAGTAAACCTAAACCAAATCTAGCTTTGATAAAGGTGGCAATATCATTTAATATCTCTATTTAAAATATCTTGGCACAGATTTATAGTGGTTCAACCCTCTTTGATTTTCTGCCCAACATTTGTAAAGATGACTGAGATGAGGGAGCCGTGTGCTTAAACTAGCTTAACGATAACTTTACTCAAGTTAAAACAAAACTTGGTGAATGTGTGGGAGGCATATACTTGGGATTTTATGGCTAATTTTAATAGATTTTAAGTCATCCAAAATTTGGCGTTAGTGAACAAGATCTTTGCTTGGTTTGACTATAGTTCCACCCAACATGCAATGGAAAAGTGGTGATTAATTTTATAAAACTTCAGTTATTTGTAAAATGGTTAAGTGAATGATAACTCAAATGGGTGCACTTTTATCATTGTGCAATCAATTAACATCTCCACTAAGTCCTAAAGGTGATTGTCCATGGTGCATGCCTTAAGTGATATAGCCACTGAAATGTTCCGCCTAGCATTGTGATTGTGATGAGCCTTGCTAGCTCACTGCTCAAACCCTTGTCTTTTTTTTGAGTCTATTTGTGTTTTTTAGTTTTTTAGAGAAATTTTGTAGACAGAAGAGAAGGGGTGCATCATATAAAAGCTCACAGAATGAAAACTTGAGCAAATTTAATCAAACTGAAATTGTAGAAGGTGTTTATTATCATCAACAATGGATTTAAAACATACAAACATACCCGAAAGCCTCCAGATTTTTTATATAAAAATTCCGATCAAAATAGTGAAGAACTGATGAAAACTGGAGTAGAACGTTACAGATTGCAAAGTTTAATTTGAAACTGAAACCACAGAGAAGTACAGATAGGGCGCCCAAGTTCATGAAGAGAGATCCTCAGAAAGAAGACGTTTCTCCAAAAAGCCAAAAAAAATCTTCTTTGCAAGTGCCACGCCCTTTCAAACAAAAAGAACCAGAAACCATCTCTGAAGGTGCGCCCAAACAGCCATGAAGTCTGCCATGGTGAAGGAAGAACAACAACCAATAAACCCTCTGTTTCTGATGAAGAACACTACAAAAAATCTATTGAAGCACTGCAGAACTTCTGAAATGAAGCTCTCTCAATCTGCACTAATTCAGCTGATCTCTCACAACCTCACAAGTGCTCACACTGAAGAGATTTTGTTCTCCAATGGTGGATTTGCTGCAAACCTGATCACAGGCTGAAAGCAAGGGAAAAAACCTCCAAGGCAAAGTTGAAATATTCAAAAAGATGAGTTTCTCATTGCCCAAATCCCTTATAAAGCAAAGGAGGTAAAAACCTAAGAAGGCCGTACATTTTAGGGTTTTAGATCATTTAAATTTATGGAAATAAACTTAAGTCACTTTCCATAGTCTACTCTTTAATTTTTGGCGCCTCCTTTAAGTGATTTAAAGATATAACTTAAAATATTCACTTTAGACTTTATTTAAGTGATATAAGAATTATAAAGTCAATTTGACTTTATAAAAAGACTTTAAGTTAAAAATTAACTTAAATCACTTAAGTAAGCCTATCTCCCTCAATTCTCAACAGAATTCAGTGCCGTCAGAAGCAAAGAAACTCCTGTACTGCCAAGGCTTGCAATGAGCCTATCCACGATCTCAGAAAATGAAATCGACCGAACTCTCCAGAAGGTACCACTGACCCTCTAATGGTCTAACCAAACTAGTTAGCCCACAAGGGTCCAAGAAAAAGGGCTAACACACTGCATCAGGTGACTGACTAGAGTGGGGACATCACAGTGATGAGTTTGGCCAAGATACATGAAAGTTCTGCACAGATTAGAGAAGGGCTTAGGTAGTCTAGAAGTGCATTGAGGCTTAAGGGGTCAAGTTTTGGATTAGAAATATGCATAAAATAGTTGCTCAAGTTTAATATAAGGTGCTGATAAGTGACAAAGATAGAGAAAAAGTGTCCTTGAAGGAATGGGTAGATTTGACTAGTTGGAATTGAAGATGGTGCCTATAATGAGGTTTTTAGTACCAAAGGATAGTGTTTGTGAATGTATAAGCAGGGTTTCAAGTTGCCTATGAACAACTACTAGAAGATGTGTAGTGTTGGGGTTTGTTTGATTTGTCATAATATGAGCTTGTATTTTTGATTATCAAACCCTAGCTTTCGAAAGTGTTAGTTTTCAGCATTTGGAGAAGGATTGTGTTAGTAGTAGCTATGGAGGTAACTAACCCAAGATCAAGATTCCCAAGAGCTAATCACAAAAAGAGAAGATCAACATGATAGAAGAACAATAATCTATACAAAGGATGCAATCTGCATACAAGAGAGAGTGTGTTCATATGAGAACGAGAAGTGGGCATATATAGGTAACATCATCAAGAGAAGAAAATGTACAACCAATGTGGGATAAAGTACAAATGCCCTAAATAAACTTAACCAACTAGGTGGGAATAGAACCCAAAAGGGAAATTGGCTAGGGAATAACTTTGTTCACACCAACACTCTCCTTTAAGTGCAACTTAATGGGGAAAAGGAAAAGAGCCAAAAAAAATTCGAAGATGGGTCTCAACAACAATGCTTGATGAGGCACCCATGTATAATCAAGACCATGAAGGAAGGACTTAAGATGACACCCCAAGGACAAAATTCTTCATCCCAAGTACAAAGGAATCTCCCACAAATGAAGAAAAGGAGAAAACTTGTTGGAAAAAAGTCCTCACCAAAAGAGAGAAAACATGAGAAGGACTAAGAAGCCTTCCCAAAAATTGTCTATGAAAGAGTAGGAACAAGAACAAGAACAAGGACATGAAGAACTCCACTAAAGCACGAGGAAGTTGCCAACAATGGTCAAAGAATAATTGCTATATTGTTGGAATTGTAGAACCCTCCCATGATACTTTATAAGCAGTGCGAGTACAACAAAGGCACAATATGATGTGGAAGCTCCCCAAAATACAAATATAATGTGTGGTACTTTATTTTAGTGTGCTTACAAATCAAATAGTGCATTGATTAGATGTTTACCACATCTTAAAAAGACCATATCCTGACAATGCAATTCTATGGATAGATGAAATGAAAGGAATTACTATGAGGTATGTAGAAAAACACACTTCCAAAAAAAAATTGGACCCAAAAATGAGTCCATACGTAGAAGATAGCCCTTCAATGTTCCCAAAATGAGAACTTGTTGGATATTCCATCATTGCTTCCACGTAGATAGGTTGTTTTATTATTTGTTATTGTTTGTTTTTGGTTTGTTTTAATACGTGTGATATTTGTTATTCATTGTGAATTGCGTGAGTGCAATTTCAAGTACTCCATTCACTGCCATCACATGTATATAAACTCATATAATAATATTGTTCATTGAATTCGATTGCTCTACCAAATCTAATATGGTATCAAAGCAGCTTCGTTTCCTGTGCCTATTTTTTTGTGATGAGGAGAGAATATATTGCTGTTGATAATCTTGAGATATCTCTTATCTACTATTGTTAAGTCTAAGTGCTGCGTATGTAGGAAAATTGAATATTGATGCTGAAGCTTGAAGTTGAGAAGACCGATCTTTCTTCCAACAGATCGGGCATCTTACTTCATTGTTGGTGCTTTCATTTTGGCATTGTGATTACTGTTTTTGGTCGAAGGCTTTATTGACTTGTTCACAACTCTGGAGGAGTTTTCATATATTCTTGCATACTTAACTTGGTATTTGTTTGTTGTGGCGGTACTTGTTTGTTCGTGTCCTTATCTGAGAGCTAGCAATATTCCTGTGCATAGTTTGGATTGATGATGGTTGTGTTTGGTTGAAAGTGGTGCATCCAATTTCTCCAACCACAATTAGAACCTCTAGGGGCCTGTTTCCGCCCTGGTCATAGGCATTGAAGTCGTTGGTGAACCGGGACAGAATCCAACATAACTACACAACAAGATTATTGAAAAAAAAATTGAAATTTTGCAAAATTTTAAAACCACCCGCACCATTGTGAAGTACATGGAAATTTTCCCCATTTAAAAAAAAACCCTAAAAAATAAGCAAATTAGAGGTATCTAAATTTGCCCTCCTAATGAAAAAGTGCATAGGAAAGGGATTCGTCACCTTGGTGGTGGTTGATGGTTAGCAGGTTACTTGTAGGCAGTGTTGTTGGTGATGGGCCACCTATTGGTGGAGGTGGTAGATGGGTGGGGTTGAGTTGGTGGCACCACCAACTAAGTTGTTTTGTGGTGACAATTGAGTGGAGTGTTGTTGGAGGTAACAGATTGGTAGTTCTCAGGAAGAGTAGTAGTGGCATTGCTAGATTGGGAAAAGGGGGAATGGAGGGTTGTGTTTTGCAAAATATTATTGTTTTAATAAGGATGGGGGTGGTGAAATATGCCCCTTAATTTTTTCTTGATTTTTAATATCAATTACAATTGCAACATGCACCCATTAAGGTTAGCTCCAAAACCAAAACGATGCGGAATAGTAACTCTAACCAAGAATGCGCCCTAAGACCACTGAAGGAGGAGGGGCGGGCATATGGTCAGAGGATCCCTAGGATCTAAATAACTCAAAAGCTGAAATTGATTACAACTGTAAGTGAAAAGATAAAACTCAATGCCAAGAATGTTCACCAAGATCCTTGGAAGGCGAGGTGATAGCATATGGCGGAGTACTCATTACAAAACTAAAATAAACTTAGGCGGTGAACCAGCCATGAAAGATTTCCTCACAACCACCAATTCAGTGGGGGGAAAGAATTACAAAACAAACTAATTCATTCGCTGTGGTGGGCATCCACTTGTGAGTGGGAATTCACCACTTTTCAATGGGTACAAAGAGAGATAGCAAGTTCTTTTTCCACACTGGCGGTAAACCATCCAGGGGTTACAATGTTTGAATTAAAACATAAAGTAAATGCTGAAATAAGAATGATTGGAATAGTACTACTATTACCAACATTTACAATGAGCTTATTGCAATGAATTTACAATAGATATCTGCTCCAAACTTCTGCAAGAATTATACTATACTTCTAATCACAAATGTGAGTTGAAAGACCAAAGAAATATAGCATGTAAAGAGAATAACCATGTCTGATATTAAGACCAGCAAACTGAGAAAATCAGACTAGCAACTTAAACTTCCCCTAACTTGTTCATATCATCATCCAAAATGCTTCTATTCCCTCCAAAATGAATGCACATGAAACTAGAAGCATAGACGTCCAAGAATTATAGCATAACATGGAATGAGTCAAGTCTAATATGGAATGCCATTAACTGAAAATACAGACGAGCAAACTATACATCAATGAAATACTCATAACTCTTTCAAATTACCTCCGAATGAGCTGAAATGAAGTGAAATAGCTCTCAAGAAGGATGGCACTCAACTTGCAATGATTAAACATCATCAAAACTCCCTTCACTTATTTGGCACAAACTTCAATGCTCTCTTAAATGGTACGGCCTGGCTGGGATGGGCGATTTTGCATTATAAAAATAAATACTCTGAATTAAATTTTGCTCTTATGTGGGAAGGGGCGCCCATGTACTAGGAATCAATTTCTTCAATACCCAGAAGCACATAAAAATCATACAAAAAGCTGTTAATGAAAACCTCCTTCAGCCATGATATGACCAGCAAACACAATTCTGAAAATTATTATCAAAACTACAAAATCTTCAACTTTGAAGCTCAATGTGCATTTCTGGATGAAGCACACTCTCAATCCACCATCTAGGGAACCATAGTTTCAGGCCTGAAGAATGGAGTAAATTTGCTAAGCTTTCCCTTAGCCGGATTCTGGATTTCAAACCAACAGCATAACGATATCATAAACCAAAGATGAACAAAATGCTGGAGCAAGGCTTGCTTCTATAATTTTAAAGGTGACTGATGGCTCTTCAGCTTCCAACTTATTTCCCTCCAAAAGGGACACCTATTTCACCTTTGAAATATTTTTAATTTTTAAAACACTTTATTCCATCTTAACTAGGCGTCCAAACTTCAAGGCACAAAATACTTTAGAAAATATTAAATATTTACTTCATGAAACGTTCCCCCTTCATGTCCACCTTTTAAAACAACTTAAGTTAATGCACTAGGCCAAGAGAGTCAACTTGAAATTAAAACATTAATGCCTTGAAATTAACTATTTCTCCAAAAATTACACTTCTAAAGCCAAAACCAGAATAACTCAACTGCTCCAACAAAAGAACTCATTGAGGAGCTGCCAACTGGACCACTGCCAAAACTAGACTTACTAAAAATAGCCAATGCCAAAAATAGTAAGTTCATCAGAAAAACCAACGGAAAGATGAACTGAGTTGAAAGCAAGACTTATTGAAAGTGGAAACCCTAAATTTGCACATCTGAGTAGCCTACGGATTCTCGGAAATAGGCTAAATCCAAATGAAGAGCGTATGGCCAAAATGGGGACATTACAGGTGGGGCCCAAGGCAACTGCCACTCCTTGTTGGATGGGGTGGGTCCTAAAAGCTTTTGCCACCCCTTTAATGGGAGTGGGGGTTGTGGGATGATTCCTTGCAAACCTTGTACATGGTAGGGTTGTAGTTCGTAGCTTATTGTGGTAGGGTATGGCCTCCCCTCAATTTTGTTGTTAGTGTTGTAGAGTGCACTAGGAATACTTTGATTTTTTTTTTTAAATTTTAAATCAAAATTAAAAAAATGCATAGGATTTTTGTTTTTTTTATTTAAAAAATACCTGTTGTACAACATTGTATAGGGAGGTCATACGACCTCCCTAAGTTAAATAAATTGGTTTTTTTGTCAATTGGTCTAAAATTGACAAATTTTATGTCGACTTATAAGTTCTTAGGCCTTTTAGACACAATGGTAGGTTTGATTTTGCCCCCAAAATGCTCCGTATGACGAGTGATGTGCAAATGCTCAACATAAAACCCTTCCTTCAAACCCTTGTAGGTTTGGCCTCTTGTCTCCAATTTGGATGAAACAAAAGGAAAAACCTACTTTCTTGAACACTCTAGATCTAATGGTGAGTTTTGATTTACTTCACAAATCCCTAGAAACAACCTACAAAAAAAAATTCAAATATGAAATCCCCTAGAATCTACTTTCTCTCTCTTAGCTTTTCTGATTCTCCAAATCATCCTTGTAACATGCCAACCCTTCAGTACAATAAAAATTTCTTAATTTTACACCAAGTAAAGGTAACGAGTAATAAAGCCATTGCAATAATTTTTTTTTTTTTTTTAATCTTTCTTTTATTGAAAATATACGAACAAGATGCCATATCATATTACAATAAAGATTCCACTTTCATTACAATAACTCCACAAATACATGTAACAAGAATACATGCCTTTACAAACGTAGCTTCAATGAGCTTTAGAACAAATAGCTGTAAGATGGTCCAGGATCTTCCCTTTCAAATCTTGGTTCTTTTGTCACCTGCTGTGGAGGAGAAGCATCACTCAGGCACTTTTCCACCAACCACAAACTCATAATGAAGTCCCCCACACATCTATTATTCGATAGATGGCCCTTCCCTTCGACAAAGAGATTGGTAGAGTAACCAATAACGACAACCAACTGAGCATAGTGTTGTGTCCTACATAACTAGAACCTTGTAATCCGACAATCTCGATCTAGCATGTAATATGGGATCACGGTGAACTAACAGTGTAGTCTCAAGCCTCACACAATCTAAGTGGAGTCTCATACATTGCACTACTTTGATCAAAGGGTTTTAATTCAACAAATGACTTAGAGTCATCTATCACATACATTACTCAGGGCCGATTTGACTTAAGGCTATCTTAAGCTACGCATAGGTATATTCTCCAATGGATATTCCATCATCCTAGATAACCTATCACCATATCATCTACTTGGTATAACCTACTTAGCTAGTAAGCACATAGGATAGGTATATCCTTCAATGGACAGTCCATCATCCCAGATAACCTATCCTTAAACAATCTACTTTATATAAGTATATTAAACCTCTCCCAAGAGTAAACACAAGCTTTCCTAGTTAAATAAATTAACTTAGCTAATTGTATCATATATGTTGTACATGTTCAATTAAACCTAGTATATAACATTGATGACAAACATCCGTCTCCTACTATTGAGTAAATACAAACAAATTGCATCCCATGTTCAAACATGTCTAGTATAATTAAATACCTATGTTGTACCATATGAACATAATTAAATACCTATGTTAGGTAATCTCTTTGACATATTTAGTATAGTTAAATATTTGTGTCTAGCTACCTTTTTGACATATCTAATTCAATCAAGTATTTATTTCAAGCAATCTCTCCTATCATGGAGTACTTGAAAACATATTAAAAAGGCAGCCTAAAAGCTTCAATCCCCTTTTTCAAAACAATCCTAAATACTTCTATTGCACAAGCAGAAATAACATTTCATGCAGCATAGAAAATATAGTAAACCCTTTTAGATTGACAAGAAGAAGAAACCCCATGCCTGTTAGCGCTTTTTCCCAAATTCTGATGACAAGGCAGCGTTTTCCTTTGGTTTCTTAGCTTAACCAAGCTTCCGAAATCAATTCTTACTCTCTCTGTGGTTGAAAGCATTCTTCTCTCAAAATTTAGACATCTCTTCCTCACAAATCCACTCTTCTCACACCCAGGAATCAAATATAATGAATTGGTAAAAACTCAGAAGTAAAACCAACAAAGCGTATACTTTGGTATGATACGCTTCCCTCAATGTTTACTCATAAATGAATGATGGTGGTAACAGTTATATACTTCCAACTGGTAAGAATGATACTGAGTGAATACTCAAGGTAATTCAAATATGAGTTTGAGACAACTCCAAACAATGATAAACAATGATATGACAAAGGAAAAAGAGAATGGCCAACGTGTGAATGAATGAAAATGAATCCTTTTTAAATTAGGAGAGTTGGGTGACTATTTATAGTGAGCCTAGCCTCCATAATTTCCTATAGCCATGGCATGTGGTTTTCCACCACTGCTATTGGACATTTTCAAACCTGGAGGTGGCACCAATTCCATTCCCTACTCAGCAAATAACAGGGTTAACAGGGTGAGTCGACCTCCAATTTTGCGAGCATTATGGAGACTAATTCCAAAAGCACATGGGGGAATTCGTATCTCTCTCCTCAATGCCATCTTCAGAAACGTGAGAACAGAGGTGGTGCATTCTCTCAGCATCTATCCCTATTCTTCTGCTTGCTGTTCGCATTGTTGAATAAATCCATATTCACCAATAGGCATGTTTCAAAATTGACTTGGTCTTTACATCATAGATGAAAGGACTCTTCCCTAATAGCGCTATAAATATTAATCCACCCATATTTAACTAAGACGTCTTCTCTTAAAGCTTTAGATAATGACTAGGTCAAACGCCTTCAACATTTAAACGCATTTCTCACTTTTATCACTGCGTATGCCAGAGGTGTTGCACGATTTCTCTCACAGAGCTGTGTTTGTTTCAAATTCCATTTTTAGCGATATCGACATCAATAAACCAAAGTCCAATATGTGTTTTGAAATCTTTTCGATTTATTTCCCAATTTGATTTTCAAAAGTTTAATTGATATGAATTATATTGACTTAGAAATATTTTGTTTCCAAAGTTCAAATGATAAAGATTTAATCGATTAGGAAATAATTCGATTTCCATAGTTGAATGATTAATATGAATTATATATATTTTATTATATATATATTTTCATAGTTTTTATATATTAAACATATATATATATATATATATATATATATATATATATAATTTTTTTTTTTTGGTACGCAAGTTTAGAGATTTATATTAAATATATAAAAATAGATACATTCGTCTGCTACGCAAGAAATATTCCACCAACCTTCAATACCAACACCCGACCCAACCACTAACGCTAAAAAACCAGCCAAAAAACCAATAGAACCAGTCATTCATGGCTAAAACCCTGACCACCAAACAACCCAACAACACCAAAATTGGCCATGAGGAATCGGCCCCAACCAAAATTAACAGAGCCCTAACCACCAAAGTATCTCAAAATGGCCATGAGTAGGCCGAGCTGACAAACCCAACAGAGAGGAAACGCCAGAAAACACAAAGACCTAAACCCTAAAAGCAACCAACCCCACCACCCACAAAGAAAGAAATTATCACATGAAATTGTTTAAAATAGCGAAATCTTCAAAGTCCTTTACCCATTCCTCGTCACCTGCGGCCACCAAACCAAAAAATTTCTTTAGAAACACAATTGCCACTGCCGCCACCATTCTGTGCTTTACCAAGGCTGAGCCGCTCAAGTCAAGCAGAAACGGAAACAATTTCACCACCTCATTCGAATCCCGGAGAGTTTCCAGGTCGCAAGGTCTCGAAACACCTCTGCCCTCAACAACAAAGCCCAATACTTCGTCGACACCTCTTGCCAGATCTTTGCAGAACATCTTCACCAACAGCAGTTTAGCCTCGACCTTAGAAACCCCATTGTCCAGGAGGGAGGCCAGGAAATGAGAAGAGATGTGAAGATTGTCTCTTCCATATTCCTTGTTGGCCAAATGACTAGCCCCCAGAACCATTTTTGTTGCCACCAAAACCAGAGGGTCCCCATCTGTGAGAACACGCTTCAAACGCTAGTCCGTAATTTCTTTGAAGGGGGCTTGATGAGCCTTCGACATCAGGGAAATGGGAGTGTTTGTACCAAAATTTGCCACCCCATCAACAAAGACCTCGATAACAAACCGAGATCGCTTTGCCATACACTCCGCTGCACACTCACAAAGACTGCGTCGAATTCCACTGCACTACTAGCCAACTCTTTCACCGCAAAGGAATAATGAAAAAGCCATTAAAATGCCAACTTTAAACCATTAAGCCAATTTATTGCCGAGTACTTGGCCGCCTCCATCTTAGCTAATGAGTACCTTCCAAATGTGCCCAGGGAAAACTGTACTGGACGATCTCTAGGCAAATATGCCTAAGGCAACCTCGAATAAGGAGGGAGAACATATGTGGCAAGCCCACGTGCTTGTCAACCTACACACCCCCTTCACCATCCCCTTGTGTCCTCTCACTCTGCCACCGTGTCCTCCACCAACCACCCAGCCATGCCGATGGGGAGAAAAGAGAGGGAGGGGGGGAGCCCACCCATCCACCCACAATTTTTAATATATAATTACATATATATATGTAAATTCGGAAGGCAATAATAATAATATTATTATTAATATCCACATTATATCGGATGTATATCTCTTATTATCTTATATCGCAAATAATAATACGTGTATATTTTTATACACATATACTTATATTATATATGCATATGTACACTTCTCCAATAAGCATTAACGCTTGCAAGTGTATCTGTGTGTGTGTGTGTGTGTGTGTGTATATATTATATGGTAATACGATAATCAAGTAATCCATTTGATATTGAATGATCATGGCCTAGTGTCTATACCCACACATATGTAAATACAAGCATAGTTGTTTCCTCATGTATGTACCTCGGTGCATATTTCTAGTCACATATATTTGCTAATGCTTTCATACATAGGTCCATGTATATGTATTTATATATATATGCCCATAGACATGCTACGAAACGACATAAATGTAACCATTCACAAAGCCCAAAGTCTCAACTCAAGCACAATCAACAAAATGTCAAGAGGAAGGACTCAAAACTCAATTAGATAAACATCACCCAATACAACATGCAGAAGTAACAAGACTCTCAATGCAGACTCATCGGCTAAGGATGACTTACCTATTATTCACAAACTGACTCAGTTCACTCAATCTAAGGTGGTGTATGTGTATGCTCAGATAGTTTACTTTACTGGTTACCCGACCAAGATCTTCTCCTGAGTGATATTTCCCCTCCCCTTGGAGAAATGGACATTTACCTGCAACCGCTAGCACATGCCTTGGCAGTCAATTGTTCACAACAATAAGCAGTATATATATATATAAACATCTTCAGAGTTAGAATAACAATAATTCAATAACCATCTATTCTCATTTATGCAGTATATCACCATGAATAACATCAACTGAGATAACATCAAATGAAACAACATCAAATGAGATAACATTCATATTGATAACAAGGTTTAAGCATCATTAATTCATCTCTAGATTTCACATTACATTCACATTTACCCTATGTAGTAATGGTAAATAGTAACTTCACAATTTGGGGTGTAACAATCCTAGGATGCAAGAGAAGAGCATACCCAATTTCAAGAGAACACAAAAAAATTGCAATCCTAGATTTGTGATGTTCCCTTACCTGGTTGGTTCTAAGGTTGCTGGTTGACAAGGATTTCGAGGCTTTATTCCTACCCCAAAGGTTCTTTGTAATGGTTAATGCATCACCATTTATATACAAGTCCACATTCCTACATGTTAGCATTAATATCTAATATCCAAAAACCAGACATAATAATACTTGTAGTTTGCAGACAAAAAGAAAATCATTTAGTCCATCAGGAGAGGGGAATCCTTAAGGGGCCAACGGTCTACCATCTCCTATTACCCAACCCTTATCTTGGGCCTGCGGGGCAGAATGCCTAGGTGGAACCCCCATCCCTCCATGACCCAACCCTTGCTTCGGGCCCGTGGGGCAGAATGCCCAACCCTTGCTTCAGGCCAGTGGGGCGGAACCTGGATGGGGTTTTTAGACAAACCACTTAAATTATGACTCACCTCTCCTAGCAGGGTTACAACCAGATTGCAGACAGTTCTATACAATTTCCAGGTATATAGTCATTAGCAATTCACTTGCATTTTCATTTATGATGCTATGAAAAGTGTCCAACATGAGTATATAATTCAGCATGATGTTATATCAAAGTGCAGGAGTAAATATAACAAGATTCAAGTCTATAGATCATTCATCCTATTCTACAAATTGATGCAGTCCTACAACTTAGTTCAGTTCAGTATATGCATACAGAATTAATGAGTTCTAGCATTAAAGTGCAGAAATAAATGAATTAGTAACCATGCTTGTATGTTCAGTATAATCTCTGATCAATGCAGCCTACAACACTTACAATAATTTGATCCATTGGCTAAAACACAGATATAGATCATACACTATTTCTGTAGAAGACAAACCATAGGGTCTATATTTGTTCCAGGACTATACAGTACGTTTAATTTATGATGCTGCTGCTCTTTGCTGAAGCAAATTCCATATTAAATGCCTTAGGGCGAACTAATTCCATGATATAATGATAGCAAGGGCGAATGGGTCGCTTTTTGAAAATGCAATCACCAGAAGTCGAACTATACAAACATGGATCACACACAACATATTGAAAGTATCATTGTGTCACGACTTGGGAGATTAAACATCAATGCTAAGTGAGAGAACTCACTGATATCCTTGATGCTGCTATTCTTTCTGCTCTTGATTACTCTTTCCTATTTGCCTGGGCCTCTCGTCTCTCCTCTCATTTCTAGGAGGCGAATCATCATGTCCTTTTCACAATCGTGACCCTCCCTTAGTCGCGCCTCATTGCCCAAGAAGTGTAATTAGCTAATTCTGTTAAGGTGTGTTAAAAGGGTGTTGAACTGAAACATATCATATTTCTTTGGTAAACAAGGAGTAAAGACCGACCAAAAATCATTTTGATAATAATTCAAATTATATATATATATATATATATGAAATATACCGAACCAATTTTTTTCAATTTTTCAATTACAACGAGTAGAGCAATACACAATCGTTAGGGTTAGCACTTAAACCAAACGATGCGGAATTCGACTCTAACCAAGAATGTACACCAGGATCCTGAGTTGGGCAAGGTGTGAACATATGGTCAGAGGATCTCAATGCAATGCTGATAAAGGAACTCTAACCAAGAATGCGCCGGATGACGACGAGCATATGGTCAGAGGGTCTTAATGCAATGCTAATACAAGAACTCTAACCAAGAATGCGCCAGAGAACGACGAGCATGTGGTCAGAGGATCCCTACCAACTATTATGCTGAAGTAACTCGACGTCAAGAATGTGCTTTCCAACCCGAGATGGAATTGGAGCTACCATATGACGGAGATGCTAAGTATTACAATGCAATAATCAAAGTAAGAATGCTGACAATACTACTGTTAAGCTTACAATAATCAGAGAGTCCTGTCAATAACATAGAATAAGAAAGTCTAACACTGCTGCAATTTTAGTATGATGTCTCCTTAATGCTCTCAATGACTTCCTACCCAAACCCGACTCGAATGACAGCCTAAATGCAAACTGATATGACTGATCATGGACTGAAACTTCTTAACCAGCAACACAAAATCCTAATGAAATGCTCACAACTCACTCAATCCTCAACCAAAAGACCTCAAACCAGATGCATTATCTTCCTAACATGATGGTGCCCAAGTAAGAACCTTGAAATGACTCCAATCTGCTGTATTTATTTTTGCACGAATCCCAATGCAAGTACAGAATGGTACGGCTGCAAGGGAAGGGCGATTTTGCTCTATAAAATAAATGATTTCATTAAAAATTCCCAAACTTCTCAGAGAGGGGCGCCCTTAACTAGCAAATGCATGGGTAAACTACCCAGAACCAGAATAAAATCACACAAGGAGTTATGAGTTAAAACTTCAATCTGCAACACACTCCAACTCCAGATTTTTGATTAATTTGCAAATAATTGAATTACAACTGTTTAAACAACAACTACAATGCAAAACTCAATGGCTACAATGCAAAACTCATTATAGAATCCACTCAATAAGCAAACCTCTCCACTAGGTGCTATCTCTCAAGCACGAAGTCGAGCCAAGGCTAGGAGGCATTCATTCCTCGAAGCAGTCCAACACCATTTCGGCAGCATAACATTACTCAAGATATTGGATGCCCAAATGAAGACCCAAGACTTCCTTTTATAATTTTGTGAAGACCCCTCCAGAAGCTTCTAGAAACCCTAATTCATTTCCCTCCAAGAAATGGCGTCACTTTTCTTCAAGGCTTCATTTTTGACTTTTTAATGAAATTCATCTCTTCAAGATAGGCGTCCACTTAAAGCTTCAATTTTGACCTTAATAAATATAAAATTACCTCAATGAGGCGCCACCCCTTTAAGACCACTTTTTTAACACAACATTAAGTTATGAGACTAGGCCAAGGCGGTATTATAACATTAAAATATAACATTGTTTAAATGAAATGAACTTATCTCTCCAAAAATGCATCCCAAGGCCAAAATTGATCAAACCAACTGAGTCGACTGAAGAGGAAAGCCAACTGTGCCGAGAACGACAGGACCACTGCCAGAAATAGAATTTACTAAAAATAGTAAATTCCTGAAGGTGCTCGGAATGCCAAGAAAAACACACCACTGCGAAGCACTTTGAAAACCCAGAAAGAATCCGCCATTCAATCATCAATTCACCAGCAATAGCAACCTCCAAAACACGAAATCCTAATTTCACCTTCCGAGTAGCCTACGGGTCTTCGGAATAGGCCAACGGTCAACTGAAAAGATCATGCTCGAGAAGGGGACATTACAATATAAATTATGACTAATACAAAAATATGTATGTGTTTGTTAAATGATGTCTTTTGTGTGAGAATGGAAGATACATAGCTATATATTAACATTCTTTCTTTTCAGGGTTATGACAAGATTTTCCAAAAGTGGGCTAACTCTAGAGGATCCTCGACTCTCCTACCATGTTAGGAGTAGCTATGGAGGTAGCTATCCCAAGATCAAGATGCTTAAGAGCTAATGACAAAAAGAGAAGAAGATCAACATGATATAATAACAATAATATGAACAAAAGATGCAATGTGCATATAAGAGAGTGTGCCCATATGAGAGCAAGAGGTGGGTATATATAGGATATGCCACCAAGAGAAGCAAATGCACAACTAACATGGGATAAAGTACAAATGCCGTTGGTAAACTTAACCAACTAGGTGTGAATAGGACTCGAAAGGGAAACCGATTAGGGAATAACCCCATGCACACCAAAAAATTGGATAGTGGCTCTTTAAGTATCAAATACACAAGCTTGTTATATCTTTATTTGAGGGTTTTAACTTCAAATCTTTGGCCTTTTCAAATCCAAAGTGACGGTTTTTCAATTTGTTGCTAAGAACAATCATTCTAGGGTTTCATTTTCAATCTTTAATCTATTCAAAACTCTAGAATACATTTGGTTCAAGTTGTTGGGTTTGATTGATGGAGTTGTCCATAGATTGGATTGGTAAGGTCTCTTTTTGACCAAGGTTTTAGTATTCTTCGAATGGTTTTGATAGGTTTCATTGTGAAAGTTGCTTTAGAATCATGAAGGCCACTCATATGTCAGATTGCTATTTTTAGCAAAAGTTATTTTTGGCAAGTTTTATTTTGTAAAGAAGTTGAACAATGCTATGGGGATTGTGCAAGAATAGAGTAGGAGGAGAGAATTGAAAATATTCTTCTAGGAAAATTTGTGAATTTTGTATTTAACTTTTGCAAGGATTGGCTAATGTCAATTTTTAGAAATACCTCATAGAGGATTGTTGTTCTCAAAAAGTCCTCTAGATTAATAGAGAAAGAGAAAAGACACAAAGATTAACAAAGGTGATAAGAGGAACCAAAGACATTGGGGAAGAGAGAGATTAACAAAGGTGATAAGAGGAACCAAAAACATTGGAAAAGCTAGGAGATGAGTTGAACAAAAGAAAACTTCTTTGGTTGATTTATGTTAAAGGCTAAGCTGCCAGTTTGGGTTTGGGGTTTTGGGTATGGTGGTTCACCAAGTTTTTTCTTGGATTTGGTACCACTTTGGTGGACCCATGCAAAAATATATAAAATATATAAAATGTCAACAACATAAAAAATAACTTGGTGTGCCTTGACCGGGTTTGCTTTGAGTTAGTCTTAGATAGAATTGGGACAAACCCAAGTAGGGTACCTTGTTTGGGCCATACTGAGGTTGTTTAGATCCATGAATTGGTTAATGATTGGGGTTCAACATGTACCTGTTCCAAGTATGCTACCTTGCTAGCAAAACTTGGCTTCATAGTAGACTTTGAAATGAGTTTGGGACCTATTTGTAGGACACTTGAGAAGGACAATGGTAGGGCCCGTGAAATGATGATCAATGAAGGGAAATTTGATAATGTCAATAGTGAGTGAAAACATGACAATGAGGAACAAAACTATCGTTGAATTTATATCCACAACTAAGAAATTCATGTTACCAAGTCAGATCATAGAGTAAGTAGCTATAAGGTTGAATGGAGCTTGGAAGAGTTGAGACTAGGAATTGCAATAGTAAAGGAAATTTCATCATGGGTATTTACTCATTTCTTCTATGAGAAGATTGCAAATTGAGAGATAAAGATAAGCTAGGAATGGGATATTGAATGAAAGGAGTGGGATGTCAAAAACAAAGAGTCATGGCATTTACTATACCTCCAAGAGGTAGCCAAAATATTACCCAAGTTCACAAGGGATTGTAGTAAAGGCCTTTTTTGCCATTGCAATGTGTGGATCACCATTTGTATTATTAATGGGTGAGCTAGTTAGGGTTATTGGCCAAGGTTATTTTTGACAACATTGAGATAGGTAGCTAATTATTGCTATATTGACGAACAAAATTAAGTTGAATGCTTGGGTGAAGCTAACAAGAATATGCTAATATGAAGAAGGTACAATTAAGACATCAACTTAGAGGAAGAAGCTACGAGGCCTCCTCAAATGTTTGAGACTATGTTAAGGAGAGTGGGTTGACAATGTTGAAGGGATTATGACAATATAAATTGCATACCTCTACTAGTTGAGAGGATTACAAGTTGAGAGGCAAGGGGAAACTAGGTAGTGCTTATTTGATCGGTGGGGAATATCATTAAGACTACCATGACAATCAGCATGACTCATTCATCACCACTAACAAATTAATGAAAACTACCCAATTTATACAAGATAGTAATCAAGGCCCCAACCATTGCAATATATAGATCTACATTTGGATTGCCAATGGTCAAGCTAATGAAGATTATTTGATCAAATCATTTTTGATAGCCTTGATAGAGGAAGTTGACGATTGATTAGTTTGAGAACAAAATGAGAGCAAGTTGGATACTTGGGAAAAATAACAAGAGTTGACAAATATGAAGATATGATTGGGGATGAGAAAGTTATTTTACCAATTGGTAACTTGGTGGAAGAAGTTACAAGGCTTGGTTAAAGCTTGGAAAAGTATGGTGTAAAGATTGAATCATTGACACTAAATGGATTCCAACACATGTATGGATGATTTAATTCTAGAAGAGTAGATGGTTGCAAGTTTAGAGAGAGGTTAGGAAGGGCCTATTCAACCAAAAGGGGTATACAACCTTCAACTTGAGTCCAAATTGGTAATTGAGAAAAAATTACCAAAGTTCATAGGGGATGGTAATTACTACGTCTCTTATAGTAATACATGAATCAATAGATTGGATATTGAATGGTCAAGTTAGCAAGGGTTACTCGCATGCCATTTTTGGTGAGCTTAAGAGGTATGACCATTGATATGTCTGTGGAAAAACTTAAGACCCAAGATAGATACTTGGTTATAGTTAAAGAAAAATCTTTTGAGAAAGGATTCAAGTTCTTGAGGGAGACATTGAAGTTGTGATAGAAATTAATTAGATATAGTGGAGAAATTAAAAAGGAGCATACAATTGATTTGAAGAGTCGATAATTAAGTTCATCACATTCTTGAGACTTAAATATCTTACCATGATGAATATTTTTTTGTCAATGATTGAAAATGACGCTCAAGATTGGGACATGAATTTGGGAAGCATGGATAAATATTAGTGTGAAGGCATCGAGTGACTCTAACAACTTTGGTGAAAATCTGATAGAACTTGTATCCATAACTACTTTTAGGAAGGATATGAAGAAATTGTTAAAGGACTTAAAGGAAGAAGCTAGGAAAGATAAAGTGGCGTGGTGCACATCTCAATAAAGGGTGTACAAGTGTAATTGCTTATGCAATAGTTTTGTGAGTGCTCCAAGCTAACCATGCTTGTTGTTAATGATTACTTGTTTAGTTTGAGGAACGAAAAGGAGAAACATGTGCTATTGAAAATAATCCATTCTCCAAGAAGCCATGTGCATCAAATTTTGAGATCAATTATATGGCTAGTGAGAAGGTGAGCAAGGTGGTGGTGATAGATATGTTAATTGAGATACCAATGGCCTACTAGAATTTTGTGTTGTACATGTTACATGTGGAACCATCTTGCAAGATATTTTCCTAGCCAACCAGAAACAAATTCATGGTTGATGTGTTAATGGTGTGGGCCTAGGCACCATGATGGCAATAATTACCCTAAAGCAACTATACGAAGGAAGCCACTTTTGGCTATTGCTAGAACCAAGGCAAGGAAGACAAATTATTTGGACCTTGTTGTGGAAAAGAAAAGGATGATATATGTGTGGTAAGCAACCTAGACTCTTGAGGTTTCATTGTGTTTAGGACATGGTTGTGTCATTGCTGACCATAGAGGATGGTTGGGCATAATTGTAGAGTGTAGACCATGAGAATGGCTTTGGGGCTGGTGATGTAGCTGGAGCTTCTATGTGATCACAATACTTGAGGTCAGCCAAGGTAAATTTGAATGTCAAGTCCAAGGGGTTGAGCTTAAGTGGTCAAAGCATTGATTTCTCATTGTGGAGACCCAAGTTCAAATCCCAAAGGGACATCTAATATAGAATTCGAAGTTGTGACTCTTGGTCTTTCAAAGTTGGCTTCTAATGTGGAAGTGGTTTTTAAATAAGTGGATTTCTAAGTTGTGACTCTTGGTTTTCCATAGGTGGTTTCTAGTGTGGTTGCTTGAAAGGAGCTGATATTAATCTCATGGTTGTGCTTGCAAGAGCTTGTATTGGTCTCATGTTGATGCTTGCATGAACAAAAATAATTGTAAATAATAAGCAATATAAAAAAATAATTTGAATATCAAGAGGAGCATTTTCTTCTAGTGATTTGAAGGAATGAAAGAAAAACAGAATATTTGAATATCCAAAATATTATTAAAGAGTTAATCTTGTCAAATTTTGATGGTGATCATGTGGATCCTAAGATTCTTAACACTTCTGATGATGGGATCTTCAATTGGTACATAGTTCAAAGGATGGTGAGAATTTGGATAGTATCCTATTGGATTGGCATATGGAAGACGGACATTTTTCTTCTATCATGCCTTTGCATTGATATAGACAGCAAAGGCGACGTTTCCCACATCTACAACAAGGGATGATGATATTTAGCCATTGATATTAGGGATGGTAATATCTGAAATATCAGCGGTCAATGTTTTCTTCTAGTTGAAGATATAGAAACTTAAGTATTTTCTTGTCCCTCTATCAACTTTGTATTTGGGAATGCTAAGTTTACTAGAAAACCTACACGCGTGTTTTCTAACAAGGAAATCATATGGTATAGGTAAAAATGTTAATATGTAAGTTGATAGTATTCCATGGGTTATCCATGATTGGCAATAATTAAAACCCTATATTGAAGGTCACAAGTTTTCAAACTTTATAAATCATAAAGATGTTTTCTCATTGACTTATAAGGACCTGAAGGATCTTTAAGTACAGAGATGTGTGCTAAGATCTCATTAATATCTAGAGCTTAGCTTGCCAAGGAGAGCATATAATAATAATTCAAATAATCTTGAGAAGATACATGTTGAGATTAACAAAATGCTTGAGACAAGCATTATTTTTGAAGTCATAAAACTGGACGATTCTCTTATCATCTTCAGCTAGAAGCAACAGAACTGGATTTGCATATGCATTGATTTCAAGAGCTTGAATGTGGTAATGGTCAGGAATCCTTTCCCTATTCCTTTTATTGACTCCCTTTATTGTATGCTCAAACTATTGTTTTCTCATGTATATGATGGTGGCTATTATAGATTGTAGATAGATAATAACGGGCTGTAGTGTATATAGTTTTCTATTTCTTTATAATTTCATATTATTGACTGCATCAATAGTTGCATAATGCCCATTTGCAGTAGGAAAGGTTTTGTGCAAAACATTTTTTCTTTAATTCCAAGAGGGTATACTTGAACCCCCTTTAGCTTTTAAATTTCAAACAGCAATAGAAGTGAAGTATCTGGATAGAATAGAGGGAAAAAATCTTGGATTTAGTACACACACATACACTAACATGAAATAGTTGGGCATATTTGTCATGAAAACCTTAGGAATTTGTTAGAGTAGGGGTGGAGGATGCACTATTGGGATTAATTTTAGGGTAGGGGGTGAGAAAGATATAGAAAACTTTTCAATTTCCATGACCTTAAGCCACTTCATTATTGCTTAGTCCAACAAAAAAGGGAATTGGAAAGTAATATTTCATTTGGTATTTCGTGGCAATGGGCTAAGTTGCATCCTTGTTCCTTTATATATTTTTATAAAGGATGTTTACTCCATTGCTTAGAACTTGGTTTCACACATTGCAAATTCTTTTTCTTATTTGAACTCCCATCTTCATCTAACAGTTATATTTTCATTTTTGTGTAGGCTCCTATTAGAGTACCTGTTTCATCTGACAAGTTTTGGTTCCTGACAGAAAAACATGCTTTTCCCTTTCCATCACCTGTCAGTAATAAGGGAAATTATGTGATAAGGTTGATCTCCAACATACCCAATACTAAGATTTCTTTTCACGATTTAATTCCTCAATATTTAATTTTCTTTGTAACTTTGCTTGTTTGCTTTGTTTATCATCAATAGCTTGCCTTAAGCATTGCATCCCTTGTTATCATCCAATTTATATCTGGGAAATTTTTTCTTCATGGCCTGAGTTACAGTTCACAGATTTGTCAGGGGAATAATTATATATGCAGACTGACTTTTCAACTCTTATTTACAGCTTAAGTGAGCTTGTCCGATGGTTGGCTCAAAAAGCTGAGGAGTTAGGAGTTGAAATTTATCCAGGTTTTGCTGCAAGTGAGGTAATGTGTTTCACAATATATAAAAGTTCTTCACAATATATATTTCAAGAAATTGTTGCTGACTAAATTTGGACTTTTTACCTAGGTTTTGTATGATAAAAGTTGTAAAAATGTGATTGGAATTGCAACAAATGATATGGGGATAGCCAAAGATGGCTCAAAAAAGGGAACTTTTCAGCGTGGAGTAGAGCTGAAAGGTAAAGTTCCATGATGGTTATCTATATAATGTTGTTGATGAACTTTTTCCTTTGATATTTGATATAAAAGAAAATTGACATGCTAAACTGAAGGAAATCCATAACTGTGCAAGAGGATATGCTTTTGAATACAAGAATGGCCCACAAAAATGGAAATATTCATGGTTTGTATAAGGAACTGTACTATGTTTTATGAGTGGTTATACAAAATGTTCACAAAGACTTCGCATTCTCTTTTAGTTATTATTTTCTTGGATTACTTTTTTGTTTGTAGATTAATCATTGAGGGTTTGGTTTCATGGTCCACTAAGGAACACATATCCACCACGGGACTTCACAATTCCAGTGGGAGCCTAAAAAATACGGGGATGCTGCTACAACACATGCTTTGACACTGAGATGTAACTTTGGGGGATTTGAATCTAGATCTCCATCATGGGAACCCTAGGAATCAGCCATTTGAGTAAAACCCTTTTGACTTCTTGGATTTCTATTTATCTCTGAAGGAAGAAGATTTTTTCTTAGGTGTATTTTTTTAGACTGCAAGATGAAGTTTAATTAACAAAAATAAAATCGCCATTAAGTGACTATAGAAAGCAACTTTGGAAGTGTTCCCAAAGTATTCAAAATACCTTTTTGGCAATCTGGAAAGTAAAACCAAACTTGTGCAGTCCTCAGGAGCAAGGCTAACCTGAAAAAGGTGACCAATGTATCTGGCAAATATTTTCTTGGAAACTGGAAGGAGGTATCTTTGATATGAACTAAAAATCCTCTTGGAAGAAAATCCTTAAGCATGGCAAGGAGCATTTTTCTGATGGTTGGATTGGATTGGATTGGATTTAACATGTGCATACTGCCAACTGGAAACTAGTGGATATGGCCAGTGAAAATTGTATAAGTTACAAATCCAGACAATCTGAACAAAGGCCACAATGTTTCTAGCCTGAAGTCTGTAATATTGACATAAACATTTTCAAATTCACAAGAATCAATTATTTGAGCAAGTTGTTAAAGTGGGATGTAAATATATAAGGAGTTCTTCAACTAAGAAGAAAACAATTTGAATGCTGCCCAAGTCTGTTGCATTGCAAATATAAACACAAACCAAAGTAAGCACTTCTTGTTACAAAGGTCCGCCAAAATTGGAATATGGAAATATGCCTCCCAAGGTTTTCTTTACAAGAGAACTAATACCACATATTTAAATACATTGCTAAAGATTACCGTATTTTTTCTAGAACTTTAGAAGAAACCTCTAAATTTGCACAATCCTCTTGAGTCTCAGCTCATTCTTAATACTAAAGATGATTCCTTAGAATGGCTTAAATAAAATTCCCTTTCTGTGCTCTTCCCCAAGTTTTGCTTGAATATTGATTTAAGATCCATGTTACTCAAAATGGCAAACTTAAAAGGAATGGGAGAGGGTGGGGCATACTCGGGGGTTGGAGTTTTTGGAAAGGTTACATCAGAATTGGATTTTTTAAGTTGTATTTTTTTATAAAAAGTAGTAAATTAAAGAGAAAAAAAGTTTAATTTTTTTCATTTGTTGCCAATTAGAGATGAAACTGTCATGTCCCCCGAAATAGTAGCACTGCAATACGAAGCATAGAAAATGAGATAAACAAAATACATGTCAAAGACATTAACTATTTTATTATCATAATTATAAGTATTAAATTTAATGTTGTAATACCAAAATATAAATATTAGCAATCTCATTATAATTATGATTACCAAAATAATATTGCAATTATGATTATAAATATAATAGATATTATAATATACATGTCATTAAACGAACATATATTGTTTTAGTAATTACTATAATAATAATAAAGAAATCATAAAAGAAATAGTACTGAAATATGTGACTAAATAAACAAATGAAAAATATAAATATTATTATAATGCAAAATAGAATTGTTAATTGTAATTATTATAATAGTAATATACATAATAAAATTAATAATAGTTATGCCTCAATTGAGTAAATGAATAAATAAATATTACAATTATCATAATTAATAAGAACCATTAATATCATTTATTATAAGTATCATAATAATAATAAACAAAACAAAATGATAAAATAAAGTAATAATATATACCTCTGCCTTAGTTAACACATAAACCCATAAGCAGCAATTCCTAGCAAGAGATATAATAATAGAACAAACATAAAGAAGCAATCTTTAGCCAAAAACACAATTATTACTAACAAAGCCTAAAAAAGTGATCCTCATTAATAAAACAAACAGTAATCACATATGCAAAAGACGCAGCTCTAAAAAGAGAGATAAATAAACACTAAGTCGATTCCTAAAATGCTCATAAACTAGGCGATTAACCAATGCGGCAAGTCAAAATTATTAAGGGATCAGTCCCAAAACAAATAAAGTAACGGATGCATGAAAAGACACGTCTAGAAAATAAAGAGACCTTTGATCAGCCATAAAGGAGAGATCGATGCAAGGCATCAAGGAGAAAAATAGGGAATGAGAATATGAAAGGAAGGAAAGTAGATAAGGAAGGAAGAAATCATCGTTGAGAAATCAATGTACTGTTTAGTCAAAAATCTGATAAGGCAGTGAGCAGTAAGTCTGATATTATTATAAATGTAGATACATTGATATGTAGAATATATATTTGTGTGTATGTATTTCTTTATATAGATATATTTACAATAATGGTATATGAATATTTATTAGAAATAATGTATATATATTTAAGTAGAATATATATACGTATTAATATACATATTCATATAGAAATAATGATATATATATATTTTATAAAGTGAAGTCAATTAGAAATGATGGTATATACATAGAATATATATATATATATATATATTTACGATTATGCAATAATGATGCTTGCAACAATTTTTTTTTTAGACTGCAGGAATCGGGTAGCACGACCCCATATAAACTGCAGTGCGCCTGGTAAACTTTTTAACGTGACCGGCGACGCTGGTGCGACACGCCCTCCGGTACCACGGGGGTGGGGGAGACTAGACCTCGTGACCAACCTCCTGCAACAGGAAAGATTTAGCCAACCGAGCTAGGGCCCCAACCCCGATGCTTGCAACAATTATTGAGTCTTATAAGTAATTACGATTTTAATATAAGAATGAATAGATTAATATTTATTTATGTATGTTTTTATCGTATAAAGGTAAGGATGAAAGAAGACGATTAAGGAATAAGGAGACACAGTAGTTCAGGTGATGTATTCACTTAGCAATAATATTTAGCATATTTTGAATATAAGAACTAGATATTGTTAATTTGATTATTGATATAATGACATCCTTTAATCTTATCATAATGAGAATTATCATAGGAAATGATGAACTTAAAGAACCATTGGTAAATGAAAATATATTTGATTATAGGCATGAAATAAATCTTGGATGAATGCAAATATATCTGATTGTTTAAAGATTGTCTACTATGTGTTTGTAAACCTATTAGGATGGACGAAACATGGGTGAAGTTGGATTGCCTAAAAACCCCACTTTCAGCCCCTTAGGCCCTAGACAAGGGATTGGGCTTTGCAGCCCCTTAGGCTCTTAACAAGGGATTGGGCTTTGCAGCCCCTTAGGCCCTTGACTAGGGATTGGGTTATAGAAAGATGGGGGTCCCACCTAGGTCTCTGCCCCTTAGGCCCAAGATACGGGATTGGGCAAGAGAAGGTGGTAGGCCTTAGGCCACTTGGACTCTATGGTTCCTCTCCCCTAATAGGACGAGTGTCTTCTGAGGTGTTGCCATGAGTGGAGTATGCAGGTACTAAGCCCCTAGGCAAGAAGGATTGTGATGGACAACCTCTTGAGTTTACATGAGGGCTTCAAGGCGGATCCACCTATGGCACTCCTCTTATGTCTTCATTAATTGATTTATGTTTATGAATATATTGTGGATATCTAGATATTATTGCTAACAGATATGTGTATGTGGAAATGTTTTTAAATGGGTGAATGCAGATTTCAATCTAGGATTATTTCATTAGAGAAACACATTCCTTTTGGAAAGAAGAAACCCTGAACCTAATCAACAATCGAATTCTAGGGCAAACAAGCAAATACAAGAGCAAGGCTAGGTAAGGGACATTACAGAAACCTATCTATTTAGTGCAGAAATCAACTGTAAATTTCAAATACAGTACAGGTTAAAATGAGTGCTGAGCATGGATACTGTATTACATAATCAAACATTCATCATGATACATTGTACAGATTCTGACAATTCATTGGATGCCATGATGTCATGACACATTTCTCCTTGATTGGTTTGCTATGCTAAACCACAAAGGCACATGTATACTTAGCATAATTTCAAATCTTCATTATTCTATCCAGTTGGTCCTCATTCAAATGCTATGGGCTTCCATTGACCTTGTCCAAGAACACACCACGATTTCAGTTAAGTCTCATGGACAGAACGATGGTAGTTTTGATTTTTTTGTCAGGCCTGGAGAAGCATTGTGATTTGTCTTTAGTTCTATGTAATACATGTTTGCTATCCAATCAAAGATGCACCCTTAGGAAATAGGGAAGTTGAGCAACAATTTAATAGGCTCTCATTTAGTCCCGGTTCATGGTCTCCTTGGTTTTTTCATGAAAAAATTCCACAATTCCAGAAGTTATTTCTGCATTTTGGAATCTTATATTGTTTTACTAACATAAAACATTTTTCCAATCAAATAAAAATATTTGTGACATGCCTATAATAATCTGTGTTAAAATCAAGCCTTCAGTTGACCTTATTTGATCCAACACTACACAAGTATGCCCTAACAGACCAATCTGATGTGTCCATCTTTAACGGGCCAATAGACTAAATTGTCATAGGAGGTTTTCTGATAAGACATTTATATAATTAAGCCAAAAAACTTGGTCGTCATCTCAATTTTCTTATTCATTGAGTATTGTATTGTATAGAATTTTAAAAGCGTGCTAATATCACCTTATAGAATAGGAAAGGCATAAAAGACAGTATGTCTATTTATTGAATAGAAACCATGTTGAAGTCTTCTCTCTACATAGGGTAGGACTGTTGGATTGGCGTAACATATGTATTCACATACAGACAAATAGTCTTTCCTGGAAATGGGTTTAACTTATGATGGGGGTGGTTGGATTTTGGATGTAGGTCAACTATACAGAAGTCAAAAACTTACTTTTAAATCATAAGTACTCTGCAAACTATTACAGGGCAATTACCTATCAAAGTTTTGTTATATTACATATACTAGAAAAATAATTAAAATGATAATTTCTGTAAGTACATGGTAGGGATAAGGATCTACAGGGCACAATATAAGACATCTATTGCTGACCCAAGGGACCAAACATAAGGCTCACATGTGACAGCTACTGAATATTAAGTCACAAAACAAATTTTAAAATCATGGGACAATTGGCACTCTACTAGGAAATAATATCTTTTTGAAATCTGACATTCCTTTTGCACTCTAGAGGTATTTTATCCTAAAGGATTTGTAGGAAATTCCCACTGCTAATTACATAACAAATGCTCTGCATAATTATACATGTCGTCATCTTCCCTTTCAATGTAATGGGCAGCAGGTCTTTCCCTGGTCATCTTCCATTTGAGGTTGTGTTAGCTCCTTGATGCCCCAATGGAACTTCAATGTTAATTTCTACTTTTTTATTTAATCTGTTATTTTTTCATTGCAGTCCGTTTTGAGTATATATTACAGATCCTTACCAATTCATCTTGTTACCAGTGGGATCTCTCCATAAATGTAAGTATGAATTGTTTTCCATCTTTGAATGATCCGAATCTCCATAAATTTAACTTTCTGCACAATGGAGCATGCTTATGTTTCCTTTTTTTTGCTTTTTGAAGACTTCGCTACTACCTTATATATTTTATTGTAAATAAAAAAATTCTGATGTAACTGCTAATATGAAGAAATAAAGCTGGATCTCTACACAAGGAAAAAAAATTGACATTTTGTGCAGCATTGCAATGTTATGATTAGTTCTTGAATGTTTTGTGGAATGTGATGCAGGGCGAATCACACTTCTTGGTGAAGGTTGCAGAGGCTCACTTTCTGAGGTATGCTACAAAAACTTGCCATTAACATGAATATTGTGCTCTTTGGTTTGTATGTTTTTGGTTGGCAATTTGATATGTCCTAGTTCTCAAGTTCAAACCTTCCGCTAATGTAGGTTCATCTGCTCTTTTGCAGAGAGTGATCAAAGACTTTGACTTACGACAGCAGGGGAATGCAGAGCATCAAAGTTATGCACTAGGTATTAAGGAGGTCTGTCAAGTTTTTGGAATGTATATTTGAATTGCAGTGTTTCTCTATTACCTGAAACTCAAATTTTGGTGTTTACAAATATGTTGTTCTCAAGTTTTTTGTGAGAAACATATATATGTATATGCACATACATACATGATACATGCATATGTACATTCATAATTGTAATCAAATCTTCTTACACATTTGTGTATGCACTTGCTTAATGAACTTTCTGTGCCATTACATACTCACAATTAGTATATGCTTCCATTAAACTCTCATTTAGCTCATGTGTAACAAATTTTCTCATGGTCCTTCATGAAGTATGGTGTTGAATTATCCTTCTATAATCCACTTATTATCATTATTGGTTGAATCTGAAAATTTTACGAGTTTCCTAACATCCTTCTTTGAATCATTTCGTAGAGCCAAATATGTTAGCATAAAGTTAAGCTTGAAGCCAGAATAACTTCTAAATCTGTGAGACAACTCAATCAACACTTGATCACAAAGAATTTAGGATGATTGATACTCCACAAGAGCAATAGCTGAAAAGCAAGGAATCCAACTCAACTTCTAAGTGTTTGCGTTGTAACACTACAACATGAATAATTTCAAATAATGTCTGGAAAAGTATTTGCAAACTCTGCAATGAAGCTTGGAATGTCAACCGCAACCAAATAGAGCCCAACATAGGAGAAAAACTAAACCAAAAATGCTTCATTGCTTAAGAGGCAAGGGACACCCCTTCGTCCTATGTAAAAGTAAAAAGTAGATTTTTAATTGTTAGGTTGTTAGCCTAAGTAAGTAGTTGCTTTGTTTTGATTTTGGTTCTCATGCTGGTTTTTCATTCAACCAACATGATATTCTGAGGATTCTCCAAATATTGTAATTTAGTCATATTTATGCTTGTATAATCTTTGTAAGCTTTCAAGAAAATTAATCAAGTTTGTATCTTCCTTTGCAAAGATTCTCTTGCCACAAATTGTTGTGTAAACCTTTGACAACCATGGTACTTGGTTCCACTTCTTTCCAATCCATTGGATTAGAGTTTTAGGAATTTTCCTCTGTAACATTTTGTTGGAGGCAACATGAACAAAATCTGACACCTCCATCACATTCAGAGCAGCTGAGAAAGTTGGCCTAGCCATTTGTTTCATCCAAAACAGGCACATAGAAGAGAAGTTATTAAGGTTTCAAAATTATTGGTTTTTTGGTTGAATGATGCATGTTTCAAATTACACATTTTGAGGAAAAATCTTTACTCATTATACACCATATGCTCCTCTCGCTTCACTCATGATGTCATCAGCAAACCTTTGCTGGCCACTGATGTAATGTCCCCATTTTGGGATTACCCTTGATTTTGCCCTAGAATCATAGACTCAATTGAAACAAGAGATGCAATATAATTAGACTTTAAAATTTTACCAATAAACATGTCCTTAGCTAAAGTCCTGGATTAGGTCCTACAATCATATTAGATAACATATAATTCTACCAATGATTCAATAAGAGTTAGGGTACATATAATGCCTATATATTATCAATTATTTCAATCCATTTGAATAAATCATTTAAGAAATCAAGAATCAATAGTGCTATTCCCATAGTCCACCATGATGGGGTTGGAGAGGAAGCATGTTAGGGAGCCCTAACTTCACCACATCTAAGCCCAAGAGCACAGAGTAACCATACTCGACCCCTTGGCCCTAAGGGGCAGGAACTCTTGTCCATCCCGCATGAGGCGGGCTACTTAGAAGGGGAAGACACACTTGCAACCCTAATCATTACTCCTCAATAAGACGCCCTAACTTCACCCTGACTAAGCCCAAGATCGTAGAGTATCCATACTCGATCCCTTGGCCCCAAGGGGCAGGAACTCTTGTCCATCCTGCATGAGGTGGGCTACTTAGAAGGGGTAGATGCACCTGCTGACCTTATTGAGGTTCCTCCCTAACCCTTTCATGATTGCTTATAGGATATTCAAATAAATAAATTATTATAGAGATTAATTACTATCATCACAAAGAATTGATAGACTATATATTCTATTATAGAATATTCACTCTCCACATATCCCCCTACACCTACATTCTTCTCTACATTTATATAATTCTTATGCCTATGAAGGGGGACATCCCTTTGAATGGAGATAACCTTCTTGAACAGGCATAACATTTTGTTAATAATGCTAATTGCCACCTTTGTAAACTAATTCCTATTCTTTTAATTTCTTACTAGATCGCTGCCTTATGATATGCAATCATTGCTTATGTGAATCTCTTCACTAATTAAATTTGCTGCTCTTCATGTAAATGGAATCACAGCCTTTGATAATTAATCGCTGCCTTGTCCAGTCCTTCCAATACATATATTATTTTATGTTTATATTTTATATTAATATATTATATGTTTTCTAATATATATAAATTGAATTTATTGTTAATGTATTTATTTTTATATTAGTTATATATATATACTTTTTAATATTTATAATATTATACTATAATAATTATAATTATAATAATATTAAATTGTTAATATTTATATTTATGTTGTTTTTTTTTTTTTAATTTATTTATTTTCATTTCAATGCTTGAGTTTCTTTTATACTTTAGTGTTGCAATTTCGGGGGCTTGATAATCCGCCCTTCCCAATATTGCTTGTGCTCAAGCAATCAAAATCTAGGATGCTTCTGAAGTTACCAATATCCCAAATCGACCTAGTAGATTTGTATTGCTCCTTGTGGTGCAATTAGCTTTTGTTGTGATACATTGATGTATTTAGGAGTTGAAAAACTCTATAGCTAGTCATGATTGTCTTGGATATGCCCGACTTAATATTGCAATGATGTCCTTGGAAAGTGATTGCTAGTATACTACCAATAAGGTTAATACCATCCTCTAAAGTATGAGGACAATTTATTGTCTTATGTACTACTATTTCCCAATAACTCTCAACAACAAAACCAAGAGTTAGAATTTGGCAAGACCTGTTACTTAAGACAAGTTTTCTCTCATTTCATTACCTCAAGGATCCTAGGCAATGATCCTTCATTAACCCTTGTTGAAATCCACAATGATAGAAAAACAATGTTGCATCCTTCATCATGATGCATTATGTTGTGAATATCAAGATCCCACTCTATTGTGTAAAGTTAGTTTTATAGTTGAGTAAAAGAATCTAGGTGTCTTTTTTCCCTATACAATCAAGTGGGAACAAGTACAATTTTCCCTTAAATAAAGTATATCTTATTTCACCTAATTGTTCAAATAAGGTTTGAGGCAAGATTGATTCTAATGAGGATGTAATCTAAAATAGCTTATGGGTGTTTGCAATGCTTAACCTAGTTCAATCATCTTGTCATCAATTCATTAATAACATGTTATGACCTTCTAAGTATATATTCCCCAGATAATCCTTAAGTACAATTTATTGGATGTACCAAAGTCTTAGAATCCATAGCAAATAGTTATCACCCACGGACACTTTATAGAATTTGAATTTATAGATGACACTAACATCCAATTTCCCTATCAATGGGAGGTTGTCACTCCTCTTGTAAAGATTTGACATATTCCCATGTTTAACACTAGGATGATTTTAATATCCAACATCAATTTTTCCCAAATTTTAAGAGGTGAAATGATCCTAGGATTGGTGGGTTATGGGCCCCATAGGGTAACTTAAAATAGACTTATGTAACAATTTTGGGTGTAATTTGATTTGCATCAAAATTATTTAAGTCACATGTATGCCTAATATTGATGTCCTTGATTTTTAATTAGGAATGCAAAGCTACTCTAATCAAGAAGGATGACTTGAGAGAATAAGAGCCTTCTCAAAATACTTTCTATATCTCTAGTTCAAGGTTCACTAGAGCAATGTTGTAGGTTATAAGGTCGATCCATGCATCACCATTGTCTCTATGAGTGTGGGATAGATTATATGTGTTATGGATTTTATTGTGCATCGTGGGCTTGTCCAAAAATGAGTAGAACAAATTTTATTAGAACAATTGTGTTACTAAAGAATTGAGTTGTCTTTATTACATTCTCTCAAGGCGTTGTTTTGGCAGATCCGAGTTTGGTTGAATTTAGGTTTTTATTACTATTTCTAATTCCGACTAGGCATGCTCATAATAATTCACCCCTACGATGTTTCAAATGGGGTGTTAGGGGTAAATCATTGTAGATTGTTTTGGAATATTTTTTGTGGACTCCCAATGTTATGGTTTGGCTTTAGAGAATGACCATCCTAGGGCAAGATAATATCTTGGTGCACTTATATCTTGTAGTTTGAAAGTAAGAAAATCTTAATCCATCTTTGAATCTTAGTTATGAAGAGCACAAAAGATTTACTGAGAGGAGGGGGGGGCGGGGCGAGAGAGGGGGGCGAATCAATAAATCAAGACAAATTTTTCACCTTTTTAACTTTCTACACAAACTTAAACTTTCATCAACATCAACTTAATGATATGAACCAATTTACACAAGTTGATACAACTTTATTGAAATCATATTTTTTTTTTTCAAATAGAAGTAGGCACCAACCTACTTGATTTAGTATGCTACAACCTACAAGGGACACCAAAACCTCTTTAACTGTTTAGTAGGCACCAACCCCTAATGCAAGGCACCAACCTTGACTTGATGGTTGCAAGATGATGCCTTCAATCTGACATGCACTATCCCAATCCTCCAATCTGCCTTTGTGATGAATGATCTCACACTTAGCCCACACAAGACGATGGGACTTCAGATTTGGACAATTCACTTACACACACTAAACTTTCTTTCCAATCTGCACCTTTATATCTTCTTGCCTCTTATGAAGAGAGGCATCACTTCATAATGGATGCATTGCTTTCCAAGGGATGCGTTCTTCTCAACAACATACCCCTTTTCATTGCTACCTCCAAACAAATCGAATCTTTTAAAAACTAGATTTAATCCTTTTTGTTTGTCTTGAAAAAGTCGCACCACTTTATCAAAAATTATACATGTTATGAAATCGTGCCATCTGAAATTGCACCTTTTGAAGAATATTTTCTTTAATAAAAATATCTCTTAGTCGCTCTTCTTCATACTTCATAATTTTTATCTTAAATAAGACTTAATCGTATTTTTTCTTTACATGTAATCAATCGGTTCTCATTTTCATAAGACTTTGTCTTATTAAATTTAGCGTTGCACTTTATTTTGTTTGATAGCTGCCTTCACAAAAAGAGTCGCTGATAATATGATGGCCTGATATCACATGATCTACAGCCTTCCACATAGATTCTGCCAGTAGGAATTTAAAGCATGGCTTCAGTCCTTCGACCAATCCAGATCACTACATTCTTTTAATACTTTGTATCTCTTGCGATAGGGATACCCATATCTGCATATTCGCTTACCTCCAATGATTGCATAGTTGTTGGCATAGTCTAGTTCGCTGAGCAGAGATACCATTAACACATCTTTCTTAAAATGTCTTATATAGAGATTCACCTAGTGTAATTTATTCCATGAAGGCGACTCAGGTAATATATTGATTCAATGCTGTTTTATCTGTTTTAGACTTCCTCTAATTCGCCATCCTTAGATTTTAGACTTTCTCCAATTTGTCTCTTGCCTGTAGCCGTCACTCCTTCCAAATACGTCGATAATTCTGCTTTTGTCTTTACTATGTTGAATTCAACTTTATCAGACAGTCCCACGTCAAACTTGAGGTAGATACGTTTCTCTTATTTCATGGCTCCATATACCCAATCATTTCTTATATGTTGACTCTGTAGATTGATATTATAGAGTCTAAGCCAAAGATAATATGCTCCAATCTGAGTAATCTTATGACCTTTTCTTTCTTGTCAAGTATGCTTGGTATGTATAATCTCTTTTATCCTTCATGATCTTTATCTTTCATGATATTCATGATATCCTCCAACTATCTCAACTTGAGCACCTTTGACATCAATGACAATATTTCCAACAAGTTATGCCTAATTTTTTGTGACATTTAGTGATGGTAATGTGTGGGTTTCCATTTCAGAATTGGAAGTCAAGTTATATTGCTAGATTTTATCATTAACTATGTTGAGTTGTTATGATGGATTGTTCCTTCCTTGGGAAACCTTTTGATATTTTTGATTGCTTGATTTCTTGAAGGATAGGTGAGTGATGGTTGCTTATTAAATGTCAATGAATTAAACCATCCTTTATCTATTTCTTGAAGGAGTCACCACCCTTTGTTATAAAGGAGTCATAGTTTATCACATTTGAAGGGTCACAACTTTTCACATTTGAAGAGTCTCAACCTTTCATTTGAAGAGTCACAACCCAAGAGCATTTTGATAGACAGTTTTTTAACATTATCATAATTTTTAAGCATAAAGTAATCATAAACACACATGGCTTAATCTTGTTAAAGACACATCTGACATGAAGCAAACACATAGATATATGCAATACACGAAGTATACATGTAAAACACAAAGCATGAAGCATACACATAAATATAATATACGAGTATACACATAAATACATGTAAGACACGAAGCATGCACATAAATACACGTAAGTCATGAAGTGTACACATGAATACATGTAAGTTGCAAAGTATACACATGAATACACGTAAGTCACAAAGTATGCACATGAATTCACGTAAGTAATGAAGTATGCACATGAATACACGTAAAGCACAAAGTACACACATGAATACACGTGAGTCACAAATTATCCACATGAATAGACGTAAGTCGCAAAGTATACACATGAATACGCGTAAGTCGCAAAGTATACACATGAATACACGTAAGTCATAAAGTATACACATGAATATAGGTAAGTCATAAAGTATACACATGAAAGGCACACACATACAAAAATGCATAATTGGCCTATTTAAGAAGGCTGAATAGTTAGTTCTAATTGAATGGTGGTTAAAGTCGGTTTGTCTGCAGGCTAATAGGATTAAGGCTCTAATAGCAGTTGTAATATCCCCTTTTTGGGATTACCCTTGATTTTACCCTAGAATCACAGATTCAATTGAAACTAGAGGTGCAATATAGTTAGACTTTAAAATTTCACCAATAAACATGTCCTTAGTTAGGGTACATACAATGCCTATATATTATCAATTATTTCAATCCATTTGAATAGATCATTTAAGAAATCAAGAATCAATAGTGCTCTTCCCATAGTCCACCATGATGTGGTTGGAGAGGAAGCATGTTAGGGAGCCCTAACATTACCACATCGAAGCCCAAGAGCACGGAGTAACCATACTTGACCCCTTGGCCCCAAGGGGCAGGAACTCTTGTCCATCCCGCATGAGGTAGGCTACTTAGAAGGGGAAGACACACCTGCATCCGTAATTATTACTCCTCAATAAGACGCCCTAACTTCACCACGACTAAGCCCAAGAGTGCAGAGTATCCATACTTGACGCTTTGGCCCCAAGGGGCAGAAACTCTTGTCCATCCCGCATGAGGTGGGCTACTTAGAAGGGGAAGACACACCTGCTGATCTTATTGGGGTTCCTCCCTAACCCTTTCATGATTGCTTATAGGATATTCAAATAAATAATTGATTATAGATATTAATTACTATCATCACAAAGAATTGATAGACTATATATTCCATTATATATATATATACACACTCATTCTTCTTATTATCTTGCATATCACAATTGAATAACATTGCTGTAATCTACTGATATTTCTAATCTGATTGATATAGCAGAGTTGCAGATTATTACGTCTGATCTGCTCCAATAGCCTTGCTGTTAGATTTCCCTTATTATTGATTAATCATTTGTCTTTATATCTATCTCATTCAACCGTCTTCTTACTCCCATATATTTTGTCATGTCCCCTTCTCAGTGACATCTCTCAGAGGACAGGATTGGCCTATCACAAAGGCTAAATAGAGGGTCACTTGATTATCAGATGGATTGATCAGTTGTCTTTCGTTCTGGCTCGATACTTTTTATTGCTATTTTTCACAAAGAATTGATAGACTATATATTCCGGAGAAATATTAATATTTAATTATATTGATTAAATATTAATTATTTAATGTTTATATTATAAAGTTATAATTTTAAATTATAACTTAAGTGATTGCCTTGAGGGGTGCGCCCATCATCAGAAGGGGCCAGTTTCACATTTAAATAATATTAAAATATTCAGCTGGGAACTATGGAGGAATTAAAAGATTAAAATATGAATATTTTATTAAAACCCTATTTTCAGGGAAATCGCACTTTTCAGCCTTAAGAGGGTTTTGCCTTGGGAATTGTGCCATTATGAGATTATTGAATTTTGAGAACTGATCAATTGATCTGATGAGACTTTAGGGTTTCGTGTTCAATTGGGGAACGAGCCATCTCCAACGGAAAGCAATTCAGAGAGTGTGCAATATCACTTGATCTATTGCCAGCAGAGGTTTTCTTATTCAGAGAAAACTACAGAGCTTCAGAGATTGTTTATTGTCAGAGATTCTTCAGAGTTTTTCATCCAGACACTATTTATTCATCAAGGCGCCCATCTCAGAGACACAAACATTAATATTGGGAGAAGTCCGTACAACATTCATTGCTGATCTGACAGGCCGTACATTTCTGTCAGGCCGTACCAGCAATAAAAGACGTGCTCCTTTGTCTTGACTTATACGCCTATCTTCAGACCATATTTCATCACCATTTGGTGGCGCTGGGGTTGCTGGAGACATTTGGAAACGCCAGACTGGAGGAAAAGCCAATAATTAATGCAGCCGTACCTTCTTACATATCATTCATGGCGGCTGAAAACCAGGTTCATTAAATACTGAAATTTCTTTGCTTTATTTATTGCATGTGATAGAAGTCTATTGTAATCGCTCCAGAAAGTGAAATAAATATACTGGCATCAATTCCTCATCATTATTAGAGTTATTTGATTTTTATAGAATTTATTATTATTTTCCTAGAGAAGCCGTACTGTTCATTATTGCATTAAAAATCCAAAATTTGCAAAAAAATCACAAAAAACCAAAAACGTCAGAAAAACTCAAAAAAACAGTCAGATTCAGTGTCAGGGGGAAACTAGGGTTTCTACATATTTCTTCTTCATATCTTCTCCAACTCCCAAAAGATATCTCATTCATTATCCCAGTCTGCTCATACAATCTCCATGAATAAATACAATCTCCATGAATAAATCTTCTTTAATACTCAGAAATAGATCCTTTGTTCTGATTATATCCCTGCTGCTGCTTATCTGAATGCAGACTTTATTTCTGACTGATTTTATATTCACTCTTCACATATCCCCCTACATCTACATTCTTCTTTACATTTATAGAATTCTTATGCCTATGAAGGGGGACCCTTTGAATGGAGATAACCTTCTTGAACAGACATAACCTTTTGTTAATAATGCTGATTGCTACCTTTGTAAACTAATTCCTATTCTTTTAATTTCTTACTAGATCGCTGCCTTATGATATGCAATCATTGCTTATGTGAATCTCTTCACTAATTAAATTTGCTGCTCTTCATGTAAATGGAATGAGGAATCGCAGCCTTTGATAATTAATCGCTGCCTTGTCCAGTCCTTCCAATACATATATTATTTATGCTTATATTTTATATTAATATATTACATGTTTCTAATATATATAAATTGATTTAGTGTTAATATATTTATTTTTATATTAGTTATATAGATATATACTTTTTAACATTTATAATATTATACTATAATAATCATAATTATAATAATATTAAATTGTTAATATTTATATTTATATTTTTAATATTTATGTTGTTATTTATTTATTTGCATTTCAATGCTTGGGATTCTTTTATACTTTAGTGTTGCAAAAATATATATATATATACTTTTTAACATTTATAATATTATACTATAATAGTCATAATTATAATAATATTAAATTGTTAACATTTATATTTAATATTTGTGTTGTTATTTATTTATTTGCATTTCAATGCTTGGGATTCTTTTATACTTTAGTGTTGCAATCTATATATATATATATATAACATTTATATTTAATATTTGTGTTGTTATTTATTTGTTTGCATTTCAATGCTTGGGATTCTTTTATACTTTAGTGTTGCAATATATATATAAATATATATATATATACTTTTTAACATTTATAATATTATACTATAATAATCATAATTATAATAATATTAAATTGTCTAACATTTATATTTATATTTTTTAATATTTATGTTGTTATTTATTTATTTGCATTTCAATGCTTGGGTTTCTTTAATACTTTAGTGTTGCAATTTCGGGGGCATGGTTGGCCAACCACCAAGCATCTTCATTAGTGTCTGAGTCATCAAATACAAAAAGTGGACCATAAACACTATTGCATATTGTTTAAGTCATTCTCCTATGGCTCACTCTTGTCACTACTTCACCCATCTTGGATTTCAGACTTGGGCTTCTTTGTGTGCCAATGATCCAAATTTCAGGCACCCTTTCAATTTGGCACCCTTTTAGGATTCCACATGATGGTTTGCTGTATATGATTGATGAATTGTGTGTGCTTGTGATCATTGCACTTCTCTTCTCAAGGAGGCACACTCGACTCTCTATGGGGGTCCTTTTGACAAGAAACAAACACTCCATCATTTGTAGTGTTTCTACTATTGGCCTCACATGTAATGTGATCTCCTTCAATTCTTGAGGCATTCCACAGTTTTTTTCTGCATTAAGACTACAAACAAAAAGTTGCGATTGAGTGTTCTTTCCCATTCCTTCTTGTCCTTCAAGAAGTATTTCCATGGACCTGGTTAGTGATTTTTTGATGACTGTTTGATGCCACAATTGTGTTTTGTGGTTGAGAATTGTTTCAGCAAAATAGTTAAGTTCATTTCTTTTCACTAGACCAGTCCTGTGAGCAACTTAGCTCAATTGTTCTTTGACTCTATTTTGCAGTCTTTTGGTCTATCTACTCACATTGTTTCCAGCTGTGACTCACATTTTGTTGGCCATTACTAATGTTTCTTGAGGATTTTTTTGTTAGTTTCTCTTAACTTTTCAGAAACCTTTCATCCACAGTGTGATAGCTAGTCAGAAGTTCTGAACTGCTGTAGAGTTTGAGGATATACCACCATACTTCTCTTGTCAAGTGGGATCTAAGCCTAGTCCACATTGTACATGCCTACAATCAACTAATCCAGTGTTTCACAACTCATTTACCTTTTGAGATATGTCTTGATTCTTAGTCTCTGGCTCCCTATGAGTTGTCCTTATCCTTGCCTTCTTCAATAACCAAACACATATAGAAAGAGAAAGATAAGGCCCCCTCCTTCACCTAGCATTTCAAGTCTCTTCAATATAAAGTGGTTTGGATTCTTCAAAAGACTCGAGAAGCAGAAGCAGCTCTTGGATTGTCATCATGTCCCTCATCATTTTTTGGTTGGGGACAAAGTATGTTTGTACTTGTACAAACACCATTTTTAGGGGAAAGCAGACAATGAGGACAGACCTTTTCACTATGGACTTTATAATGTTCTCTAATAAATGCTTTTTGACTTGATCTTCCAGCATAGCTGAGCATTCATGATGTTGTCAATGTTGATCTCCTCAAACACTACAATGAGTTAACATTGGAGTCTAAAATTCACTTAAACCCTCTTGCAAATGTCTAAGTTTCAGATTCACTGGATGTGGATTGAGTTTATAACACAAAGACTTGCTAGAATTTTCAGGGTTAGACTGCTTCATACCTTGTTGCCAAACAAGGTCAGCTTCTGCATTAGGCCTCCTGGATTTCTCACAAGCAACTGTATCAGTCTTTTCTGTCTCTTCCCAGAGCTTTGGAGTCCAATGTTTCTATTGTTAGGAACTTAGGATAAGTTTTTACTCTATAGTTTTATTATCTTTAATTTTCATCCTATGTTAAAAGTAAAAATGTAGATTAATAGTTTTTAGGTTATTAGCTTAAGTTAACTAATTGTTTATTTGATTTTGGTTCTCACATTGGTTTCTCATCCCATCAACATGATATTTTGAAGATTTTCCAAATATTATACTTTCAGTATGTTCATTCCTATATGATCCTTGTAAGTTTTCAAGAAAGTGAATCAAGTCTGTAGCTTCTTTTGCAAAGATTCTCTTGTCACACATTATTGTGTATACTGCTGATTGCTATGCTGCTTGGTTCCATATCAAAGAATAATCAAGCTTCATCATAGAACATCATAAGCCAGTCCAAGCAATTCCGTGAAAGGTCACGTATATTGCAAGAAATGCTTCCATAATTGAGCAGTCCATGTTGAAAGAAGACTGTTGAAAGAAGCCATGGCAATGCACATGATCAAGTCTTGACATCTGTGGAACAAGAACAAAGTGTATGAATGGATGAAACTGTATGGCAATGCACACCATTAAGTCTCAATCACCCATAGGGAACAAGTGTATGAAACAACCATGTGAATGTAAACAAGCCTCAGCCTTCCAGAAGCAGAATTCAAACTGTACCAAAGGTGATTTTCGATACTTCATAGAGAAAAGGCAAGCATGCACCAAGATCATGAATCACTTAAAGAACAAGCTTGGGGTAGGAATTGTGCTACCAGTACCAACATCCCTCTTCAAACATACTCATTCCTGAAAAATCTCGAAGCTTGAGGAATTAGTTCATAATTCTACATTACATTTTAAAATAAGGTCCAATACATTACCAACAATGCCATTAAGTACCTCATTACATCCAACTCTTGAAGAGTTTACAAATTTCAGCAACTACTGGCATTATGTGATAATTGAAAGCATGCTTGTAAATGCAGAAGCAAGCAATCTAAGACAATCACTCATCGGTGCATTGGAGCAATCCACCAACCAAGCAAGAGATGGCATCTCCATATCATCAAATTCAACCTGCAAAGAAACCAATAATTGAAGACCAATTAGTGATGCCATTCATCTCAATTCAAAGGAGGGTATCTTGAGAATTGAGCATCAAATCATCATAACTATCCATAGAGAAGCCAAGGATGGAATTTTCAAATCAAGTGATCAATGTCATCCAAAAAGCAACCAAGGACGAAATACAAGACTGTCTGCAAAGAAACCAAGGACAATGTTTCCAATCATCAAGGCCATCCAAGAAGCAAGCAAGGTTTGCAACACAGAACAGGTAACCCTAATGTACAAAAATGAATAGCACAAATTGTCAATATCAAATGTAGTTTGAATGCCTAAGAGAAGCTTCATACTAACATAAGCCTTGCTGTCACTAGTCTAGCTACATATTTAGAAAACAGTTAGCAATGATTACACCATGCTAAACAAGAGGTCAACAATAAGATGAAAGTATAGGGCCATTAGAGTAATTGAATGCTCTAGGTAGAGAAACAATTTCCCTCTATAACATGAGAGCCTTTAATAAGGTTCATCATATTCAAGATCCTCCATTGCATGCATATCTCTCCTAGTAGTTGTTGGTGTAATATTTTTATCTTGCACCTCTTTTATTTAAGTTTACTTAGGAATACCAATTTTATCCCAAATATAAACATGTGCTTCCTCGATTGTGTCATGTCCCTTTTTTTGATTGAAGATAATTAGGAGTGCCTTAGCCTATTATTTTGTTGGCTAAGTATAAGGTAAGGGAAATATTTATTAAATAATAATTTAAGTTTGTTCCAAGTCATTTTATGTTATAACATTTCAAAAGGGACAACTTATATGTTGATTTAAAAGAGGGCCAATGTTATATCATTAGAGTAGTGGGCCAAGGGAGTATTCCTATTCTTTAAGTTAGTCCTAATATTATTTGAAAATTATTTTGAAGGACAACTTAATATTTTATTTTGTAGAAGCTACCTAAATGGAGCACAATAAAGCCTTATGTAAATACTAGAAATATTTTATTATAATCTTTAGGAGTGGGAGTTGTAAACTAAAATTAGGAGGGAATCTCATGAGGGAAGTTACAAACTAAATTTAGTTTAGAATATCTAAAGAAATAAAAGATATTAAAATAAGTTAGTGGAGGGGGAAAAAGGAAAGGAAAAAATTAATATTCAATTATTTCTACAACAAATCTATAAAAGAAAGGAAAAGCTCAAATGAGAGATATCCAATTTTTAATATGAATTTCTTTTATTTTCAGAACACTGTTCAAATTGATCCAAGGACAAAAATCCTTGAGGTTGCAAGATCCAAGGACAAAAACCCTCGAGGTCTTATTGGAGTTTGGGAATGAAAACTCTTGGATTCTTAGTTGGTGATTCTATGTAGAATTACATGAAGCTTCATCAACATTTTAGTTTTTTAGTTTTTGAGTTGCTGATCAGTTGAAGAATTATTTCCAGATTTTTGTTGATTTCTAGATTTGAGAGTTGATTCATATTCTATTTATTGGAAAATCAAATTGCCATTTGTTGAGTGACTATTGTTGGCTGTACCATTCCTTACAGCAGATTGGAAGTCATTTTTGGGTCATATCATTTACCTGTGGCTTGTCAATATTAGGACGTACACTTTTCTTGCCGGCTTTTCATGATCGCTGCATTTTCCTACAGCCCTACTACTTGCACGAGGGTGTTGTACCTTGAAGAAGGGTGCCATGGCATTCTAGAACATAGCTGTATTATTTGTGGAGGGTGCTGTACCATTCTTGTATGGAGCTTTTCATTCTATAACAGCAATTTTCAGTACTTTGTGACAGCCAATTGGGTTTTAGCCATTGTTTAACATTTAGAAGGTTTGCTCCAGTTTGCTTCAGCAATATCAATTGATTTTCTGCTATTTGTTGTCCCTACAATTGCCAATACATATTGGTTATTGATCTTTGATTCATACCATTGTATTTAGAGCATTCTTTTGGTTTGTTTGCTAATATAAATAATTTAGAAAGGAGTTTTCTGTTGCAATAATCAGAAATATCAGTTAAGTTCTGTATTTGTGTTACTTAAGTTAATTGTAATAAATTAGACGGTTCTCTGCCAGTTTAGAACAAATTTGTAAGTTTGGATGGCTATGCTGCTAAGACATTAGTTATAAATTTCATTCCTAGCATTGCATTCATTTTATGTGTAGCTTGCCAATAGAAAGTTAGTGTCCCAAATCATTGTATGCTCTCAACTTGCCTACATCGAGATCTTGGTGATCAAAAAGTGTGAGGGTTTATGAATTTCATCAAATATTTGTAAAAATTCAAAGAAAATCTAGTTGGGACATTACAGATTGAAGGCAATTAGGTGCTGTTAGTGTTTTTGTGTAGCTGCAGGAGGTATTTACCAAAGAATTATTGCTCAAGGCAAGTTGGCCTATTAATCATAAAACAAATATTGTAATTTCTGGGTCGGCTCTAGAGGAGATAGACACCTAGATCAGTATATATAGGAGAGAGTCTCTCCACATTTATTCATTCATTCCAACTCAATTCGATTTCCTATCACTTTAGAAGCAAGTTCGCATTCAAGGAGCAGATTCGCATTCAAGAAGAAGAGTTGATTATTCTTTGTGACTAAGAATTTCACACTATCTTCAAGTGCTGGACTATTGTATTAAATTCGGCCCTTCTAGGCCTGATTCTGAGTACTACTTCTGCACTATTGTTTCTGATTTATAAGTGAATAACTTGCTGCTGGGTTTTTCCCTTGAGAAGAAGGGTTCTCCCAGGATAAATTGCTTTGTCTTCTACTCTGTGTTGTGTTTTTCTGCTTATTGTGCATTTCTGATCTGAAAAATTAACATGGTATCAGAGCTAGGTTCAGGAATATCCAATCAGATTTGACTAAGCATTTTTCATTGAATATCATTCCCATTCCTAGCAGATCTTAAGCAGACTTTAAATGCAGATCTAAAGTGAATGTTTGAGAAAATTGAAAGAGAATTAATGCATACATAGGAGCAGATCTAAAGGAGAGATAAGAGCAGACTTGAAGAGGATTTAAGTGTAGCATTTAAGGAGATTTTGTGAAGCAAAGATAGCAAATCCAAAGGCGTTTCATAGTGAAATTATTGCAGACCTAAGGGCAGACCTTGAAGGCAAATTATTGTAGACCTAAGCGCAGAGCTTGAAGATAAATTATTGCAGACTATGAACAAACTTTGAAGGTGAATTTGTGCAGATCTAAAAATCAGATATTTGGAGTAGCAAATCTACAGCAGAAAGAGTAGAGTTACAAGCAGAAATCAGATATATTTCTTGAGCAGACTTAATGCAGATTTCTATTGAAGATAAAGTTCAGATTTGAAAGTATTTATTGAATATCAAATTGCAGATCTGAGTGTAGGTTATGTGAGTAGAAATTCAAAGAATATTTGTGTAGTAAGCAAATTTTGTTGAAGACCTTGAAGGGATCTAGGGCAGATCCAACATCCATTTTTTATATATAATTACGGTTGCTTTCAAATTTGAATTGAAGACAAATTCTTTAGGGTAGTTACTTAGAAAAAGAAGATGGTGACCGGTGTCAAGGTAGAAGATAGGCTTGATGGAGCTTCAAGCTTCAAACTTCAACTCTTGGAAACCTAGGGTATTCATTGCCTTAGAAGAGAATGATCTTCTAGAATTCATAGAAAATGACATGCCTGAGCCGTCTGAAGACACAGAGAAAATCCAGTGGAAAAAATATGGCACGAAGGCTAGAAAGATCATGATAGACTGCGTGATGGATCATCTAGTACTGATCATCTCGAAGATGAAGACAACTAAATAAATGTTTGATACTCTAAAAGGACTATATAAGATCAACAATACCAACAGAGCCCTTGCTTTGAGACAACAACTCCATCATGTAAAAATGGCTAAAGAAGATTCAATTATTTCATTCTTTATGAAGATCTCTGATTTGAGAGATCAGTTGAGCACTATTAGGGATATAGTTGTAGACAGAGATCTTGTTATGTTGGCACTAAATGGTCTTCCCCAATCTTGGGATCCTTTTATTCAGAGCATCAGTGGGAGATCCAAGTTGCCCAAGTTTGATCGCCTTCGGGCTGATTGTATTCAAGAGGAAACTAGATTGGCAACAAGAGGAAATGGGCGAAACTCCCATAATGAAGAAAATCAAGTTCTTTCTGCACATGCTTCTAGAGAAAGAGGCAAAGGAAGAGAAGGAAAAAGAGGCACCTTCAAGAGGAATAGAGAAAGAAAATCAGATTCTGTTCCAGAATCGAAAAAGAAGGATCTCTTCCACATTCAGTGTTACAGGTGTGACAAGTATAGACTATATGCCCGGCTCTGTAAATTAAAGTTAATGCAACATGTTTCTATTGTAGAAATTGACATAGAGACATCTCAGAAGGAATCAAGTCATTCTAAAGTCGGTTCAAAAGGATTCCTATTCATCTCCGCTCTTTCAAGTAATGTACAATTTGATAGTAATACTTGGTTGATAGATAGTGGTGCTTCACGTCACATTACAGGCTATAGAGAGCATCTTACAAACTTAGTAGAGGAGTCTAATTTACAGGTTATAATTGGAGATGATGCTAGTTATGCCATAAAGGGAGCTGGGGCTGCTTCCTTCCGGCTAGACTCGGGTATCCCTCTTCAATTGAGTGATGTATTGTTCGTACCTGGGATTAAAAGGAACCTTGTCTTCATTTCAGCCTTGGAGGACAAAGGGTACAAGGTTGCCTTGTCTGAAGGAAAGGTTCTTGCATTGCCGAAGAACTCCAGCATAAATTTAGCTCGTATGATTGGTATTCGTCAGGAGAGCCTATACAGATTGTTATTACGACCAATTACTTCGAAGAGGAGGAAACCTTCGGGAGATCTAAAGGATACTTCATGGAGGTGGAAATGACATTCAGAGGGAGTTTGACAAACCAATAGAGGCTACAAAGGATGTGGAAAATGACGCCCTCACTGAGAGGGAGTCACAACATCATTAAGATCTGTTGTAATATATATTTCTCTGAGACGGAGAAATACAAGGTGAAAGCCCTTGTATTGTCTATTTCTCTGAGACGGAGAAATACGAGGTGGAAGCCCTTGTAGTGTATATTTTTCCGAGACTAAGAAATATGGGGTGAAAGCCCTTGTACAGATCACATCTTTGAGATTGAGTTGTGTTTTCCACAATTGGCTGTAGCGATTGTGGACGCCATGTTGAGAGAATCCATGACCAGATATTTGAGAATACCTCCCTAGCTAAGAGGGAGTGTTAGTGTTTTTGTGTAGCTGTGGGAGGTATTTCCCAAAGAATTATTACTCAAGGCAAGTCGGCCTATTAATCATAAAACAAATAGTGTAATTTTTAGGTTGGCTCTAGAGGAGATAGACGCCTAGATCAGTATATATAGGAGATTGTCTCTCCACATTTATTCATTCATTCTAACTGAATTCGATTTCCTATCACTTCAGAAGCAAAATCGCAATCAAGGAGCATATTCACATTCAAGAAGAAGAGTTGATTATTCTTTGTGACTAAGAATTTCGCACTGTCTTCAAGTGCTGGACTATTGTATTATATTCGGCCCTTCTCGGCCTGATTCTGAGTGCTACTTCTGCACTATTGTTTCTGATTTATAAGTGAATAACTTGCTGCTGGGTTTTTCCCTTGAGAAGAAGGGTTTTCCCAGGATAAATTTCTGTGTCTTCTACTCTGTGTTGTGTTTTTCTGCTTATTGTGCATTTCTGATCTGAAAAAATAACAGATGCCACCACTGCCTCTAGTTGTCAATTTGGCACTTCTCCTATGCTGAGTTAGTCTTCACTTAGTTTAGTTAACTCAACTCCTCTTGAACAGTTGTCACCATGACTTATGCATCCAAGAGGCTATGCACATGTGTGTATTTTATTTTGAATAGGAAATGAGAAAGCCAATTTCTATTTAAGTGCATATTTCAATTTCCACTTTTTTGTGTAGACAGAGCTTGCAGTAATTAGTTTGATTGTCAAGGTCTTGGGTAGAGGTTTTGAGGATTTTGTTGAAGCAATTCTAGAATCCTATAGTAGAATCATATTCTTAATATGCCAATAAGTTATAATAAACAGCCATTAGTGCCATTGGTGTCAACAATTCTCCATCTCCTATCAAGAGGGCATAATCGTGAAGAGGCCATGTGCCAAGTGAAGAATTTCATATGTTGACCATAGAAAGACTAAAAAATTGAAGTCTACACAATCAGTTGAGATGGTTTGCATTAAACCTCAAGGCCACCATCAATAAATATAAACACATAATCATCAGTTTGTGTATGATTTCCCCAAGAATGAACATGATGAGTTCCATGCTCTAGATTCCATCAAATCCAAAAGCAACCATAAGTCTCGAGTTCAAGTTATGCCATCTTTATCTTCTAACATGTTAATGAGTGTTGAGTGTTGGAACCTAGGTTGAGGCCGACAGTTCGCCCTCTCTCATAAATGAGGCTTAGGCTGGCTTTGCTCTTGACAATGTGAATTACATTATGGCTTAGTTGTGGATGACCCATTGAGAGAAATTCTCCTATGGTAAATGATTGAAATGTTTCTCAGTAGAAGTAGATGTATCACTTTTCTTCAGAAAGATTATCTTGGAATAAGCAAGGTTTATGCTTTCAGGTCAAAAGATGTGCTCAATAGGATCATCAATTCCCTATTCATGTTTTCCAAATCCCTCTTATATAAGCCCATTTTTCAAATGTCTTTGAATCAATGCCTTTTGATCAAAATCAGAATGAGCAATCAGAAAATGGGAATGAGTAAAATCATCATTAGACATGAGAACTGTCAACAATAATGGATTTTCTACACTCGGATCAGATTGGAACTGTCATAAGAATCATATTTGAAAAACCCAGAGTTAAGCATATTTAAAAATGTATTAGCATCTTCGAAAGATTGGAAACCGAGAATAAGAGTGATATGACCCTATGATGAAAATGTAATTAAATTTGTCTTTGATGTAGGTAGGCATGATGTGTCTACAATTGTTAGCTTGCACTTCACTATCAATGCAAGCCTTTTGATCTTTCTTCAATTCAACAATTTTTTTCTCACAACTTTGATTGAGGTTTCTTAATTTCTGAACATCTATATTGTGAACATTAACTTGTTGGAAGAATGATGTGATGCTGAGAATCAATATTTGAGAAAAATGGAAAAACTAAAAAATTTCTGCTTTTCTAGGTCAAATAAAACTATTATCAATTCTAGTTGTATATTTACTTTTTCCATTTATTGTGACATTCCTTTAATGCAGATGTACATTTTTTATTCATGTCAAGAATTATGGAGGAAATAGTTGCATGCTGAAAGAAGCTAATGTAGTCTTTTTCGTTAGATTATTATTTGGCTGCATCCTGATCATTTTAGGCTTTTTTTAGCAGTCTTGATCAGCTTTTGTAACTTGTTGCAGTTTTGAGTCCCATTGACTTACCTTGGTCATTTATATATTTTCTTTTTGTTTCATAGGTTCAATTATGTTATTAGAAATTAAAAATATCTAGATGAGGCTAAATCTTTGTGTTAATGGTAAATACAAGCTTGTCTGAATGCAAAAGGTTGAAGTGTAAAAGATTTTGTAAAGAGGCTAAATCTTTGTTTATGTCAATACAAGTCTGTTCGAATGCAGAAGGTGTAGATCATAGACAACATGATTATTGAATTTTATGATCTGAGGACTATATATTGAAATCTAAGGTTGGATAGCAATTGTTGTTTTTGACCACCCTGTTTTGTTTTGACCTTTTAACATAATTCTTACCATTTTACATGATCTATTTTTTTTTGAAGAACTGTGCTGTCTTGACTTAATTAGGCTTTAACATGCACAGGTCTGGGAAATTGAGGAAGGCAAACATAAACCTGGATTTGTGCTTCATGCTATGGGTTGGCCATTGGATAAGAAGACTTATGGAGGCTCCTTTTTGTACCATATGAATGATCGGCAGGTCACATTTCTTTATTCCTTTTCCTTATAAACGAACTCAACAATGACTTCTTTATGTTCAGATAGCTGATTAGGTTATTAAAATGTGGTATTAGTTTGTGTGCTATCTTTTATGTGATTCTTGCCTTTTTCCTGCAGCAAATTACTTTTACGCTAACTTATTATATAATACAAAGGACTTGATTGACCTGGTTGTTGAACCAAAAAACTAAAACTTTGTATGGATATGCATTAGCTTTACTATACTTACTACTCTATATCACAAATACTCATAGTTGAAAAACTCAAACTTGGCAATTAGTTGGCTGCCCCAAAATTTTTAAAAACTTGGTATTGGGCAAAAGCTTGGGAAAAACCCAGCAATAGCTCAGCAAATTTATTGAACATTAAAAAATACATAAATTTTAAAAATTAGTATTAAAAAAAACGTATATTACATATTACTGTTTTCTTTCATAAATAGATCAAAATTAGAGTTCTATACACATCATAGATCCATAAACAAGTTCAAATTTTCAACACATATAGAGTTCAAGTTTTGATATCAATAAAAAATACGAATCCTAAATTTCTTCTATGGCGAAAGCTTAGAAAAGTTTGATTCCAACATGTGGATTTCATGGAAAATTGATGGTATAGTTGCAGTATCCTCAACAAAAGCCTTAGGGATAGGATCAAACTATGTATGTGGTGAACCTACCCTTGATGGTTCACCAACATCACCTTCTGCATCTTCATATGCTACTATATCCATTTGCCATTTTGCTTCATCCTTCTCCAAATCAGCCATCTAATTAGTACTAAATAGTGGATCCACATCCTTAATGACCCAATTTGAATATGGATCAATGCCAACAAGGTCAACTGCATGATGTGTTGCTAGATTCTCTACCTTCTTTTTGTGCAATTGAAGGTCGTACCACACAAAGCAAGGTTAGTCAAGCACTTTTGAGTCAACCTATTGTGCTTCTTTTTGTGAATAACCTAAAACACTCCAATTGCACTCACAAGGGATAACATTTGAATGGCAAGCTTTTGAGGATTAATGTTGTAGCACCAAAATATTCCCACCACAAATCTATAAGGACAACATTCACAACTATATAAGGGTTTTAGTAAAACTTAAAAGTTAAAATAAATAGTAAACTAAAATTAAACATATATGTTTTTTTTACCTAGCTGCAGAGTGGCTATTTTATGAATGCATAAAGATGAAATAATCTTTTCTCCACCCCCTTATAAACTTGTAACTCATCATTTATGATGTCTCAAAGATTTTCATTGGGGCCTAACCTCTTAATACACATGTTGAGGCCAAACATAACCTCCTCACTTGCTTTGAATGAAGAGGAGGAAAAAAAATTGGGGTTTCAATAGTGGGAAAAATATGTTGGTGGAATTATTGGTTCCACCTTCAATCAATACTGTGTCATAGGGATTCATATTTGGTTCTATTTAACCCATACAAATTGAATTGGGTTTCATATAGTGGGCAAAATATGTTGGTGGAATTATTGGTTCCACCTTCAATCAATACTGTGTCATAGGGATTCATATTTGGATGTTGAATTGCCTATTTGGCTTTATCCATGGCTTCATAGAGATACTCCATGGCGTTTTTGTCTCCATCCATCTTATGTAGAATCCTAACTAATGGTTTTAATATCTAAAACAAGAGTGTGAATTGACACCTAAAACAAGAGAGTGAATGAATATGAAATCATAAGATAAATCATAAAAGTAAACCAAAATTTAAAAAAAATAAAAATCAACATATTAAAATATCTGAATTTCACTAATTTAACTTGTATCATTGTAAAATCAAGCTAAAAAAGGAAGAAATTTTGATCAAAACTTTACATTGATGATCTTGTCCATGCTCTTGGCAAATGTATCATAAAAATGGTCTTCATGACTCTCTTCGCTTTAGCCTTCTTGTAGTAATGCAATTGCTTTACTTTGTAATGTGAAGAAATTAATGTCAAAGCATGTGTCTCTTGTATGCATGAACTTTGTGCCACTAGTGTTTGCTCTCATGAGATTCAAGATCCACGTATGGTTGTAGATGTATTTGGTGATATTCTGTGCATCTTACACCATGTTCTTCATTGAACTCAATTTCCCTATGTCCTTAAGGAGAAGGTCAAGGCAGTGTGTGGCACAAGGGCTTGAAAATAGTGGAGTGTGTCTCACCTCCATAATTTTAGCAATTGCCACATATGCATTGTCTGTTACCATCTAGATAACATTTTCCACTCCCATCTCCATCACTGCCTCATCCAACAAGCTACATGAGGCCTTGGCATTTTTACTTCACTAGAGGCACCAACTAACTTCAAAAAGACATATTGTCCACTTGAAGACACAAAAAGTTGGTGAGTGTCCTATTGTTGTCCTCTGTCCACTTAGATAAAATTTTGTAGCCTTTCCTTTTTCAAATTTATTTTTGTTCCTCCACTAGCTTATATGTGTTTCAAACTTCATTTTGCAATAATGGGCCACTCAAGTCACGACAACTTAGGGCCTTGAATCCCTTATTTTCCATGGTCAATGCACTAACCAAGTCCTCTTAATGAGGACTTGAAGCAACATTAAATGTAGTAGTACCAAAGTTTGGCACATGCCAACTTCGCTTCATGATGCAATTCCCTCTTCCACACAATACCTTCAATGAAGGATGTGCACCAAGAGTGTTATGAGGAACCAAAAAATGGAATTGTGGTTGCTCATACTGCTTAACCTCATAGCTGTGGCCCAATGGAAGAAGAGCTCCCCATATCTCCCTTAACATCTAACTTTGTGGAACTGGAATTTGAGGGCTTCCATTGCCTTTGTTGTCCTCTTTTTCTCAACATTTTTTTGCACAAATGTTGAAAGAAGAGCTTTCACCTCTTTTTGAACCTCCAAACTTGTTTTTGTACATGGCTCTACATCTTAGCAATGGATTTGTGCAAGGTGACATTTTGGACAATTTATGCTCTCTCATATTCTTAGAACAATAGTTGCAATTAACCATTTGTTTTTATATACCTTCATTCCCATGTTTGTAGCAAGGGTCCTTAGGCTTGTTAGTTCTCTTAGTTATAGTTGTATTTATAATGTATTTGTATTTGTAATGTCCCAAGCTATGATATTAACTAACTTTACAAATTTTCTATAGCAAAACACAAACCCTAGCACTTTTGGATCATTGAGATCTTGATGTGGGCTAGGTGAGAGCATATGGTAGTTGGGATATGGAAAAGAAAGCAATTAATTTCACTTAGTGGTGGGAAGCTGCACAACTTAAAATTTACTATGCAACTAAAATATGTGCGGATTTTGGCAGCTGTGCCATCCAGTCTCTGATACAATGTCAATGCAAATATTAGAGAGTGTTCTAGTAGAATACCTTTCAGAAGCCACTAAACATAACAATACTGAAGCTCTACAAATGCATGTAATAAACAAAAATTTGTTAGTTTTAAGATCAGATTTAAGCAACCAGAAAAATGCAACACATGAACAATAGAACACAACAAGATACCCTAGGAAAACCCTCCAACTTGAGGGAGAAAAACCCAGTAACAAAATATCTCTTATATATTGAATAATGAAGCCAACTTGCTTTTACAATAAGGCCAAATACTAGGCCAAATATCAGCATCACACTTTGATGCACTCACAAGAAAGAATCTAACACCTTGATGATAATAATATCAATCCTCTTGAAGACACAATATCAATCTCTTGTAGAACTTGCACTTCTCTTGAAATCGGACTCTATATGTCTATCATCGATCAACTAACCAACATGTTATATATATACAATATGAAGATAGGATCGTGTCCTTTCAAGGAAGGAGGTCAGCCTCATATGAAAGGTGCATCTCAATAAGGTGGTGAATCAATATGAGGTCGGCCTCATTAAGAATCGACTAACAATAATAATAATTATTTAATCTCCAAGTGAAGTGCTTCTTCACTTAATGACGTCTCCAATAAATTAAATAGCCTAGTGGCTATATTTAATTTATACTTGATACAAGTCAGGGCTGGAAGTAAGAGGCCCGATGCTTCTAAACATCAACAAAATTTTGGTGGTGTATCCATCCAAAAATACAAAGCTGAAATTTGCAACTATTCCTCGTGGTAAATTGCACAAAAGTTTACAAGAGTAACATAAATAACAATGTTGGAAAATGTTTGCAAATTGAAGATAAGTTGATATGATATCCAACAACAATGATATGCAAAATCTTTCAACACTCAGCTATGAGGCAATACTTACACAGAATAATTAGATTATAGGCCAAACTTGCAGTTGTATACTTAGAATTGTCCCAAATTAAGGTACACAACAATCTAAAATGATTTGATTTCTATCCCAAACGGTGCGGTTGGTTTGGAGAAAGATGTAGTAGGAATTAATAGCCCAAACAAACTTAAGAAAATGTAGTGAACTAGCCCTAGGGATGGTACAACTAGGTCTTTACTTATATTTCCTTCAAAGTGTTATACCCAACTCTATTTTGCATCCAAAAATTAAATGTTAGTGGATGGTATCGAAAGCTGTCATAAACTAGCAAACAATGATACTTTGACAAAATATTCACCGACAAACTCTTTGCTACTAGTATGGCTCCTTCACAATGGTATGGCCAAAACATGCAACAAATAATAATGATCTAATTTGTAAAAAAATGTGTACTAATTTCACCTTAATCTAAAAAATCACACACAAACCAAAAATATTGGAAATTTAATTTACACAAAGTTTTCACATATCACACAAATTTGGAAAATCACTCCAAATTGTAATGATCTTTGTGAGTTAAGCAATTAAGTCACATTTTTCTAGAATAGTTATCACAAAGGTAGAAAATACCAAGCTTGGTTATGACTAGGTGTCATAGGTCTGCATAGATCATTGTGCACCAAATCCAAGGGACTAGAGGCTCACATTTCTATAGCAAGAAAAGGAGCTCAATGTTTTCTAGCAAGACAATTGGAGAAAATAAAATTTGTTTTCTTCATGAGGGGAAGTCCTCGTACCCTATATCTTTTACTCAATGCAAGAAGATAGCCCAAATTGAGATGACTAAATCTCCCACGCCAAAGAAGAGTGGATGAATTGGTTTCCATTGCAAGGGGTCTTTTCTTCATGTGTGACATCAACCAATTGAAATATTTTATTGACCCCTAAGGCACAAGTATCTTCACCATTGTGAGACATGTCTTGAATGAGATAAAGTTTCTTACCATTATGATGGTCAAATCCGCCTTCAAGTTGTGCTCTAGCAATTGACTTATTGATAAGAGGTTCTTTGCGAGTTCTAGAACATATAGAACTTTAGTAAGTTGACACTAGTGAGTCTTGGGTGGTAATGAAATATCCCCCCCACCCTGCACTTCATAGGATGTATCATCACCGAGGGAAACTTGCCCATATGAAGTTCATGAGATGAGATTGTAGAACCACTCTTGTTCTCCTACCATGTGTTCAAATGCACCAAAATCAACATACCAGATATGACTATTGGAAGTGTTAAATTGAGTTTCTATTGCATGCAAGAAATCTTATTTATCAAAATCATCTTTGAAGCAACATCACCATGTTGTACTTTTTCTGCCAATAAGGATTCTTCTTCTTTGTCCCCTTGAGAATGCATTGGTGGCTTTTGTTGGCAAGTTTCACTATTTTGAAAGGAATTGTATCAATATTCTTGGAGATTTTGTCCCTTCTTCCGACACTTATTTTTCTATCTAGAGGAATTGTTTTGTTTGGATCTAGATGAATCCAATGGACTATTTTGACATTCATGTTGTTTTCACTTTTGTTGAGATGCAAGGGTTTGATTGTCTGGAGAGTTTGTGGTCTCATTTAATGTAATGTCCCTCTCTTGATTTGCCCTAGATTTTTCCTACTTTAGGGTTTCGTCTTACCAAATAAATATTTCTTTAATGATGCAATCTTGGATTGGAATCCTGCAATCACCACATGAACAATATATGCAAATATATATATATATATATGCTTATGAGAGTTAGACAATTACATCACATCCATAGATTATTAACAATGCAAAGATATTAGGATTTTGGGAGAAGGGACATGATGTGTTTGCTCGAATCCATTTCTATACCAAGCCTAAGAGGGTGTCTACCACAACCCTCTCCCTTGGCGGCTTGTATTTGCTTTCCCCATCAATGTCTCAACTCCCCAAAGACACTTGCCATCTTGTGGAATTGGGCGGGGGTCATAAGTGGGAAACTTGGCTCTCTAGGTAAGGACCCTCTGGTCCTAGGTGCCAACGGTCAACTCTAGAATGGCCTACTTGCTAGCCTCGTTTACCTCTTTTGCTTACACCCTAGGCCCTTCCTACAAGGTGTGTTTCAGTTAATCAAGCATATCCCATATTCTATTATAAGATCATATATTTAAATGTCATTTATTATTTATAGGCAATATGTAAATTCATGTAAAACAATGATTGGCAGAAAAAAATCAAGTATACCCCTGAATATTTATGTATGTCTGATAATAGAAATCTTCTGCGCTGAAATTGGACTGATTTCCTTTTACTGATCTGTATCTTCCTCTCTTCTCCCCAATTGATTGATCTGTAATTAACACTCATAAGATATCATTAGTGTAGATCAAACAGATAAGAATCTATTATTCATACTTATATCAAAGCACCATAATTACTTATAAGGCTCAATAATTGCCGCAAGCATCATTATTGCTTAATCGTATATATATATATATTCTTAATTGATTTCAGTCTTCCAATAATCACTTTATATGAATTTATATATTTATTTATATAAATATGTAATTATATTCAACTTATTTCCCTTATTGATTTATCTTTTATCTTCATTTATCTCTTCCTGAGCCACTCCTTCCCACATATTTCCTCTTACAAATCTAAGTATATCATATTAATGTATCTGCTGCTACCCCCAGGAAACACTCCTATTTCTATCCTTATTCGCTGTTCCATATATCTGAGCTTAAATCTTATTCTATTTCTTCTTTATCCTTTGCAATTGATTTTATTTCCCTTATATATCTCCCTGTCTAAGTGAAATGGTGCATCTCTTAGAAAGGAGATAACCTCTTGGAATGACTCATGGCTGTTCATACATTAATTATTATTTTATTGACTAATCCACAGCCACCTTTATTAACTATAGTTTCTGCCCCTCACATATATTAATCGCTGCTTTTGCTGCATACAATCATCGTTGCTCTTCAACTTTCCCACATTACTCCCTTTTCTGCTTGGTATTTATTCCTTGCTGTTGATCGCTGCTTTTATATGAAACACAATTGATGCTCTTGTGAATCGCTGCCTTGATTCCCATTGATGCCCTTTAGTTTGCTGCTTGTTATATATTATTTTAACATGTCATTTTATATTAGTTTCATATGAACCTTTTTATAATTATATTATGATTATAATTGTTAATATTTATATATGGTTATATAATTATAATATTATCTCATAATAATTATAAATATAATAATATTAAATTACTAGCATTTCTTTTTATATTTTTAATATGTATTTTGCATTTCAATGCTTTATATCTTAGCGTTACAATTTTGGGGGCATGACATTTAATGTCCAAAACATAAATTTTTGTAAATATATTCAGATCTGAAATATGCTCAACAAATTTTAATATAAAATATATTTTGAAACTTTTAAAATAATCTCCTTACTAATTTGATACCAAAACATTGAAATTTATAGAGCCGATTTCACACAAACTAAGCCAAAAAATTAATCAATATTTGCACAAATGAGATGGAACGTCACCAAAATGCCGGAGCTGATTTATATTCATGAAATCTATAGCAAAATTCTGGAATAAATCAGAAAATTACAGCAATACATTTGAATATGAAATTTGGAAATGAACTTTGTATGCTGAAGTTCCCCCCTCTACAAATCTGTAATTACAAATTTTGAAATATATGCTGAAAGTCAAAACCAAACTTTGAAGTGCAAATAAAACCTTTGAGTGAGATTACCCTAAAAAAACCAAAGGGTTTTTGTCCACTGATTTCCAAGAATCCAAGGGTTTTCATCTTGAAATCTTGTAGTTAAACACAAGTTTCAGGCTGCGAAGAAAATTGATAAATTAGCAAAAGATAACAAGTGAAGAAGCTATTTGACTTATATAGAAGTGGGGGTGTGAATCCCAACATCCCATCAGGTCAAAATAAAGATCCATTAAAAATGTTTTTAAATATTCCCGCTTAAAATAGGGCCCATAAAGACTTCTCATAAGCTCTTCTTTCACTCGGGTATATTTAGTTAGTCAAAGATGCTCCTGTTACACCCACTTACAATTGTCATAAAAACCTGCCATAGAATATTTCAAAATGGAGATTTTCTTCCCAAATTAATTTCTTGTCACTCTCCATTAATTTCCAACTCATTAATTCCCCCTATTTGCTGAAAATAGTAATTGTAACCCCTCGTTTGTGAGCTGCCATAAAATGTATCATAATCTTACTAAAGGAACTATCATAAAGAAGATGCTAAATGATTTGAGAGCTACATTATCCACCTCTATGAATTCTTATGTGAAATCGTAATGGATTGATTAAACAAGGAGAGGAATACTCCTTAAATAATAAATTACAACACGATTGTTAGTCGGATATTTTACTTTGTTGTCGGCCGTAGTCGGCCTCAGTCGTAGTCGGCCAATTGTCAAATAAAACAATAGTTAGTAAAGAATAATAATGTCATGTAATGTCATGTACTTTCGGGAAAACATTTTCAGATTAATGTTAATGTAATGTTGTTATGAAACGTCGTGTCGGTTGGTTGTCTAAGCACCGCTGAGCGTTATATGTAGTCGGGTGGGTGTAGTCGGGAGAAAAGAAGGAATGAGTTTTGTTGCCGATGGTTATACTGTAAGCATTGTGATACTCTTGGTACATGATATTCCTGAGAATGAATAAAGCTTTTGGCATTTTTCTATGATATCTTTCCGTTTACTGTTTTATCCTATGTTCTGCATATTACAAGTTTGCCAGTAGTACGTCAGATTAGAATCCCAATCCGTAGGCAAACATTTGGCGCCGTTGCCTGAACGGACTAGGGCATCATCCACCATGGCAGCGTAATGGGTCAACTAGCGGAAGAACCTATAAATGCTAATGAGGAACGAGAAGACTCATTGACAGAAGATTTGGTAAATTTGTGGAAAATCTCGCTCCGTGACCACGTACGAAGGGAATCCCACATTCGGGAGATCCCTGAGGAAGTCATCTGGGATCGGTTGGAAGTGAACGACGAGGTGAACCACCTCCTGAACCGCATGCCCAGGTTGCTGGCCCGCCATTTCATTATTCTGCAAGACTTGCGAGAGGAAGAAGCCCGCGAGCGCCGAAGGCAGCAAATTGTGCAACGTTGTGAAGACCGAAACAAACGTGAAGAGGAAGAACGCGATACTAGCCGGCGTCATACTTCCGACAATCAGCAATGATCGCTTGAACAACTAAATGCCCGTACGGCCGAACAAAGACAAGAATAGAGTACCTGACGGGCACGGGACTTCAGAAGAACAAGTTCGGCGATCACTCAGGCTACAAGAGCAGGAAAATCGGCGAAGACGACTAAGGCAAGTCGGTAAGGAATTAGATGAGGACTTAATTGAAATCAATCAGAGCATAAAAAGAACATATGAAAATTTGCAAAGAATAGACACATCCATTGAACGAACGCACCACAGTTTGATAGAAGGAAGGGACGAAGACCCCTTCAGCACTCCTCACACAGGAAAATATAACCTCTATGAAGATGATTTGACTAGTAGCATCAGACGATTTCGAGAGTTGTCACTCTCGGACGACGACGCAGAGTTAAGGAGGGGAAGGCCAGAGCTTAAGACCCCAGGGCAGAGAGAGCATCGGCGGGATCCTGAGGAGACCCACGGTGTTGCGGACGCGGACGGAGGACGTGGCAGTGACTCGTACGTGGCCGAGAGTGCTGGTGACGCACAGGGACGTAGCGAGGAATCCACTAGTCTAATCGGGTCCAAAACACAAGGAGGTCAACAAGGAGGTCAACCGGTAAAGATGGCTCAACCGGATCGGCAAAAGTTGCTGAAATTCATGGGGAATGGCTCTGAGGATCCCGTACGGCATTGCAAGACATGCGAGACTATCTGGATAGCCAGCGGGCAGGATGACCCCGACCAGTGGCTGAAGGCATTTCCAGCAACACTCAGAGACAGTGCCATTGATTGGTACTCGGAATTGGACCAAGCGCAGAGAGCCACATGGAGGGTCCTGAAGCAAAATTTTGAAGCAGAGTTCAAACTCCTGCGGGACGATAGTGAGATCGTCACAGAAATCTATCATACCAAACAAGGCAAGCACGAGAACGTACGGACCTACAACAGGAGGTTGAAAGACTTGATCGGGAAGCTGGAGGCACAGCCAGCCGATGGTTTAAAGAAAAGATGGTTCATTGAGGGACTGATTCCCTCACTTCGGCGAAAGATGAAAGTAGTACCGCCGTCCTCGTACACCGAAGCATACAATCGGGCGATGGATATTGAAAGTGAAAATAGGACTTCCTCGAAGGGAAAGAGGAGGGATGACGACGAGAGTGCCGAGGACAGTGACGATGAATCGGCAACCGTACAAGCCCTTCGGCGGGATATGATGCGGATAATGAAAGATCTGAAGGCCGACAGGGAAGGATCCAAAGAGGCCAATGAATTATGGTGTACGGACTGTAAAACAGAAGGTCACACAAAGGCAAGTTGCCCAAAGAAGTTATTCTGTGACATCTGCCAAGTAATGGGACACTCCGTCAAGGAGTGCCCATACAATTTAAAAACTAAAAGTTCGCAAGTATTCTTCACTCAAGGCGAACAGTCAACACCTCCAACCACGCCACCGAAGCCACAGAACAACAATGCATCCCCTGGAGGCTACCGCAACAATCGGCAAAATACGCCGAGAGGTAAAATTCAGTACGACAGCAAAGGACGACCGATGATCCAGTGCAGGAACTGTAATGAATGGGGTCACTTTGTGAGGGATTGTTAGAGCGGCCAAGGCAATGGGGGAAAACTGTGCAAGTGGTGTGGACCGGGTGATCATGACGACACCGACTGTCCAAAGCAAAAAGGAAGTATCAATATGCTGGAGGTAGCCGATGAGGAGGTCTTGGCGATTACGAGAGCACAGTCAAGACGAGCAAATTATCCAGATCCCCGTACAGAGAAAGAAAGATTTCGGGTGGCCAAGACAAAAGTAGCAGAAGCAATGACGAATGAAGGCAAGAACTATAAAGCCACCAGTACGTTGCTACAGTCGGAGTCGGAGAAGAATATCGTACGGCAGGTGCTTCACACAACCGTACCCATTAAGGTAACTGATCTTTTGCAAACAATGCCTTCTCTCAAAGTAGCACTTACCAATGCTATTGGAGAAACTCTTCCAAAGAGTTCACCAGAACGTACGCCAGAAGTGGTAGCCGAGACTTCGGATCCAATGCTCCTAGCAGTAAGCATCGGGAGGAAACCAGCCGTCGTCGAGATGGAAATCTTGGGCATGAGATTATCTAATACTATCGTCGATGGTGGTTCAGGAGTAAACGTACTGCTAGAAGAGACTTGGAAGTGTCTGGGTAAGCTGACTCTTTGGCCCCCGACATTCCACCTCGTGGGAGCAGATCAACATGGCATCAGACCGTTGGGTATACTAATGGAGCAGAAGGTCTCGATCGGCACGCAACTGTTCCTGTTGAATTTTGTAGTCATCCCAATGGAGAAAAAAGCGTACGATGCACTCTTGGGACGGGGATGGCTGATTGCTGCCAAGGCAACCCACAACTGGAAGCGGAATACACTCTCAATAGAAAATCGGGGGAGGAAATACACCATTGATCTGAAGAACCAGGCCGTCAGTGAGGATCTGGCATCTTCGGCATCGGAATCCGGAGGTGACTCAGATGATGATGAGAGAAAGACAATGGAACCAGATGAAGAAGGGGTATTGGAGATCGGCAGTTGCTCGGAAGATGAGACCAGTTCACTGAGCGGACTGTTTCACTGGCAGATGGAGGATTATGAAGTCTTCCACCCGGATTGCCACATGCTGCAGGTCAAGGAGGGGGAAGTAGAAAAAGATAATGGCTTGACCAGTGAAACATTCCCACCTGAGTATGGAGAATATAAAGAAGGTATCGCAAAACTGGATGATACGCCAGTCCACAAGTTTGAACAGGTACGAGATGAAAAAATTGTGTTGGAATTAAAAAATGAAAAGTATGAAAAAATTAAAAAATTAGAAAAAAAGAAAAGAGATGAAGAGAGAGAAAAAAGAGATGAAAGGGAAAATGGAAAAGAAGAGAGAAGGGAGGAGAGAGAAAAAGAACGGAAGTTGGAAAAAATAAAAATAAATAGAAAAGAAGCTATGAAAATAAAAGAAAATAACGGAGTAAGTGAAGAAAAACAAGGCGTATGGGAAGAAAAAGAAAAAGAAGAGAAAATTAAAAGAAACGAAAGAGAAGTCGGAAAAGAAAGCAAACGAAGGGAGAATAAATTAAATAATAAATTAAATAAGTCGGCCATCTGGAGAAATATTAAATTAAGTAAAGTAAGGAAGATTAAAATAAATACCTGGAGCATTAAAACCGTACGGCCAAAAGGGAAATTAACTGAGGAGAGTAAAAGGCGAAAGATTAAAGGAAAGAAGATTAAAATATGTCAAAACCCGAAGAGGAAGCAAGGCGTACGGCCAAGGGTGAAGGCAAGTAAGGAAAGAAATAAAATAAATATAAAACCTAAAACCGTACGGCCAATTGAAGAAGCGACAGGTCGGAGACAAGATCACAGAGGAAAAGAAGGGAGGAAGAACTTGCACGAATTTATCAGTTACAGAGGCGCACAGGGCACAGAGAAGGAAGTCGTACGGCATCAGGGGTTATACACTCAGTACAAATCGCCAGACAAGGAAGTCGTACGGCCTCAGAGATTCTATACTTAGCACAATTCGCCAGGGAAGGAAGTCGTACGACATCTAAAAGACTTCAAGGCCGTACGGGGTTCCATTTTTCAAATAGCACACCAAGGGTCGAAGCCTGTGGAGAACGTACGGCACTCAGAGCTTGACATCGTACGGCATCCAAGGAATTCTCAAACCGTACGGTATTTTCACATTTCCCAGTTTTCATTCTATTTGCCAGTAGAAATCGTACGGCCTCTGCAAGTTGGAAATTTCGCCAGGATTTACATCGTACGGCCTTTGCAACTAGGAAATTTTGTGAAGTCCTGCATCGTACGGCTATTCCAGATTGAAATTGGTGCCAGGGTTGAAATCGTACGGCAGCTTGGGACTTGCCTCTGGAGAATCTGTACGGCCTCAGCACAAGTCCCAGTCGTACGACATTATTGCCTCAGGAGATTTCGTACGGCCTCAGCATTGTAGGAGAATCCGTACGACATCAACATTTCAGGGGAACTTGCACGGAATTCACAGTACTTCCAGATCGTGCAGATTTCAGAGTATCTTCAAACCGTACGGCCTCAGGGTTCCACAGTCGTATGGCCATTCATCCAAACCGTACGGCCTTGGCAGATCATTTGGCAGTTCGGTAGTTTCCATCGACAGTTCGGCAATTTTCGGCAGTCCGGTAGTTTTTGGCACTTAGGCAATTCTCACTGGCAGTCCGGCAGTTTTTGGCACTTCGACAGTTCTCACCGGCAGTTCGGCAGTTTTTGGCAATTCGGCAGTTCCCACCGGCAGTTCGGCAGTTTTCATAGCTTCGGCAGTCTCGAGAGTTATAAAATCGGCTGGAATCGCCGAACTGACAGAAAGATGGACAAGGGCAAGAAGGCTATGCAGCACCAGCCAAAGGTAGCCTCGGCTGGGAAAAGAAAAAGGATGGATGCCGATAATGAAACAATGGCATGGGAGAACCTGACCGGCAACGAGTGCAAGCAATGGTGGCGAAGCACTCCCGACGACCACTCTCTGAAGGTTGCGCTTCGACACGCTCGGGTAGACAAGGCTGTGCTCGTGCCCTTTTTCAATTCTCGGGAGTTCGAGCCTTGGTTGAAGGCGATGGTGGAGAACTATTGCAGGCATACGCACAAGTCAGTCATTGATTACAGAGGTTACCGAGTGCCCGTTTCATTCTGGCCTCAGGACTTTGAGCGGGTGTTCGGCGTCCCGGCTTCGGGAATAGGGGTTAACAAACCCAAGAGAATGACACAGGAACACAAAGAACTGCTGGTCAAGCAAGTGTGCGGAAGCGACTTGTCAGCCGAAGAACAGCATATCATATGGAATACTGGCAATCGAGGCCTCCGGAAGAACCACCTAGCAACGGCAGAATGGAAATGTTTGCTTGACCTAATGAAATGCCGACTCACAGGGGCGAGCCGAGCGTCGGACATTGCCTTATGGCAGGTGGATTTCATGGTCGGACTTCGCGTTGGCCGAGTATACAACTGGGCGAGGCTACTCACAGAGCGGATAAGGGATTTCCTAGCGCAGAGGCATAAGGCCTTCTATATGACTCAGCACGCCATAGCTCTCTTTTTGGATGTCGTGCACACACAGGTGCCCGAGGGCAATTGGGGTCGGTTGCGGCCACTCACTCACCTGGACCCGGGATGGCCTACCGTATTCTACTGGTCGGAACTGGAAGTAAAGCAAGCAGGCGAGGGCACAGCTTCGGGGAAAAAGAGGAAACGGAAGGAGGCGTCGGTGGAAGAGGAAACATCAGAGGAGGAGGCCTCGGAGGAGAGCGATGCATCTGACAGAGAGGAGCCTATTGACTTATCTTCCTCGCCATCGGAGTCTAGTCCACCGGCCGATGAGGAGGTGTCTGTCGCCATCGGGGGTCAGGAGGCAGGCGAGATTGATATACCAGTATTGCAGCCGGCAGGATTTACTCTTCCGGAACCGCCAGCCAGCCAGAGCACACACTCAGTCACGTTCACCCTCCCTGTTGCGCCAGTTGGAGCCGGGCGGATGTTGAGGGTAGCCGCTTCACTACCGGGAGCATCACCAGGGTGGGCACCTCTCGCCACCACATCACAGGGGGCACTCACTGTATCGGCGGCAGGTTCCACTACCTCGGTTGAGATACTGCCAGCAGTTTGTTCTCTTACACCACCGTCAGCATCGGCAGCGACAGGAGTGGCAACCTCGGCAGCAGGAGCTGGGGGAAGGACTGAGGCCACTGAGGAGACGACTCCAGCCCCAGGAGCACCCGGGGTAGCACAAATCGATAGTTGGCTGGGATCGGTGGGCCTCACTTTGGACGTGGCCGAGCAGCCAGACCAGCAGGAGAAGAGTCCCTCGGAGGGACAAGGGGACGAGGAGGGGCCGATCATTCACACCCAGCAGAGTGAGACGGCCAGGATCAGCGAAGACACACTTGCACACCCGGAGGCGAGCATAGCAGAGGCACCAGAGACAGCCATTCAGGAGCCTCAGCCGGTAGTCGGGGAACCGGCCCAAGAGGAGACAGAACATTGTCCACCTTCTGATGATGAGGAGAACGAGGAGGGTGCTTCCACAGAGGGCTTTGTCATGGAAATGTCACAGCCGGACCCGTCGGACCCAGTAGGCACGGTACAGCGATATGTGGAGGAGCTTGAGCACATGGGCAGATTGATGATCCGTGTGGGACAGGTTTCCAGGGACCTGAGGATTGGCCGATCGCCTCTGGTAGGCCAGGAGGTTCACCGCATTCGGGGATTTGTGTAGATGGGGTGTGAGGCGGAGTTTGCACGGATATTTGGCGAGGGGTGGCCAGCAGGAGAGACTCCTGCTATGATGAGAGCCTGGCGGGGTCGGCCACCGAGGCTAGTAGGGCGGGATGCAGGCGTCCTGGAGAGTTTATACTACATCGAGCTTGCCTTCCGAGATGTTTTTCTTCTGATGAAGCGCCAAAGATTTTCCACCGAGGTAGCAGTATCTCGCCGAGTGGATGCCTATAGACTTCTTCAGCGGGTCAAGGATGAGTCTGCTGCGACCATCAAGAGCATTCAGGATAACTTGACTGAACAATCTCAGCTTGCCAGTGACAGGGGAGCCCGATTGGACATCTTGGAGCCTCGGGTGGCAGCCTTGGAGGAGGAGGCACAGCAGAAAGAGGCAGCATGGCAGCAGAGAATGAGAGCATTGGAGGACCAGTTGGCTGCAAAAGAGGTAGAATTGGCGGCCAAGAAGGCCGAAGCAGAGCAGGCAAAGAGCCAACTGATGGAGGCAGCCCGGATGGTAAAGGCGGCGAGGGAGAGGGAGATCCTGGCAGATCGGCAGCTTCGCACACGCACGGAGGAGCTGAGGCGCCTGAGAGCAGAGCATTCTTCCACCACTCCGACGTCATCTGTGCATCCAGGGACGCACTCCCTTCCCCCTACTTCTCAGTAATCTTATCTTGCTGTATGTATGTCGTCTGGAAGACGACTTCCTTTTTGGGGGGGATGATGTTAGTCGGATATTTTACTTTGTTGTCGGCCGTAGTCGGCCTCGGTCGTAGTCGGCCAATTGTCAAATAAAACAATAGTTAGTAAAGAATAATAATGTCATGTAATGTCATGTACTTTCGGGAAAACATGTTCAGATTAATGTTAATGTAATGTTGTTATGAAACGTCGTGTCGGTTGGTTGTCTAACCACCGCCGAGCGTTATATGTAGTCGGGTGGGGATAGTCGGGAGATTATGATAATGAATGAGTTTTGTTGCCGATGGTTATACTGTAAGCATTGTGATACTCTTGGTACATGATATTCCTGAGAATGAATAAAGCTTTTGGCATTTTACTATGATATCTTTCCGTTTACTGTTTTATCCTATGTTCTGCATATTACAAGTTTGCCAGTAGTACGTCAGATTAGAATCCCATTCCGTAGGCAAACAGTATGCTTGTCAATCGCAAGTAGAAAGTAGACATGTTGAAAACACACTAGTCATGAAAGACACATTAGAACGTTATCCACAAAGCAGTCATGTCAAATATGCATACAAGATACAAAGCATAGAGCACATGAATACATTTCTTGTATAGAGCACATCACAGATTACACATGTAGTATACAAATACACGAAATACACTTATAAATACATGGAGTAAGACACTCAATATGAGACAAATTCACATAGAAGCAACAAGCAATAAATTACGCACTAGGCATATAAATCATGTAATTATACGTAGAGCACATAAACTCAATCAAGGTATGCAATGCATAAATACTCATAAGGCAGGAAGCAATATAGATGCACTCAACAGATACAAACAATTTCATACAGGCATGAATTACGCAGACACAAGCATACACTTAAGAATGGAGTAGTCACATATACATCAGTCATGAAGTGAACAAGTAAGATGCTAACCAAGAAACAAAAACACCCTAAGTTTGGTAAAACATGAGTGCATGAAGTCACAAGGTAAGTATATGTAAAGTATACACTTGAATTCAAAGTCACAAAGCATACAAGTACCAAGTCAAAGGGTATACACTCGAACAAATACATCTCAAATTCAAATACAAGTCATAGAGTATGCACTCAAATATCAATACAAAGTTAGAGTATACACCCAAAATACAAATTCAATCACGAGTCATAAAGTATACACTCAAATAAACACAATCGACGAGTATACACTCAAATACAATCACAAGTTATAGGGTGTACAATCAATTACAAATACACTTGAATGAAGTATGCTGTCAGACAATCGAGAAGGTGGATTAGTGTATCCCATACTACACCGAAATTCAATACCCTTTAGGATATTTAAGAAATGACCTATGAAATTCAATATTCCATAAAAATTAAGAATAGTAATCGAAGTAAACATTAATTTAATTGTAATGAAGCAACATTAAAACATTCCTTTATCCCTTTTATTATGGAAGACATGTAATTTTATATACCAGTTATTACTTGTTTGAGTAGATTAACATATTTGTAGAACACTCCAAATTACTGCTCCTTTGCTCCAACATTCATAGGTGAAGAGGAAGTGAATACACATGAGAATGCCCTTAGTGATAACCTTCTCAGCCCGAGAGCGGCCTACAAACGCCCGCTGTAACGACCCTCTCGGCCCCCAGTGACAGACCGCAGTCCGCCTACAGAGGGTGGCCTACCTTGAAGGGATCCTAGTCTCTGCATTCCTCAATGCATATTCAATTCCCTACCCTTATGACTGAAAGAGAAAGTCCATAATTTGATAGTGTATATTATAGTGCCAACTCTAATCTATTCCTCAGTTAAGATTACCCGAAAATAGCTACAGTCACGTTTTAAGTAAAATGCGATATTGATTCCTTATTACCCATATTACATGCATTTTATACTTTCATTAATACACTGTGCAAAATGATCACTGTATTCTAATTATACTATGCTCTGTCACATTTAATCACAATAACAAGAAATGTGCAAACCTAATACTTAAGTTCGGTAGTTCCTGTACATACCTGTCTGGGCCGTTCACACATTAGCCGTCTTTCCGCGACTAAGATAGGATGCACCCGTAGCAGGAGAAAAGGCGATAATCCTTATGTTATATTTCTTCTTCATCCGTTCTCATCATTTCCCAACTATGTTGGAGGATCCTTCAGATCAAACATGTGGTAGTTTAGAGGAGAGGAATCCATAGGAGGCCCGTAGATACTCACACTAAGCCCAAGAGCGGATATCACCCCCTTGGCTCCCGATGGCATGACTCTCAGTCATCCGATCCGGGGAGTGGCATACCTAGTGGAGAACTAGTATCTACTCAACCCAAGATTTCCTTCCCTTCACTTTCTACATGCTTGTTTGATGATACAAAAATTTGATGAAAATATGAAATACACTTCATGTGAGAGACATTATGATAGAATATATCATAATAATATAGTTAGATATTTAAAACATATTAGTAATTATATAAGGTATTAAGAAGAAATAGTAGCACGTATAACTTTATTATTCCAAAATGACATCAACAGAAATGAGTGACATCAACTAGAATAAATATCATTATATATGAATTCTTATTCTACATTTAATTACGCATTATCATTTACTTACCTGCAAATTCCTCTTGCCTTCCATGGTTGTTTTATGGGGTTACTACACACAATTCTTATGATGGAATGGATCATCTTGATCTCATTAGTTGTCCAATTCAAAATAACATATCTATTTATACACATATATATATCTTGATACTTATTTTACACTTACATATGGTAGCTATGATAAAAATAGCGAATATCAACAAGTGATTACATTTAGCGGTTACTGGTCATACCTGATTTGCATAAATTGGAATGTGTTTCCATATGTTCATAGAGTATACCTTTGCCTTTGGGTAAGTTTGCAAATGCTATTTTCACAGGGTGGCAGGAAAGTTGCTCTGATACCACTTGTAATGTCCCCCTTTTGATGGAAATGTTTGAACCCGAATCTTGCAACCAAAGTATTGCTCAAAGAGACATTGGAATGTTTAGAGATCAATAAGTTCAATGATAAAAACTAATAGATCCAGAAATGGTATAAATATTTTATTCACGTCAGGGAATTATTCATTTATTCTTATCACTTCTATGAATGATTCTTCTATGGGTGGACATTAATCAATAGGTGAAATTCTATTCTATCATTGGTCGCTATAGTGAGTGAATAGCCATCATTGCTTAGCCATTATTACCTATAAGGCTCAATAATTGTTGCAAACATTATTATTGGATAGTTGTGAGTAATACCTATCTGTATATGTTATATTTGTTAATCCCCTATTATGTATATAAGGCTCACAATATTTATATATCTAGATTCACATCTATTATTTGTTAGCTTTTCATTTAATTCAATATACTTATGCATCATAATATATTTCACAAATCATTAGATATTAAGTATATTTATAAGCGTCGCTGATATATAGCTAAATCTTTCCACATATTATATTATTCCATACGGTAATGGTACTCATACCTGATGAGTGGCGGACCTTTTAAACTTGTGCGAGCATTATACATTTCTTAATCCTATACCTTGATTGACCATCACGTCTGGCACCCAAGACTTCAAGCGACCCTCATATGTGCAGGAGTTACCTTCAAAAACTGCACGTAGGTGACCAGGGACCATCCACGTCCAGATTTTAGTATGATATTACACTGTCTGAAGCTCACGACTTCTTCTGATGAGGTTACGCACTCAACAACCAGGCTCCTGTAGCGACTGAAGATTGCCCAGCTCAAGTCGCTCGGTATTGCTTCACCAATATCAACCATTATAAGTATATATGGTGTCGTGATGAAGAATATCCCACAACCACCCTAACGCCTGCTTGAGTCCCGACAGTATATTATATGGGTCCTTTATAAATCGAGGCCAATATTATTCCCCCTCTACCAAAAATACCCATACTCTGTCTGATGATCCGAGTAAATAAAACGCTATCCCTTAAGTATTCGATAGCTTTCCCAAAGGGTGCGACTACTCGGGAGGGGTCGCACCATTAATTGGTTTAGTTATTATTTTAACTATAAGATTCGAACATTTATATTAGCCTTGAATATTTATTTAATGTCAATTATTTTAAATTATTATTATTATTATATCTATATATATTAATGTAATATGTAATATTCAATATATACATTCAAATATCAAATATAAGATGTATACACATATATATAATTTTATATATTCATTATTAGCATTATTTGTATTCTATAATAATAATAATTGTTCAATAATTATAATATTATTTTATATTCATTTTGTATACTTTAATGTTTATTATATATCATAATAACATTTATGATGATTTTATAATTGTAATATTGTCTTGGACAATTACAATTATGCGATATCACAAGATTAATTATTTTAATTATGTTTCTAAACGTCACAAAATCGGGGACATGACAATTCTTCACTGGAAAATGTTGCTACAGGTCTGCTGCTGCTAAAAACAGAGGCTGGATAGAACAGGAGCAGCTAGATAGATAATTATTTATAATTTTCTGAACTCTTTTGACAGCCTCCTATCACATGGAAACTTACCCAGCCATCTAGGTGCCTCCCTGGAAGTGAATAACAGCCATCAATATGCCCACAAATAGCAGATATAAACATTCGAACCCCTTCCCACAGTGGTACAGCCTGCTTGGGAGGGCAACTTGGTCATAGGAAATTCAAAACTTCAATTTAACTCCAAACTCCACCAATCTGGTCGCGTAGCATAGGAATAACCTTGCAATTAATTTCAGACCTCAATTCTTCTAGCAAAGCCTCCAATGTTTATTTGAAGGGTATGGCCAACAAGGAGAAATGGTATGGGCAACACTCATAAAAGTCCTGGAAACTCACACTTCACAATTTGTAACTAAGAGGAAGTCATATCAAAGCATTTGCAAACTAGAGCACATCAAAACAATCCATACTGGAAAGCCAAAACTGAAAACTTCAAATCGGCTCCAATGGTGACTCTTGGTTGGAATCACACCATTCTAGCTAGGGAATATCTTGCAATTCCGAAACTAGAAATTTATGAGGAATTTCGTTCTCAAAGATTGTAGAGAACCAAAGTCATTTTGACAACATAACATTCTTCAACATATCCAATAATGAGCCCCAATGCCTCCTTATATAGAGTTTGGAAGGGAAAGCTCCAATTTAAAATAATTAATTAATTCACCTTTTCCATCAAATTCCCTGTTAAAATTAAATTAAACCTTTTCATGTGCAAGACCCCCTTATTCCTCCTAGGCATCCAAATGGGGAATTAAAATACCTTTTCAAAAAGATATTACACTTAAGTTATTAAAAATAATAATAAAAATTATAACTTAAGTGAATAATTTAATTATTCCACCCCAAGTTGCGGAAAATTCCAAAACACATTGGAATCCAAATTTGACCATGCCAATAGGATATTGAGGCAATAGGAGAATAATAGAAGCCAATTTGGTGACTTACTATAAATAGATGTGCTCTCCAAGAAGTTTGGAGAGCACCCCAAAAGTCAGAAAACACTTTAGAGAGTGTCATTCATATCAATATTGCCCATTGAGGTCATTGCCAACAATAGAAACTCCGAAACTGCATCCTCCAAGATCTTTGGAGTCCCCTTGCCTTACTAATTAGCCCACGGGAACTCAGGAAATAGGCTAACGGTCTTCAAACTGATTAGGCCTGAGAAGGGGAAATTACAGTCCTTTTTTACTTTGAAGCATGTTTGACAACTTGCTTATCAGAGAATAGCATGTCAACAGATGAATACATATTCAGGGCCTCTTATTCCTGAAATGAAGTTACGTTTATTACCACAGGGATCTGCAGAATCTATGAGATGAATCATGTTAAGCTTGAACTCTTTTTTGGATAGTATACTTCAAAATAACTGCATGAGTTGACGTTATTTTGTACAAGTCAATTCTTTTTCATATCCAAACTTTGTAAAATATGGAAGTGATTGCTAGTAGGTAAAGTAATAACATGTGAATCTTTGTTATATTACTTTAGCAAATGTGATTTAGGTTTGCTGTTCAGTGAAGTCAATATCAGTCCTAGATGCCACCTACTTATATTGGGGCTGAGAGGATGGGTAAATTGTGGTTTGAGCTATAGAAGTCTTTGAAGGCAGATGTATAGCAGATTTTTCCATTTCACAGAGTTGAGGACAGGAATAAACAAAATGAAAATACCATAGGAATGACAGTGCCAGTGTTTAAATGTCATATTTTCATAGGCGACAGGTTGCTCTCAAACGTAATAAAAAATCTGCAAATGGAATTGGGGAATGGTTTCCCAATATTTGGATTTACTAGATATGTGTATAAGTGACTGAATAATGAGTTAGGGTTAAGCCCCTGATTTATTCCAAATTGTATCTCCTATTGCCTTCAGGCTCGACTTGCCTTGAAAATTTCAAACGCAGAGTATGGAACCATGGGAATATTGTTGGTATATATTCTACTGACTTGAATCCTAAGGTACGGTACTTTATAAATTGACTTGCTTTATTACAAGTTTAAGCCTTTTCCCAGTCTCTTTTGGCAAATATGAACATAAGATAATCTCTAGCAACAAGTGCTAAATTAACACACTAAATTATTGCAATTTGTCTTTCATCACCATTTGTGTGATGTGATGGTATTTGGCTAGCCAAAACAAAACTTGGTTTGTGATACTAATCTACTTGTACGGCCAAGATATCTTTGCCTTAGGGATAGATTGACCAAGAGTAAAGAAAAAAGTATATTTGTTTTTATCTTTGATCCTTGCATCATTTAATTGATATTGGAGGCTTATTTTATTATACACTTAACCAATGAAGTTGACTCAAACAGATCCCATAGAATGGACAGCATTTACTTTCTGAAGCATATTTACATATTTAATGACAGTTAATACGGGATTGTGTGACAAAAAATATGTCAGTAACAGGGCAGTAAAAGTAAGCTGAATTAAGTGATTCTTTTAATGATAGAAAGTTATTTTTATTTTTCCATTGTCAATCAATTCATTTGAATGCTTGAATAGCTGTGGAAGGTTTCAAATATCTGCATATTCTATTTTTAGCTGAGCTCTCTGGATTTATAAAGCTGATTTTATCTGTAGGTTTTATCATATCAGTGCAACAAATCTCATACATTATGCAGCTTTGCGGTCAATGGATGTTCAACAACTTCAAGAAGCTCTCTCCATTCTTGGCCTTTCAAACCTTGAGGGGATAAATGCACACATCATGGCAAGTCTAACGTCAATTACCCAGATCTTGCAGAATCTTACCCATGTATCTTCCAAAACCAAGAGGGAAAGAAGCTTTGATAATGAGGTCCATTCTCCTAATATTGAGATTCCAAAGAAAAACAATCCTACAAGCAACCTGAAAAGTTCAATTCTAAATTCTAATGGACAATATGAAGAAATTTCATATTTTGCAATGAAAAGCCATGCATGCCATAATGCAGAGCTACTTTTTGGACCATCTGTTGAGGGAAGGAAGACTCGTATTATGGTTACAGTTGGTAATGAATCTGCAGACGATGAAAAGCTTATTTACAATCTAATCAAATCTGGAGTAAATATAATTCGAGTAAATTGCGCACATGATAATCCAGATATATGGAGGCGTATAATCAAACGTGTAAGAAATTGTTCTCAGATGCTAGAAAAACCATGCAGAGTTCTGATGGATCTAGCAGGACCAAAGCTAAGGACTGGTCCTTTCAAGCCTGGTCCAAATGTCAAGAAGATTAAACCAATGAAAGATGCCAAAGGAGCTGTACTTACTCCAGCATTAGTTTGGATTTCTCCTTCTGGAGTGAATCCTCCAATCCATAGATCTCCTGATGCCTTGCTGCCAGTGAACGATAAGAACTGGATCAGAAACCTAGAGGTTGGTGATGTGCTAAATTTTTCAGATGCCAGAGGCAAAAAACGGTTCCTGTCGATTTCTGAGAAGTTCCCTACATCATCTGAAGTTGGTTGTTGGGCTGAATGCTATGAGACGAGCTATGTGGAATCGGGCACAGAGTTTCATATTAAAGGAAAGAAAGGGAAGATTGGCAGTGGAAGAGTAGCTGAACTTCCCAACGTTGACAATTATGTTCATGTTAAAGCAGGTGATTTGCTTGTTATAACAAGAGAACCATGCTTAGCTCCATCCAAAAAATCAAATGATGATCTATTGTACCCTCAAAAGGTAACTTGCTCTCTGGGTTTACTCTTTGATTCAGTCCAGCCTGGTGAACCAATTGAGTTTGATGACGGAAAGATTCAAGGTGTTATTCGAGGTGTTAAAATCTCTGAAATTTGCGTGGAAATTACACATACAGGTGAAAAGGGATCAAAGCTAGGTCCTGAAAAATCTATCAATGTACCCAAAAGTAACCTGCGTTTTGGAGGACTTACTGTTAAGGATTTACTGGATCTAGATTTTATTGCTGCAAATGCGGACATGGTTGGTGTCTCTTTTGTCAACGATGTCAATGATGTTAGAATGCTTCAACAAGAGCTCAACAAGAGGAATCTCAAAAAAATTGGAATTGTTTTGAAGATTGAGACCCATGGAGGCTTTGAAAGACTTCCACTTCTTTTATTGCAGGCAATGCAATCTCCAAATCCACTCGGTGTGATGATTGCAAGGGGAGATCTGGCTGTTGAGTGTGGATGGGAGAGATTGGCAGAGCTGCAGGAAGAAATTTTGTCAATTTGTGAAGCTGCCCATATACCAGCAATCTGGGCAACCCAGGTATTGGAGAGCCTTGCTAAGTCAGGACTACCAACAAGAGCAGAAATTACAGATGCTGCTGTAGGTGGCAGGTAAACAATATTCTTGCAACTGACAATACTAATAGAGTGCCTTGTACGTTACTCATACCCATTGTCTCTGGCACAACATCTATCAACAACAACACACACACACACAATAATGTTTCTTGTCCTCCTGGCAGGTGTTCCCATGCACTTGCAATACTTGCACATCAGTTAAATTGTAAAGGAATTTAGGACATGCAAATTTTTATCAGCCTATAATTATCTTTTTAACATGATTGATATTTTTGATATGCAGGGCTGATTGTGTTATGTTGAACAAAGGGAAGCATATTGTAAAAGCAGTTTCGACCTTGGATTCTATATTGAGAAATACTTGTTCTCAGCAACCTCGTATGAAAGCTGTTTTAAAGCCCCTCTTACTTTCTAGCCTTTTCTGAAACATGGAAATAACCGTAGCTTCTGTGTTGTGCTGGTCTCTTGCTGCTTACAGTGTATTGTAATTCTTCTAGTGAACCATGGTTATTCACAAATCCTTTGTATTTTCATTTAAGCTGTCATGTCCCCTAGATTTTAACACTAAGATAAAGCGTTGAAATGCAAATAAATAAATAAAATAAATAACCAAATACATATTACAAATATAAATATGAATATTAGCAATTTCATTATAATTATCAAGATAATATTATAATTGCCATTTAATTATTATTATCATAATCATGATTATCATAGATAGTATTATATTTATAATATAAATAACATAAATAAAACAATAAAAATAAAATAATAAATATAAATAATACAAGAAATTTGAGCAACTTTAAGCAATTCTTAGATATATTTGTACACATATATGTCATCCCCACAAATCCCAAACCCCCACAGCCTGTAATAATAGCAGTGATTCCCTCTTTAAATTAAATACTGACCTTTATTAAATTATAAAAATGAATCGCAGCTATAATAAATCACGGCCTCTTATGAATGATCGATCAAGGTAAAAGATGGCTATTTAGCCTCAAAAGGTATGAATAGAAAGTAAAATGAAGAGCCTAAAAGGAAGCGCTCCACCTTGGAAAGAAGCTAGTAAAATAAATAACAAAAATAATAATAATTAATCAAGAAAGGCAGCGCTCTATTGAGGAAGGGCACGACTCTTTGCAAGGGATATAACTTATGAAAGGATGTGACTTTTCTCCTCGAGGCAATATATTAAAGAAAATGCATTTTATTGGAGGGGGCATCAATTTGGGGGATCATTACAAATCTGGATAAAACCAGCAGCTTGGAATAAAAGCAAAAATATATATAGGACAATATGGGAGAAAGATGGAAGGTTCAAAAAGTCTTTGTTCTAATTTCTGCAGCCTTGATATCTTTTTATTTATATTCATACGATTGGGCTGGAAGAAAGGGATCATCATTGAGGGAATCAATATATTATTTAATCAGAGATCTGATAAGACCGCAGATGAAAAATAAGGATAAAGTACATTGTCAAGAATACAATTGAGCAGACCTAAACTAAGATTCATCTTGCTGAGATCATTTAGTTGATAAGTTGGAACCCTAACTACACTAGCTTATATTTTTAGAGCGGAAATTAGGGTTTTCCCAAAAGAGGACAATACATATGGTTACTATAGGAATATGGTAGGATGATTATTAATACTATCAATTTCTAACTCTCATGGATAATAGTTGTCCTTATGGATTATATTGGAAACCAACATTGTTGTAGGACCTACATCAGGATTTATACCTTATCAAGGGCATTTCAATTAGTAAATTTATAATTTTAAATGTATTACATTTCTTATTTTGATTGAAATTGTGGTTTTAGGGCAAAATCTAGGAATATCCCAAACAGGGGACATTACATAAGCAGAAGCAGTTTCAGATAGTTCTTATGCTAACATGTATAATATTTAGGGGATACAAAGAATTGGATCAAAATAGAAACAAATACAATGAGATAAACTGCAAGACTGAAGTTAGTGAAAAGTCGCTGGTTGCAATTTACCTCTGTACAAACTACAAACTATCCTTTTGGGCCTTCAATTTGTTTAAGCCCTTAAAGTGTATATTTCTTTAAGCGAGAGATTATTAGCAAATATCTATGGGAATTGAATGCAAAAAGCTTATCATATAAAGAATTTAAAAAGGACCCCAATTTTGAGGACCTTGAGTGAAGCTCTAACTACCAATCTTTTGTTGTGATTTTCCACCAGTTAATATCATGAATCAACTTATGCATATCATTGACCTATATTGAGGGGGTATGTGTGCACCCAATGGTGGAATCAACCTCCTAGTAAGAAAATAAAAGACCATTTAAGGCCACTAGGCTATCTTAAACATTTTTTAAAAGTTTTTGGTTTTCAACATACATGTTGGTTATGTGCAAGCATAATTAGTTTCGAAGGATATATCTTTTTAACAAATGAATTTGTTAAGGGATACTTTGCTTTTATGTGTTGTTTGATTATTATGCAAAGAGATGTTATGAATAGAGATTTTGGGGATAAGTGTTTTTTGAACAAATGATCACGACAATGACTATGTTCTTTAAATCAAATTATTTTTTACTTTGAATTGTTTCATAGGACCTATTGAATTATTGCAAGCAAACCATAATAATAGTTGTGTGATCTGAAATCATCTTTCATTAATTTCAAAAAGTTCCTTAAATCTCCAAGTTATTGATATTTATTTTTAAAATATTATTGCCCATGCCTCAGTTTCAATATTAAAATGATACCATAAATATTATCAATTAATTATTTTGAAAGTTGAAGTAGATCTTACATGAAAATTAAAAAAAAAAAAATTAATAATTTTAATTTTAAAGTCTAGAAACAAGAGGATGCAATGGAAGGTGATCAACCATTCTGAGCAAAAGGTGGAAGATGATGACAACATTTCATTCAGAAGAGAGAATATAGACAAGAAGACATTCAATTGGGTCAAACTAGGTCAAAACTTTGGCTTCACAAGAAGTTTCGATCATGAATTGAAAGAGGAGGATATAGTACCAACAATTAAAAAAAGAGATATAATGAGTTTTTGCAAGATCCATTGCTTTGGCCAAATGCATCAAATTGGAAAAATAGTTCTATGCCAAAGGGGGTTTTAGTCTTATTTGATTCAACAAAAGAAAGTGATCTGTCTATGGGATGAGGATTTTGATATGGAAAAATAAAATCCAAAGGTTGCTATTTTGATAAGGTTTTAGTCTTTCAACATACTTTTGGAAACCAAAAATCTATTTTAAAATTGGGGGTTCTACGGGACTGGTTGTCAAGCAAAATATATAGAATTCAAAATGTTATTCTATGCTAGATTTTGTTTGAGAATCAATGTAATAAAGTCCATTCCACAAACTAATTTTACTCGGATTTGAAACATGGGAGATGGACCTAGAAATTTTACACATGAACACATAAATCATAAAAGAAGCCACCCTGAATTCCATGTAAGGAAATATACATCATCAAAGAAGTCATTAGGAATTCAGCACAAGAACATCTTAGGGTCCTAAATAATAGACCTAAAGTAAAAAAGTAAGCAACCATGATTACCAAAATCAACCTTGGAATTAGATGGAAATTTGCAGCTTGAGAAGAAGTCAATATGTAGTTCTGGTAGTGTTGGGTGATGCATCCCATCCTCAACTAAAAGATACATGAAATTTAGTCAAGAATCGAGAAGTTACCAATATTAGATATGGAAACTACATCTACTTAATTTGGTAGGCCACTTTATTTCAACTCTGAAAGTTCTTAGGCTCAAATAAATATAACAAATAGGAATTGTAAATAATATTTAAAAGTGTTGGCAAGTTTTGTAAAGAAAAATAAAAAGTAGGAAGTATATACTAAATCGAGATTGAGATGATAGAGAAGAGAGTGATTTGTGAATGGTTAAAAAAGAAAGTTGAGAATTTGGGTTATAACAATGGGGAAAATCCCTCATCTTATTTCATGGATAAGTGCTAGAATTGTGAATAAACATGAGATGCAAGATCAAACAACGAACAAAAACACCTTCTACACAAAGAGAGTTGCAAATAATGATTTGCTATATCCTTAATAAGAAAATACTTACACAATAAACCTCAAGAATATTAAAGAAGGTCAAGAGATAATACAATGAGGGTGAATGCTTTATAGGAGCAACCTTAAATGATAAAGGGATTAGATCATAACAAGTGTCAACATCCAACAAAATGATTTAATAACAACTCACCATAGTTAAACAGAAAAAAAAAAAACACTCCATAAGTTTGGCTTAAGTGTGAGAATAAATTAGCTTAATAATCAATTAAAGATTAATTAATTATTAGCTAATGCATGATTACTCTAACTATTGGAAATAGGTGTTGTCATTGATTTCAACCTATTATGGGTTGTCATTGATGTCAGATGTGTATGATGAAGTCTGTATATATTCTGGAGATAGTGCAAGTGTAGAGTTATAGTCAGCAATACAATTAGATGTATGAATGGTGATCAAACTGGTGTCTATGAGTGATGTGGTGGTTGGTACACTTGTTCCAATATGTTCCTTGCATGTCTACGACAATATCATTCCTGATTGGTGTACCACACATTGAGATAAGTTGCAGAAGATTGTCAAAGGTATTAACAATGTATTCACTATAACAGAGACACGACATTTTGGTTTGCATCCCTCCACAGAGTAAGTTCTTGTCTTGTGGTTCAAGAGGTTAGTTGGTTGTGTTGTGAAGGTATTATATCCAAGAAATCAAGTCTTTACACCTTCCGCAAAAAGAGTTAGAGCTAACAGTGTTCTGGTTTGTGCAATATAATGTTAAAATCTTGTTGGAATGTTGTGCATTCCTCCGGTGAGATAGATGTGACCATGCAGACTTGGTAATATGTTCACAAAGGTGTATGAGGTATTCCTTGCAAGTCTCAGGTGTTTTGGTGGTCTGCAAGATCATTTTTCAAGTAGTAGTTTGCTACAGCTTGTCCGGAATGCTCTGTTCTTGTACTTTCAGTGGGTTTCTCCTCTTGCGCTAGCACACTATGATCATATACTTTAGGATAAGGTTGAATGAATATTGTGCATGGTCTACAATGCCTACATCTTGGTTTGCATAATGATTTTGGTATCTCCCTGGTTGTGTGAAGACAAACAGTGACAATGTTGATAGTATTGATACCTTTTGAGCCAACATGATCTGTTTCTTTCTCAGTGGTTGATCTTGATTAGTCAATCCTATTTTGGAGAATGTGTTTAGATGTGTTTGGATCTTGTAATATCCGTGTGCTAATCTACATTTGTTTCTCTTGCAAATATTATACATAATTAGAGCCAATCAATGAGATTTCAAGAGTTTCTTCTAAAGGTCATCATGGAGCCGACTTAATAAATTTTTTGAAGTGTTGCAGAGGATATATATAGAAGATCAAATTCATTTGTGAAGGTGATGATTGATAGTGATGTGAGATCGAGCAGAATGAAAGAGATGAAGTGTTCAAAATTAGTGTGAAGGGAAAATTGTGCGAAACAATGACTGCAACTCCAACATGCATTAGATGCTTCTTCAAAGCAGTTCATAATCAATTTTCTCATTCTAATTTTCATGCATCCTGCTATGAGACAGTGAGTCTCATCAGGTCCTTTATATCTTGCACTAAGGCTATATACCTTAGTCTGCAAGTCTATAGGTAATGAGCCTTAAACATTTTAATTCTTGGTAGGAGTGAGCTACATATATTGTAAGTTAATCCTCACCGTGGTTTTTCTCTCATTGGGTTTTCCACGTAAAAATTCCTGGTGTCTTCATGTGATGCATGTGTTCTTTTTAGTTGTTAATTTGCAAATGGAAATGGTTAAGTTATAATATATGGTGATTCACCCCTCCCCTCTCTCAACACATCATTGTGTTCAACAATTGGTATCAGAGCCAAGTGCCTCGAGAAGCTTAACAACGAAGGTTGATCTCGCTCTTGAACACATGGGGTATGTTGTAGAAATCAATGATATGTTTATTCCAGAACTAGGTCTAGAATCGATGGAACCTAAAAGTTGGGATATCAATTTGAAAGACTGTGAAGTAGATTTTGAAAGAGAACACTAGTCCACTCTTGAAGATTTGGATGAAGCAAGGTTGCAAAATTTCAAATATGAGTGCATGTTGGAAAAATCAAAAGAGACTAGATAAATTGAAGGCAAAATCTAAAGAATCAAAAGAAGAAATTAGCAAATTGAAAGCTCACACAGAAGGAGGCAATGGATGTGAAATGAAAGCCAAAGAAGCCGAAGACATGATCTCAAATTTAAAAGTAAAAGTTGAAGAAGGAAAGAGGATCAAGGATTGTCTGAACATCAAGTTTAATGACAAGACTGTCGAATGCTTAAAGCTTGAGGAAGAAATTGTATCCTTGAGAAAAGAACTTGAAAAAGCCAAAGAACAAATTGACAAAGGTCTAAAACTGAGAGGAGGCTCTAGAATTCTTGATGAGTTAATTAACTCACAAAAACCCTCAAAAGATAAATTTGGACTAGGTTTTGGAAAAGGGAAAAGTCCCTTGATCAATACATCTACAAATCTGTATGATAACTTCAATGCAGAAGGACAATTTGAAACAAGGATAAAGAGTGCAAAGAAAGTCCTAAGGAAACATCCTTCAGAGATGCAATGGTAAGTCACGACAACAAGAAAGAAGGTGGATTCATTCCTGTCCGGAGCAAAAAGAACTACAGAAAGCCTGCTCCCAAACAAATTCCTCCTACTAAGTTCAATGGTAATTATTATGCTTGTAATAAGTTTGGTCATAAGGTAGTTGAATGCATAAACAAAATGAGTTAGAATCCCTTCAAGCCTTCAAGGTACAATTCGATGAATACTCAATCATTTCATGGTCAGTGCTATGCTTACAACAATTTTGGCCACAAGGCTAATGAAAGCAAAAGTAAAGTGATAAGGAACAATGCTATGATCTCTCAATCCTTTTATGGCTATTGCTACACATGCAACAAGTTTGGTCATAAGGCTACTAATTGCAGATCTAATGTGAGAAGAATCAATTTTGCTCCACAAGCCAGTATCAAAAAGTGGTATCATGGCTACACCAACTGTGATTGATGTTACTGAGAGGCCAAGGCCCAAATACAAGAAATTTCCATTCAAAGCAATGGAGTTAGACAAAGATGGGGTATTTTCAAAGATTCTAGTGGATGTTGTGTATTGTGAGGACGTAAGAATTTATATCCATGCTCAGCGAAATGAAATTAAACATACCTCTTCATTTGAAAGGGTCCGACATGAGCTACTAAATGAGAATGGAGATTACAAGCCGGAGTATGGGAACATCACTGCAAAAGGGTTGGCAATCTGGAAAGACTTTCCAAACTTTTGCAAAAGCAAGGAATGGGTAAGAATCATCTTGAGCCATATTCATGACAATTTCATTTGGTTAGACAAACCCTACTTGATCACCAAGGATACTATTAGGGAAGTTACTGGTCTTTATGCTCTTGACCAACCCTAGTATGGAAATCTATAAAGAATGAAACTGTTATGGAACTCATTAGTGCAAAGTTTGATAAGAGAGCCCTAATGGTAAAAGATATAATAGATCTCGATGTCCAATATGTTGTAATGGGTATTGCGTACAAAATCTATTTCACAAATAGGGAAGGGTCTACTATCGCCACAACAATTCACATCGCTCATCAAATGGTGAGAGAAAATACCAATGTTGACCTATGTGAGCTATTGAGAGAACACTTGATGGAAATTTTGAAAGAACAAAGGAGACCAAGTACAACTTCAGGTTTGGTTCCTTGATCATATGTCCTAATTTTTCCTTCCTAAATGAATTACCTGGCTTGAAAGGAAAAATGTGGGATAAATTCACTCTGGTAGCTGCACAAATCAAGAAGCATATGGATGGTTTTCTAGATGAACAATCATATACTACTATGTACTGGGGTTTCTTTAAAAATTTACAACAAGAGTTGCATGGGAGATATAGGATACCGTCTAGTTTGGTCTGGAAATATGAAAATGAGAACCTTTATGGTAAATAAGGATCATTGTTTTATGGAAGCAGTAGAACCTAGAACTATATGGATATCTAAACTACCTTATGAGTTTGTGGATGGATTTGTGCAAAGTTGCATAGATATTCTGTTGTCAAAACCTAGAGATCCTAAAATCAAAAGATTTGGTATGTATAGAGAGATCATGGATGAAATCTATTAAAAAGAGAGAAGAACCCAATGAAAAGAAAGTTGACAAAGTGTTGAAGGAAATTGGTGCCCCACTTTACTCTAAAATTAAAAGTAAAGAGGAGCTTTACAAAATACTAGGTACCTCTCCAAGAGGTACAACTGATGTTCCTTTGGAGGCTTCCAAAGTCAAATCTGCTATTCTAGAAGCTAGTCCTAGTCCAAGGAGATTAGGTAGAACCTCTCCTAGTGTTACATTTTCTCTGTTGCCTTCTTAATCCACTCAAACAACTGGCAGTAAAAGAAAAGCTCGGGAGAAAAAGGCCACTAAAGTTGGAGAACCCATGCCTAAAAGAAAGGCAAAAAGAGAAAAGTCAAATGAGGAAGAGTCAGATGATATTAAGGAGATTGAAGTAGAAGAAGTAAAATCTTTTATTTCTGAGAAAAGAAAGAAAGGGGCAAGTCAAGGAAAAGAAGAGGAGATCTCCTTATAGAAAAATAAAGGAAAAGGAATTGCTAAAGAAAATAATGAGAAGGCTCCTCTGGTCACACATGACCTCCTAGACTTTGGCACAATACTAAATGGAATTGTGGAGTTTAATTTATTAAATGATACAATGATGTTGCATCCTCATGTTCCTCTAGGAGATAAAAGGAAAATTGAACAAGTTGCCATTGAGTATATTCTAATGCAGAACATACTTTCAAAGATATTGTTGACAAGGCTCCCGATAACCTTGTTCATGCTCTAAGACAAAGAAGAGAAGATGCAATTAAAGCTTATGAATATTTGAAATTGCAAGCAATTGATAAAAATGGGATCCCTATTTCTCAAGAAGAAAAATAAAAGATCACTCGGAGACAAGCTAAAGAGCTCTGTACCAAGAGGAGAATAGATCTTCTAATGAGCCTGGATGAGGACGTACAAAGGAAAATTAAGAATGAAACTGAAGAAACTACAAGGAAAATCATTGATGAGATGCAAGGTAATGTTGATGGTGCATCACAAGATCCTTTGAAAAATACAAATATAGAAGATATATTTGGTTAGAAAGAAATGCAAGAACCTTTTGGACAACATGAAGGAGAATGCATCTCAGGTGCACATAAAGTGCAAGTTGTCTCTAGAATGGAGATAGAAAAGGAAGAAGAAAAAGGTTCTAAGAGAAGGTAACCAAGAGCCTTGAGGAGATGAAGATGAATATGGATCATACTTCTTTGGATGATTCTATTGTTATCACCTGAAAGTTGCACCCTTGTTGAACCTGATGTTCAACACCTCAGTGTAACATGGGAAGACCTCTAAAGCTGTGGGTCACTTGTAGGCAGAGGTCAACCTCCAGAGAAGGCCGACTTCCTTTGGTGTCACCTAAACTACTGATCTCTTTAAGGGAAAGGGAGAAAGAGTACATAAAAGTAAAAATAAATCCTATGGTGATACACCAAATGTTACTTGGATTTGAAACCAGACTTCATACACTTGCTTGCAATGACTGAAGATAAATTTGCACAACTCACTTTCGCACATATTTTTGCAAAAGTGTTTCACAATCAGGTCTTGGTACTAAGATTCCTAGAAGAAAAGTTAATTTCACATCTAGAATTCATTGCATCTTTTGACACAATTTGTGACCTGCAAAAACATGCTTTTTGCATAAAGGTTCTAAAATTTGAGACAAAGCTCAAAGGAAATAAACATTTACCTCACTAAAAGCTTGATCAATTAGCTGATTGAACACAAAAATGCAAAGAGAAAGTAGGCAAGAGCTTCAAATCAATAACAATCAAGGTTTTTACTGAATTTCATCTCCAAAATTGAGTTACAAAAGTTTGCTAATCTGAGAGAGGACTAGAAAAGTCACAGACTTCAGAAAAAGCATCAGGAGAACTTTTTTTTAAGAAGGCAAAAAATGCCTTATATACAAGAGAGTGTCGGCCCCTTAGGGCTTACAAAAATATCTTCCTTCGGGATAAATCTCCCTCAAATCTTTTGATGAAATTAATATTGTATCCCCATGTCCTTGTTGCCTATGTCAGTGAAGAAACATTCCCGGAGAAGCCTTCATATCTTTCGCAGCTACCGCATTCATTTCTAATCCTCATGTCCACTTTTGAACCTCCCTGTCGAGTGCTTTGAATGCTCCTGAGCTCATAACAGATACACGTTTCTTTTCATCCTATTGATCTTCTTCATCTGGTTCAACTGCCAATGATTCACTTTGTAGCTTTCTCTGATTGGTTGAGCCTACTCCACGTAGATTCTTCGGGTGGTCAAAAGCTCCTCCTGTAGAATCACATGTCAGTGAGACACTAATCGTATCTCCCTGATGTGATTAAAACCTCTTGCAACCATTAGCATAACATGGAACTGTCGATGAGAGTTCTTAGCGAGCCCAAAAGTCATGCCGATATCGCCTTTGTTATCACCCAGAACATCGGCAAGACATATCGCTTTCAGGAAGACCTCATGGCGATCCGCTAGGAGTCATACAGATATCTCTTTCATCATTGAGACCTTGACCCTGTCGAGAAGACATCCTACCGAGTGTAAGACCTCCTTTCTGAGTCTCCCCGAGCTTCACATTACAAACCATATCGGCAAGATTTTATCGATGTCACCCCGAACACATTTTACTCTACCCGAGCTCTACATTTCCTTCGGTGAGACACTGGCAAGTCAGTGAGACCTCTTACCGAGCCTTCAAGAGTCATACCGCTGAGCTCCTATTATTTTGTTCGATGAGATTCCTCGTCGATCGGTGAGACCTTCTGCCGAACGAAGCAAAATACTTCGGCGAGCTCGCTTTATCATCTGTCGGCAGGACCACCTTCGTTTGCTGAGACATCATGTAGAATTCCTTTTCCTTTGGTGAAATCCTTTCATTTTAGGGAGACTTTTATAAGTCGGGGAGACATCTTGGCGAATTCATCCTTCTATCGCTGAGACAATGAGTCGGCAAGACCCCTTGACGAAGGCAAGATGACACGGCGAACCCATCTCATTGTTAGCAAGACACCATACTGTCGGTAGGACCTCATGGCAAAGCTCCCCATATTACATCGACAACATTTCATTTCGGCGAGACCCTGCCCTGTCAGCAAGACACTACGCCGAGCTCAAATCCTTCTTCTTTGGGTTCGAGATCCCTTTCCTTTTGGTAAGACTCCATCATAATTGCCCAGACATCTCAGCAAACTCTTCATTTCTCCCTGAGCCCAATCTTGTTTCGGCGAGACCTTCAAGTCGGCAAGACTTTCCGTGGTCGGGGAGACCTTTTGCCGACGCTACCGTCCTTCGTCGAGACCACTCTGCTTCGCCCAGACATCTCAACGAACTCTTCTTTTCGGCGAGGGCCTATGCCGAATTCACTCTGTGTCACTAAGACTCCCTTCGGTCGGTGAGACTTCATACTGACTGAAGCTTCCTTTTTCCGAATTCAGTAGTACTTCGGGGAGACCTTAACATTTCGGCTAGACCTCCTGCCGAAGGAAAAATTATCGCCGGGCCTATCCATTAGGCATGGAGTCATTGGGAAAACTCAGAAATAGATCAAGAGCATCTTTGTACATGGTTGTAACTCGCTTGAGATTCATAGAACACAACAAAAACTTATTGAAAACAGGGAAAAACTAAAATAAAACTATTCATTGTGCTAGGACAACACTTAGGGAATGAAAACTGCATCTAGACCTACCCTACACTAACCAGTATGAAATTGGTCAAACAAAACCATTCACTGGATGACTGAAATAACTGCCCTTTCTTCTCAATATGCAGTGACTAACATGTTTAAGGACAGCTGAGTAAAAGTAAAAAATAGAAAAAGGCTTACCAAGGCGACGCACTGCCTCTTGAAAGAGGTGAATGAGTCCACTTACCTTACTCGATAGACCATACGTATTGTCAACCAAAGGAGGACAAGTGAGCTGAACATACTCTTGTTTGGCTGTCAGTGCATCTTGGATGTCTTCTTTTTCTGTACCTTCATATATGGGTGCCTCATTGGACTCCATCTGGGCTAAGTACCTGATTGGATAGCCTCTGGTAAGGGAAAAGCTTGAACTTTCCTTGCTGGCCTCTCGTTGATCTCTAAAGACTTCATCTTTTCCTTGAAAAGATGTTGATTGGAGGTAATATGCAGGTTGTTCATTGGCTGTTACAGTCTGATCTTCTTGACTAAGGAGATGATATCCCTGTTGGATAACTGAAAACAAATCTTCAAACTATGGTTCCTTATGCTCTTTGTCAATGACAAAAAATAGCTCCTCCTCAACAAAGTGGGGCAGCTCATCTAATAAGTTCACAGGCTGCAAGGCATTATCTTCAACAACTTCTTCAATAGTCTCACCAACTTGAATGGGCTGATCACATGCTTCCCTTTCATATGATACTAGTTAATCATCTATGTTGGAACAAAAAGCTTCTATGATACTAGTTAATCATCTATGTTGGAACAAAAAGCTTCTATGATATAATCTAACTCATAATTTTGCATTAAATCTAGATGAATTTTATCATTTAGTTGCTCCATACCAGGCATAGATGCTATCATGCATGTGAGATCTTCATCTTCATCGACAAATTGAGGAAGTTCATCGAACAAGTCAGCAATATTCTTTGGTTGTCCATTAGCAACTGGTAAATCAAGAACCTGCATGCTCTCTTCCGCTTGCTCAACATAACCAGGTAGTTGATCAAATAAAGAAGTCAACTGTTCTTCTTTATGTGGCTCCTTTCCCAGAGAAACTTGGGAATCCTCTGTCTGCAAGTGGAGCTCCTTGATGTCTTCTAGTTGTTCAATACTTTACTGCTGCAATTGATGACACTTTATGGCTAGATGTAAAGGATTCACCTTTTTAATCCTTTCCCACAGGAGTAAGCTGTCTAGATCAATGGGCTGCTCTTCCTTAGTTGCAACACTCTGCTCCTTGAAACTCCCCTCAAGCTGCCTCTTTTGAAACTCCTCCATTAGTTGGCGCTGATAATCTGAGTAAGCTTGAGTGTTTTGCACCTGAGCAGAGAGCATCTTCATTTGTTCTTCCTTAGCATTTATTTCATGTTTAAGGTCTCCCTCGAACTAGATTCTTTTTGCCACTCTTTCTTGATCATAAAAGTAGACTTGCTCAGCCATTTCTTGTTATTGCATAATGGTACCCTGCTGCATCTTGATATCAACCAACATCTTAGATAGACATGCAAGCACTTTACTAATATCGTTAATCTTCATATTGTGAAGACCTTGACTGAGATCCCACAACGTATGGTCAATCTGTTGGAGCAAGTCCAATATGTTCTGGTATGGATGTGTAGGAGCAACATACTCATGATATGGAGGGTAATAGTAAGCATCTTCATAAATATTTGACATTTTTCCAGTCAAAGAGTTGGAAACTCATAATTAACAGATTATTTTGAGACATACCAAGACTTCTGCTTATGAAACCAGAAGATTTGAGCTCGGAGTCGCCAGGTGTTATTCAAACTGCCTCCAAAGGCTGAATGATACTGAGGTAGACACCAAATCTCTCAGTATTTTGAATTCCTCAATGATGCACTGGTACACGGAGTTGCCATGATATGCTGATGTTAACCTCAGAAAGGCCTAAATCTTACTGGTTGCATATCAAAAACCAATAATAGACATGTAATTTTCAAATTGTCTGCTCGACAGTCCCACCCAGTGTGCCAAAACTATTATCACCTGAAAGTTGTACCCTTGTTGAACCTGGTGTTCAACACCTCAGTGTAACATGGGAAGACCTCTAAAGCTGTGGGTCACTTGTAGGCAGAGGTCAACCTCTGGAGAAGGTCGGCTTCCTTTGGTGTCACCTAAACTACTGATCTCTTTAAGGGAAAGGGAGAAAGAGTACATAAAAGTAAAAATAAATCCTATGGTGATACACCGAATGTTACTTGGATTTGAAACCAGACTTCATACACTTGCTTGCAATGACTGAAGATAAATTTGCACAACTCACTTTCGCATATATTTTTGCAAAAGTGTTTCACAAACAGGTCTTGGCGCTAAGATTCCTAGAAGGAAAGTTAATTTCACATCTAGAATTCATTGCATCTTTTGACACAATTTGTGACCTATAAAAACATGCTTTTTGCATAAAGGTTCTAAAATCTGAGACAAAGCTCAAAGGAAATAAACATTTACCTCACTAAAAGCTTGATCAATTAGCTGACTGAACACAAAAATGCAAAGAGAAAGTAAGCAAGAGCTTCAAATCAATAACAATCAAGGTCTTTACTGAATTTCATCTCCAAAATTGAGTTACAAAAGTTTGCTAATCTGAGAGAGGACTGTAAAAGTCACAGACTTCAGAAAAAGCATCAGGAGAACTTTTTTTTAAGAAGGCAAAAAATGCCTTATATACAAGAGAGTGTCGGCCCCTTAGGGCTTACAAAAATATCTCCCTTCGGGATAAATCTCCCTCAGATCTTTTGATGAAATTAATGATGTATCCCTGTGTCCTTGTTGCCTATGTCGGTGAAGAAACATTCCCAGAGAAGCCTTCAGATCTTTTGTAGCTACCGCATTCATTTCTAATCCTCGTGCCCACCTTTGAACCTCCCTGTCGAGTGCTTTGAATGCTCCTGAGCTTAGAACAGATACACGTTTCTTTTCATCCTGTTGATCTTCTTCATCTGGTTTAGCTGCCAATGATTCACTTCGTAGCTTTCTCTGATTGGTTGAGCCTACTCCACGTAGATTCTTCAGGTGGTCAAAAGCTCCTCCTGTAGAATCGCATGTTGGTGAGACACTAATCATGTCTCCCCAATGCGATTAAAACCTCCTGCAACAATTGGCATAACATGGAACTGTTGATGAGAGTTCTTAGCGAGCCCAAAATTCATGCCGATATTGCCTTTGTTATCGCCCAGAACATCAGCAAGACATATAGCTTTTGGGAAGACCTCATGGCGATCCGCTAGGAGTCATACAGATATCTCTTTCATTGCTGAGACCTTGACCCTGTTGGGAAGACATCCTACCGAGTGTAAGACCTCCTTTCTGAGTCTCCTCGAGCTTCACATTACAAACCATATCGGCAAGAGTTTATCGATGTCACCCCGAACGCATTTTACTCTACCCGAGCTCTACATTTCCTTTGGTGAGACACTGGCAAGTCGGTGAGACCTCTTACCGAGCCTTCAAGAGTCATACCGCTGAGCTCCTATTATTTCGTTCGATGAGATTCCCCGTCAGTCGGTGAGACCTTCTACCGAACGAAGCAAAATACTTCGGTGAGCTTGCTTTATCATCTGTCGGCAGGACCACCTTCGTTCGTTGAGACATCATGTAGAATTCCTTTTCCTTTGGCGAACTCCTTTCATTTCGGGGAGATTTTATAAGTCGGGGAGACATCTAGGTGAATTCATCCTTCTATTGCCGAGACCATGAGTCGGCAAGACCCCTTGACGAAGGCAAGATGTCATGACGAACCCATCTCATTGTCGAAAAGACACCATACTGTCGGCAGGACCTCATGGCAAAGCTCCCCATATTACACCGACGGCATTTCGTTTCGGCGAGACCCTGCCCTGTCGGCAAGACACTACACCGAGCTCAAATACTTCTTCTTTGGGCTCAAGCTCCCTTTCCTTTCGGTAGACTCCGTCATAATCGCCCAGACATCTCAGCGAACTCTTCATTTCTCCCCGAGCCCAATCTTGTTTCGACGAGACCTTCAAGTCGGAAAGACTTTCCGTGGTCGGGGAGACCTTTTTCCGACACTACTGTCCTTCACTGAGACGACTCTGCTTCGCCCAGACATCTCAACGAACTCTTCTTTTCAGCGAGGGCCTATGCTGAATTCACTCCATGTTGCCGAGACTCCCTTTGGTCGATGAGACTTCATATAGACCGAAGCTTCCTTTTGCCGAATTCAGTAGTACTTCGGGGAGACCTTAACATTTCGGCCAGACCTCCTGCTGAAGGAAAAATTATCGCCGGGCCTAGACCTTTGGTGGGACCTCCTTCTGTCGGGCAGACTTCTCAGCGAAGCAAACCCCCGATGCCAACCTTCTTTGTCGCCGAGACCTAACTCCTTTCGGTGAGATGTTATGCCAAACGCAGAATCCTTTGGTGAACTCATTTTCAATCGGCGAGACACATAAAGACTCTCGGCGACAGGGATGTCTAGACGACTAATGGGCCTCCTTTCTATAGAATGGAACGCTAGTCGGCAAGACAACTGCAGAGTCTTGTCAACTTTTTCCTTAGAACAATTTTATGCCAAATTGGATTGGGAGATGCCTTCCAATTGAGCTCCTTGAGGAATACCATCACGTGCGCGATCCAACCCTTGACGCAAATATCCTATTTGACCTTCTTGAACATCTGAAGCACAATTTGTCTTGCCTGATTGAGCCCGTAGGTGAAAATTGGGTAACATCTATCTTGCATGATATTCTTGATGTGTCTACTCAGGACATTGATCTATCAAGTTTTGAAGGTAATGTGACTATTGGTGATAAAAATAAAAATGAGGAGACTGCTCCTTCGGTGATTACAAGTACATAAAGCAGTGAAAGTCAAGGTGAAGTTGGTGCTCCTCCTCTAGGACATAATGTTGCTTCTTTGAAGAATTCAGAAAGTAATAAGAAGATGAATGAAGATAATACTGAGATTGTTCAAGATACAAAATAGAAAGTTGCAAAGAAGCAAGATGCTTCTGTGGGTAAAGGTCAAAGTTCCTCATCTTTAGATTTGCTTAAAGACCTATTATCTTTGTAGATGCAATTCCAACCAGTAATAACTCAATTTCTACATATCACCACTCATGAAGGCTAGGAAAATCTATATAATATGTCTCCCCTTCACAAATTACATCTTGGTGTTATTTTGCATACCTCCATAAGGAAGGAAATCTTACAAGAACATATAAAGAAAAGTGAATTGATTGATGATACTATAAGGATCATTCAAGAAGTGTTACCAAAAGTAAACATTGATGTTTCTTTACCTCTAAAACAAAAACTAAAGCTTTTGATGGATTCTTTCAAGGATCATTCCTCTCACTTGGAGAAAAAGGTAGAACAAGAGGCCATTAGAAAGATGAATGATAAAAGAATGGAAAAAGTATCTGATCTATGTGCTAGTGCACATAATAAGCTACAAGAAAACTTGAAAATGTTTAAAGATTGTATAAATGAAGTGACTGGTCTGTATTAGTTTTCCTTAAGGTGGTCAAGCTCCACCAAAAATATCAAGGATCAGATTCACTCCATTGAGTGACATATTACTAAATTGGCTAAAGTATATGACTTATCAAAGGATATGAATGGATCAATAAGAGCTCAAACATAAAACCTTCATTTACAGTTGACATTGCTTCAAGACTAGAGAGTGTTTAAGGAAATAGTTTGGTCAGTTGAGGGAAATAGTCAACCTAATACTTGCTTCACTATCAGGATTACTTCTGAATGCAGAAAGTGTTGATAAGAAGATGAAGACTCGAAGTAATATAGAGGAGGTTGAGGATTTGTGCATGCAGTGTGAATGCCACTATAACATTCTTTCTTCATGAAAAGCAGACTGAGTTACAACTTTGGTGCAACTCAAAGAAATTCACAAGAAAATCCTGCCTTCTAAGGAAGGTACAAAGTTATGATCAAGACAATTTTAATCTTTGCAGAGTACTACAATATCTTTTTAATTTTTTTTTGTACATAGCACCATTTTTTGAAGCATCTCCATCTCAAGTGGGGTATGTAGAAAGGGGGAGCTCATATTTTTGTGATAAATAGAAGATACCATGCCCTTTGCCCTTGATGTCAAAGGGGGAGAGGAACATATGGGTGTTTCCATCAATGACAAAGGGGGAGATTGTTGGAAATTGGTGTTGTCATTTATGTCAACCTATTATGGGCTATCATTGATGTCAACTATGTATGATGAAGTCTGTATACATTCCAGAGATAGTGCAAGTGAAGAGATATAGTTAACAATACAGTTAGATGTATGAATGGTGATCAAACTAGTGTCTATGAGTGATGTAGTGGTTGGTACACTTGTTACAATATGCTCCTTTCATTTCTATGATAATATCATTCTTGATTGGTGTATCACACATTGAGATAAGTTGCAGAAGATTGACAAAGGTACTAATAGTGTATTCACTATAATAAAGTCATGATGTTCTAGTCTATACCCCTCCGTAGAGTAAGTTCTTGTATTGCATTTCAAGAGGTTAGTTGGTTGTGTTGTGAAGGTATTATATCTAAGAAATCAAGTCTTTACACCTTCCACAAAAAGAGTTAGAGCTAATAGTGTTCTGGTTTGTGCAATATAATGTTAAAAGCTTGTTGGAATGCTCTACATTCCTCTGGTGAGATAGATGTGACCATGCAAACTTGGTAATATATTCACAAAGGTGTATGAGGTATTCCTTGCAAGTCTCAGGGGTTTTGGTGGTCCACAAGATCATTTTCCAAATAATAGTTTGCTATAGCTTGTCTAGAATGCTTTGTTCCTGTACTTTCAATGGGTTTCTCCTATTGCACCATCACATTATGATCAGATACTTCAGGAAAAAGGTTGAATGAATATTGTGCATGGTCTGCAATGCCTACATCTTGGTCCACATAATGATTTTGGTATCTCCCTAGCTATGTGAAGACAAACAGTGATAGTGTTGATATTATTGATACCTTTTGAGCCGACATGACTTGTTTCTTTCTCAGCGGTTGATCCTGATTAGTTAATCTTATTTTGGATAATGTGTTTAGATTTTTTTGGATCCTATAATACCATGTTCTAATCCACATTTTTTTCTCTTGAAAATATTATACATAATTGGAGCCGACCAATGAGATTTCAAGAGTTTCTTCTAAAGGTAATCATAGAGCCAATTTAATAAATTTTTTGAAGTGTTGCGAAGGATATATATAGAATATTAAATTCATTTATGAAGGTGATGATTGATAGTGATGTGAGATAGAGAAAAATGAAAGAGATGAAGTGTTTGAAATCAATGTGAAGGGAAAATATTTCATGCAAAGCTTGCTATCTTTTGGTAATTATGTTATCTTATGTATGACCTATTTATGGGTCTCTTGGTAATATGGTAAGGATATCTTTATGTGCGACGTATTCTTTGGGTTCGGTGCTAGCGTGCCAAGTCTAGTTGAATATTTCAAGGTTGTTCTTCAAGCCGACATGTTTTGCTAGGCCGACTTACTTTATTCTACGGGTACATATGTATATATCGAACATCTCTTTGGTTCAAGATAAGAACTATGGTGTGTGCGAACAAGGATGCGAAGGATTATGCAATAAGAAACAGAGAAGGAAGCATAAGGAAAGTGTCAGGAAGAAGTAATAAGTAGTGTAGAGGTTGTGTAAGGAAAGTGGGAAAAAGATTCTTGACTGGATATGCTGTAGACAAATATTGTGCTCTAAATCGGAACTGACTTCGTGCATATGTAGATGCGGCTTCATCAATTATTTTTTGTTAGTGAGACTATTTTGTTTTTGTATTAATTGGGAAGTGAGCCTTACCTATAGTGAACATTTTTGGTAGTGAGCCTTTGTAAAATTCACCTTAACCGGTGTCACCTTAACCAGTGCTTTATAATTGAGAATTAGCATTCTCCGTGGTTTTTCCCATCTTGGGTTTCCACGTAAATTCTGGTGTTCATTGTGCATGGTGTTGTTATGTGCTTTCATGTTCATATATGTTTGATTATTATCTGATTGATTTAAGCTTGCTCCAGATTAATTAAAGTTAAGAAATTTTTTTTATGATAATTGTTTCACCCCCCCTTTCAGTTATCCAGACTGTTCAACAATTGGTATCAAAGCTTGGTCCCTTGCATATATAGCTTAACCGCTTGAGGGAGATCTTGGCAGTTTGAACGGATGGCAGGAGATTATTACTTTGATGAAGTATTGAAGACAATGTTAGATGACATGGAAAGCACAAAATCTGAAAATGAAGAATTGAAAGAAAACATCAGGGAGGCAAATGCTTATATCTTAAAGCTAAGGGAGAAAATCCAGAAATTCAAAGTAAGACATAGAGAGGTCTGTGAGGAATTTAAGGAGTCAAAGGAAAGTGTTGTGAATCTAAAGCTATAGTTGGATGAATGCAAGAAGATTGAAGAAAATCTCAAAGATACCATCAAACAAAAATTAGAAGAAAATGAGAAGTTAGATCAAGAGTTAAGAAAGTTGAAATCAGAAGCAAGAGTATGTGAAAGTAGCATAATTCTAGATCAACTCTTGTCCCTACAAAAATGTCACAAGGATAAAGGAGGACTTGGCTTCTCGGGTGAAAGCTCAAATCAAAACACTAAGGGTAAAGACAAAGTAGTTGATGCTGAAGCGAGATCTATTGTAACAAGCAAGGTCTAAAACTCTAGAACACCTACAAAAAGACCTTCGGTCAGGAAACCAAATGCTCAAAGGTACTTATCATTTAATGGCTATTATTTTCTATGCAAAAATTTTGGACATAAGGTTGTAAAGTGCAGAAGCAAGAAGGAATTGAGTACTGAATGCTTTAACTATCACAAGTTTGGTCACAAAGCAACTCATTGCAGAAGTGAATTATCTAATCCAACTAGAAGGAATGGAATGAATAATCTCTTTCATGGTAATTTTCATTTATTCCATGGTTATGGTCACAAAGCTAATCAGTGCAGATCTAGGGTTCACTTAGTTAAGTCAGGACAAATATGTTACAAATGTAGTCAACTCAGACATTATGCTAACTAATGCAGATATGTTGCTATAGAAAATCTTGAAAAAAAAAAGAAGATTGCAGAATTAGATGAATCTAAGAAGAAGAAGAGCATGGTTTGGAAGAAAAAAGGAAATGAGTGTGGGGAGCTCTCCTATGGTACTAGATCTTGGTACAAGCTCTTTTGGAATTTGAGCCAACCTGCCTTGGCTCAGGGGGAGTTTTGTAATGCATATCTTGACAGTTCCCCCTCTCCGAAGTAATATTGATGTGTTTTCAACATGACTAAGTTTGATCCGGTTGATGATGTATGATGAAGCTTAATCCGGCTGATTGAAAAGAGAAGTACAATTGATGGTGTCATCGATGTAAGTTTTTGGAAGCAAAATCATCATGAGCAATTAAGGATAAAAGGTGGAGTTTCAAATTATTTCTCACAGTTTGCAAAGAAGGAAAAGAGGTTTCACTGAGCGATAATAGGATTAAAGAAGTTAAGCGCGACGATGGAATCCATGTTGGTTGATAGTGTATCCAGTGGCAATATTTTACTGAGACTGAAGGGAGTAGAGTTGGACGAATTTGATCATCAGAAGATGAAGGAAATGGAACTAGGGTTGAAGATTGATGAATTATAGAATATAAGTTCCCTGGGTATGGATTTATGGGAAGAATTCCCTTGGATTGCTGAAAAAGAGTCTATCTTGTTCTTGTTGAGTCGATTCAAGGATGACAACATTGTTTTGGACAAACCTTATATGATTACTAAGGAAGCCGTTGAAGCTATTACTAGATTGTGCAGTGTTAAAGACCTCCCTGAGAAGAAGACAGTAAAATATAGAGAAGTGAAGGAACTTACTGGTATCGACAAAGATCCCCGAGCTCTACTGATAAATACCATTCTTGATCCTATAGTAAGGTATGTTGCTTATGGTATCACTTACAAAATCTATTTATGAAATCGTCAAGGTTCTACATTGGCTATTGTTATGTATCTTGCACATAAGATGGTGAAGAAAAATAAACAGTTTGAATTGTGTAGTCTAATAATGGAAAACCTAATTGAGAATGTCATAATCTATTTGGTTGAGAGTTATCCCTTCCGATTTCGGTCCTTACTCATGTGTTTAGTATTCTACTTTCTAAATTTGTTACCATCAAAAGAGAATATCAAGTGGAAGTCTAACATCCCTATTGGAAAGCAAGTTTACAGATATTTGGAATGTATGGAAGATAAAGAAAATGCATGCAAAGTTTATTTCTCATTCCTGTAGATGGATATGTGCTCCGGTATGTTAGTGTCTAGTGCTACACCTATCAATCAATTTGAGGAGGGTTCCTCCTCCGGTAAGAAGGAGTTAGAGGTTGTCATTAGTGGTTCCCCTCTAAAACCTAAAAGGAGGAAAATTAACACAAAGGATTTCATCACTATCTCAGAAGAGAAGGAGAAGGAAGAAGAGTCTCTGCCTGGATCCGACTCTTTCAATCTAGATGAAGTTCGTTCGGTGTTGGATGAGGGTGATATGAAAAAGATTGGTGAAATTTGGTATGCATGCTCTCCAGACGGTAGGCCTAGAATTGAAGATGCTTTTTTTGGTTATCTGCTCAAAAAGGGTATTATTGTTTTTGTTGTTTTTGACTTTCTATTGGATGATCTGGTAGAAGTTGTTGAAGAAAGGTTGCTGAGGGAAGGATCTGAAGGACATAAAATCCAAGCTATGATTGAGAGAAGGTATGAAAAATCCAAAAAAAAGTTATCCAAACACATTGGTGATACAAGAGAATGCATTAAGGGGATGTCTGACATGTCTACAGATACTATCTCCAGTGGCCTGCTACTATTGACAACTTTAGAAGTAGAATTGAAGCTATTGAATCTAAATTGAATGATATTAGAAAGTGTTTTGACTTCTTCAAATATAAAGATGGAAAACAAAGAATAAGAGTTGGTGAGGTGCAAGTTGAGTTATTGTCTACTCAGAGACTGAGTGAAGACTTGGTTAAAACTTTTAGGTTGGTCAAAGAAATTGTTGAGGTTCGGTTCGGTTGGATCATCTCTCTGGGATACTTTATAATGCAGAGGATTGTGAATGACAGTGCCTGTCTCCGAACTAGTCATCTTCATTTATGTTGACTCTACTGCAAAGTATATGTGCCAGAATGGTTTCTGCAATGCAATCTTGGAAGAGGATTCTTCCAACTGTGAGAGAAAGGTACAAGAAAATATTTCGTGTGAAAAGTGTTATTTTTACTTGATCTCCTGAATGGTCTTATTTGTCCCTTTTCCTTTGATGGCAAAAAGGGGGAGAAAAATGAGAGAAAAACAAAAACAAAAAAGAGGAATTGATTTGCTTTACTAAGGGGGAGCGCTTGGAGTTTTGGAGTTTTGTGTTTTTGAGTTTTTGTTGTTTTGCCATTAATGCCAAAGGGGGGATTGTTGAGAAGTTGTTGAGATGTTTTGGAATTGTTGTCATTGATGTCAAAACCTAGGATCTAGAAGGTTGTGCTTCGAATGATATACAAAAATGATCTATCCTATCGTGTGCTTTGATGTTGAGTAGTGTGGATATTATTCTTGTTCTGGATATGGCAATACTTCTTTTTGGGACATCTTGGAAGATAGTTAATGTAGAATAATGGAGACTAATATTTTGATGTTGGCTACTATACTCAAAGCTTATTTTAGGTATCCTTGCTATCTGGACATTCATGCAGCATGTTACAAGTTTTGGTATGTCTAACTGCATTTCTTTGGTTGATACTGAAATTGATGGAAATCAAGATTTGGTCTTGGTTGTGGCATTCCCATCGGCTCTAGAATATATTTCATGTAATTCAAAGTTTGCTATCTTTTGGTAATTATGCTATCTTATGTATGACCTATTTATGGGCCTCTTGGTAACGTGGTAAGGAGATCTTTATGTGCGACCTATTATTTGGGTTCAGTGCTAGTGTGCCGAGTCTTATTGAATATTTCAAGGTTGTTCTTCAAGCCAACATTTTTTGCTAGGTTGTTTTACTTTGTTCTATGGGTACATATGTATATCTAGAACATCTCTTTGGTTTGAGATAAGAAGTGTGGTGTGTGCGAACAAGGATGCAAAGGATTATGCGATAATAAATAGAGAAGGAAGTAGAAGGAAAGTGTTAGGAAGAAGTAATCAATAGTGCAAAGGTTGTGCAAGGAAAGTGGGCAGAAGATTCTTGACCGGATTTGTTGCAGACAGATATTGTGCTCTAAACTAGAATAGACTTCATGCATATCTAGATGCAGCTTTATTAGTTCATTTTTATTAGTGAGACTATTTTCTTTTTGTATTATTTGGGTAGTGAGCCCATCGACAGTGAGCCTTACCTACAATGAGCATTTTTGGTAGTGAGCCTTTGTAAAAATCACCTTAACCAATGTCACCTTAACTGGTGCTTTATAATTGAGAATCAACATTCTCTGTGGTTTTTCCCATCTTGGGTTTCCACATAAATTTTGGTGTTCATCGTGCCATGTGTTGTTATGTGCTTTCATGTTCATATCTGTTTGATTATTATCTGATTGATTTAAGCTTGCTCCAAATTAATTAAAGTTAAGAAATTTTTTTTATGATAACTGATTCACCTCCCCTCTTAGTTATTCGGACTGTTCAACATGAATCAGTATTTTATTAAACTATTTAGTCATAATCGAACCAATTATCAATACATATTTAACTGCAACAATGAATGATTACATGAATGAAATCAAAACACCACATAACACATAAACACCAAGATTTTTATGTGGAAAACCCAAAAAGGGAAAAACGACGGTGAGGATTAACTCACAATATATTATAACCGGTTATAAGATATTACAGGGCTCACTACCAGGACTCACTATCCTTAAGAGGCTCACAACTTGAAAATAGGTACACGAAAAAATGTGGCCACATAACCAAGGAATGAACTGATGTAAGATGCACCTTGTGCTGAATTCAGTTCCAATAAAGTTTTGAATACAAAATACTGCTCTGCTATGCAATCACTCAACATACACTGCAATTATGCCCTTATTCTGATTTCACACATAAAAATTTGAAAGTTCGCACAATATCAGATTTTTCATATGTTCTACTTCACCTCTTCTCATCATGCAACTCAAGACTATTCCACATATATACCCTATTACATCCACGTACATTAATTAGGTTGGCCTAATTAGATGTAGCTCCAATTCAATTCAAAAAACACTTTGTTGGCTTCATACATGGAAACAAACTTCTTCGCGCTCAAAGAAAACGTGTAAAACTTGAATTAAGGTTGGCATGGATCTAAAATAGATCCCCTTAACATCTACAATTCATATTAATCTTCATAGCACAACTTCAAGCATTAGGTCGGCCAGGGATTAGACTCAATCACAAAATAATCCAATCCATCCAACATCGATCATCCATGTAATTGTATAAGCATGTGCCATCTAGAATATATGTAGTATTGACACCTGTAAATCATCTCCCAAAATTGTAGAGTCTAAAACCAAGCATTGGAGGAATGTGGACCAGATAACGCTTACCAACTTGTATTGTATAAGCCAGAATACAATTTTCCAAACTTCTGTCATACGTAACTTTCAACCCAATCAACGAAAATCACTAAAAACTTGAGCATAGGTGTATTTTGCAGTCCTGAACAACATACTGTAACCACATAAGCCAATCTTATAACATGAGCAAATCCAGACCAAATTATTGGATCAAGATGACACAAAAACTATTTCCCGGATCAGACAAAACTATCAACAAACAATGTTGGCATCAATGACAATGCATCAAAGGGTTCCTTCTTCATTCTTTGAACAATCCCCCCCTTTTTCATTGATGGAAACATGTGCCAAAAATGAATTTCAATCAAAATGAATTTCAATAATTCAACTTCAAATTTGTCTTCCAAAACTTCTCCCCCAAACACAATATCTAAACTTCTTTAGATATTTCCAACACAATTTTAGCACCAAAACTTCTCCAAAAACTTCTTCAACTTCTCCCCCTTTGACATCAAGGACAAAGGGTGTGCCAATGAGACACATGAATAGAAAGACAACTGAAATGAAATAATTGGCTCCCCCTTAGGGACTTATCCCCAAAATTACATCCGATCATATGTACAGGAAAGAAAAACTAAAAGCAACTAAAAAATAGTATACAAGGTGAGATATGTTCACCCAAAGGAGGAATTACCTTCAAGTTCTTTGAGAATGGCTTCCCAAGAATATTTACCTTCATCCCAACTCCTCTTAGCCGTAACAAGTGCCTTATGCATTGATTCCAACTTCACCAAGCTATCCTCTCCTTCTTTCAGAGTTGTTGGATAAGGATTTATCTTTTCAAGTTTTTCAGCTTCAATAAGAGCACATGGTATAAGTATATGCTTGCACTTTACCAGGTCTCCAAGTTGTCTGAATCGCCTTATAACATCCTCTTTTTGTCTTTGCATGTTGAAAAACTTATTTTGCAAGCCTCAAATTCCAGTCCAAGAGGCATAGTTTCTGTCTTGTATGAGGTCATAAGTTTTGGAGGAATTAGTTAACTATGACTCTATTGAGTCCATTAGGTCCTTAATTCCTTGAGTAGCATCCGACCATCTCATGCAATACAAGAATAGTGTATGAGCCCCATCCTCACATTCCTTCACTTCTTCCAAGCATTTCATGACCTTTCTATGTGCACTTGCACATCTGTCTTGAATCTCAAGCAATCTTTTCTCTGCAATACTTGACTCAACTTATTTTGCAGCTTGCTCCTTTAGACTAGAAGTATATTCTCTAAATGAATCAAGCATAAATTTCAAATTCTCAACAGGTGTTAAAGAATCATCAACAATGGTACCGAGGGTTGCATCCTATAAAAATTTAATGGCATCATTGATTAGCTCAGTCCCCTTCTGATGGGTTTCTATAATTTCTTTTCTCCCGGAGGTAATAAAAGTGTCTCCAATCTCCAATCTCTGAACATATGTGATCTTGTTCAAATCAACATAGCCTTGTTATGATGGCAGTTGAACCAATTGGGGAGGAATGAATGGTTGAATCCTTATTTATCTTGTCAGAAGACCCTTGAGAGTGCTGTCTAGGATTCTTCCAGACTTTCGGAGAGCCGAGATCTTCGATTTTAACCGATTTTTATCCTCCTTTGACGTGATGATTATCTTTAATATGAAAAGCGACGGGATGCCGATGACCTTCGATTATCCTGATGAGCTTTATTTTGATCTTCAACATCATCATTAATACCACCTTGTCGACCTTTGTTTCGATAAGTATGGCGATTATCAATCCATTCCCTGACATCCAAATCCCCATTTGAAAAGACCCTGATCTTTCTATCGGCATTTTTGAAACATGGGTGGAATTAGATATGGGGAGGAATATTTTCCTCTTCATCAGTAGCTTTATCTTTACTGGGCTCCTTGAATTGAGTTGTCTCGGATGAAGGACCATCAATATCCACTATTGCAGTGCCATTTCTCTCACTGTATCAAAATTTTCATGTTTCAACTTTACTGTGTTGTCCTTCTCTCTGGTCATAAGGATGGTGACCCTTTGTTTTACCCTGAACTATTGTGTGTATGCTTCTAGTAGTGTTGGATCTAAAAAATGCATATTACAAATCCTAAGAGGATGCCAGGCTCTATGATTAGACTTGCAATGTTCTTGAACCAATGAATGGAGTTAACCTAAACGGTTGATGACTCCCTGCACTTCAGACTCTACTAAACCTAGGCGGGTGGACCTTGATAACTAAAGCATATTAAAAGAATGTATGATTTGATCAAATTGATGGATCTATCCACAATGGCAAATAGAGTGGGATAGATGAAAACTTGTTAATTACTCCTACTCCTAGTACTGAATTTGAAATGTGAATGTATGGATAAGATTTTATGAAATTCTAAAATGGAATTGGTATGACCAATGCCTACTTTTGTTGGGCTAATGGAGTCAAGAGGTGAAAGATATGTGATTTACTCACTAGCTACAATTCTAATTGTTTGGCACTTGTGATTGTTTATACCTTGTATAAATGTGCAAGAATGTGAATGACAAACTCTACTTATTGATCCAATTGATCCTATCAGGCTACTATGATTTATTAAAAGGATTTTAATCCTTCCTTGAAGGAACCAATTAAAAGAATCACACAATGACAACAAATTTGTATTGACAAATGAAGTATTTCCTCAATTTGAATAACAAGATAACATCAAGTTGGAGACATTATGATAATCTTATCAATTACCTAACTCTTCTTATTGATCCAAATATTACCTCCAAGTTAGTGTAATCAATCAAAAGGATTTTAATTCTTTAATAGAAACCAATTAACTTGATTACACAAAAACAAGTGTGTCTTGATGAAACTGAAATATCAACTTGGATACACAGGTTCAAATAACAGAGAAATAACAATGTGGAGACATCCAAATAATTGTTCAACTCAACAAACAATAGACACCAGATTTTAGCCACCAGATTAAAACTTCTTCTCCATTTGCATTATTTCAAGAGATTTTGCAATACACATCATGATATTTTGTTTTGGCAACTGTTCCACCTATCCAACTACCTAACTACTAATTCTAGTCTAATTCTAATGATTTCTTCATTTGATTTCATTTGGCATATATACATTATATCTTCTAGGGTTATGACCCTTCGCTCGCCCATCTGTGCATCGCTTCACTTTATTTTAATTAATTGCCTTCGGCAAATTAAAATACTTTAATCTTTATTATCTCCGTGAAATTTAATTCAATAGTAATCTTCCTTTGCTGGAAATTTTCACTTCACTTTTTACATGTATGTATCCTCCATACATTCTTCAGGTAAAAATAATTATCCCCTTCTAACTCCCTTTGCATTTTCCTACTTGTGAAATTTAATTTTGATTTGTTACCATTTGTTATATTTTTCACATCTCTTTTTACCCATACCATATTTAATAAAATATTCTTTCAATATAAATCACTCACTTCTAACCCCGTGGTGAAAATATTTCATATTTCGGTGAAAATACTTTGTTTCTCCACCTTCACCTTTATTCAGTAAGTCTTCACTTTATTACTCCCACAATTTCATATTTAAATCTCTTCTTTATTTTTACCCATATTGTACCGATAGCATTCATTTTAATATTTTTATTCCACCCTCAAATTTTTGCCATGACAAGATCCATCGAAGAGACTTATACTCTTCTCTCCTGATGAGTGTGTCTCCCCCATGAAGTAAGCTTGTTGGGCTATCAGTGAGACTCTCCCCGAAAACCACATTAATCCTCTTTAATCGAGAGATATGAACCCACCGATTATTCATGTCTCTCCGATAAAACTCTGTTTTGCATATTTACCGCCATTTTTAGGAGAACAACACTTCACAATGCTAAAATAGTAGGGGTCACTGTCCCATAGGCCTTCTTTTGGTCTCATGGACGTTAAAAGTCTTCTATTCTATTCTTTGTCTTTTGGATCATCTGCCCTTTCCAAGCTTCAAAAATGTCGCTGCTATCTGCTACTTATTTCAATCTTACAATATCACGTATAGATTAGCACTGCTCAATAACCAGGCATTTGTAATCAGATAAAACATTCTTCAACCATTCTTCTAAAGCCAGCAAGCTCGTTCACAAGCGAAATGTGGAAGCACGTAGTCGAGTTTGTATGCACATGATGGATTTGTTGGAACATAGTTCTAGCAAAATGGCAAGTATGTTCTCGTCACAAATATTGTATATATATATACTCCAATCATGATTGCTCTGTATCCTTTGAGATGATATGGCTCAAAATCATTAGCCTCATCACAAAGAATAATCCACTTCTAGGTCTCCATCAATTTTGTCAACATGCTTTGTATCTACTTCATCAGTTATGTCATTCAAACGGTCACATAACTCCTATCAACGGATGTGTGGATCCTCCTGTTTGCTTGAGTCAAAAGCAATGTTTTCCTGATAAAATATTTTGAATGATCTCCAGTTGTAGTCCTCCAAAATTGAAATTTCCAAAAGAGCCATTCTCATTTATTGCTATCATCAATCTTTATATTTTCAACTTGATAGTCATTATCAATATTTTAATATGTTCCCACCAAAAGTGGAAAACTTCATATAGCCTTCAAATTGTTACTCTAGTAAATCTTTTATATCGCTTCCCCCAATCGATCCTGAGAAACCTCAAGAAGTTGCTTGAAAATTGTTTCATTTATAACCTCCATGGTTAAAATGCCTTGACTCTAAACTGAAGTGGGTAGTGATAAAAAATTGCTTTCTTGGCTTTTCTCTACCTGTACTCATATTATGCTTCATGGTGATCTTCTCCTATGCAAGATTACTATCCTTTTGAATTGCAATATATTGGTCAACTAACTTCCTACTTTCATAGTAATGTAGTGAATATTATTTTATCCATCACCACTGAATAAGCCCAAATGTTCATGTGAAGTGTTGTTTGGCTTCTAACTCATTTTCATGCCCATGTTAAAACTCTTCTTGACCAAATTGGGAGAAAATGTGATTTGAGACTATTATGTGCTTAATTGATGTATAATTATAACTATATTATTCATGCTACATGGGTGTGATCTCAAGTCTTCAAGAGTTCAACTTTTATATCAATACTTCAAAACTTATTCTTTACCTTTTGATGTACTGGGGTGAATTCAGACTATTGATCATAATGGCAATCCCTCTTTCTCATGAACTTGACTTAGGAAGGGGCTCTTTTGTATTGCATATGAACACTCAAACCTGAATGGGTATTCATTAGAATTTGTTTTTTGACATGACACTGCAGTCAAAAAGAGCCAAGTGGCCTCCAGAATCGCTGTGGAAAACTGATCAAATATTCTCTTGGAGCCATGAAAATTCACCAGTATGTTAATTGATGGTAGGGGAGTGTGGTTGCAAGATAGATTGGTATGAAGTTATCGAGATTGAAAGTTGTTAACAATCAAAGTTGCTTATTTAACATTTTTTGAAAACTGCCACTGTCAAACTCAACTAAAACCCACCAACTTCCCCTTTTGAAAAAATATCAAATCTGAACTTGGGAATTTATAAATTGGAGGATTGGTTCATTTAGGATCCATGAATATGTTTGCAAAAGGATTTATCATCAATCTTCTTCATTCACAAGATATCAAGAGTCAAACTTGACCCCTCTGCAGCTGTTCTGGAAATGCAGTCTCCAAACTGGGTAAAATCCATTTGGTTTTGATTTTGAAAAAATACCAAATGATGTCCTAAAGCCCTGAAAACTGACATGGATGCACATTGAGATGGGGATAATCTAAAGCACCAATTGGTTTTTAATGAAACTCTTTTAGTTGCTTAATATTTTCCTCCAAAGTTGACCACTTTAACATATTTAACACTGTGTAAACAATAGACCTTCCCAGAACCCTTCAACTTGTCCTTTTGAAACCTTGGCAAAGACACTCACATATGATAGATGAACATGTCCACAAAGTGATTTTTCATGAAATTGCACTAGCTTCATTTTGTGATTTTTCAAAGTGGGCACTTTGAGGCAGTTTTTACAAATGCATTTCTGAGTGTTGCAGTTCATTTCCTCATCAATTTTGTAAAAAATTGGCCAAAAATTTTAGGCTCCAACACTTGTAGGGTGGCCTTATCATCCTCAAACAAAGAGGATCCAATATTGCTCAAAGCATCGGTTTTGATCTTGTTTTATGCTTTGACAGCCTTATGTCTTCTTTTCACCAGAGCTTTCCATACAACATTAGTTACCTTCTCCTTTATGTTGTCCATACTTTCATCCAAAATGATCATATACTGAACAAGTGCATCTATAATAGCTTTTTGATCTTCCCCATCAACTTCATCATACAATTTGGCAACGGCTTCTAATAATCCATCATGTTCTAACATATTGTTAACCAAGGATTCCAAATTTATAGGTGAACGAGGTCTTACCGAAGGAGTCTCGGGCTTCTTCTTCTCAGGATTTGATGTGCCTTCATCTATTTTCTTTTCCTCTTTCTTCTTGCGTATATGAATTATGAAAGCTTCTTTCTCCTTTTCCATCTCCTCTTCTTTAGAAGAATCCACAATATTAACTCTAGCCCTTTTTGATGCAGTACTAACCTCTTGTGAGGCACCTTCACCACTAGTGGAAACATTGCTTCTTCTCTTTCATTTCAATTTTTCTTCTTCCTCTAGCCCAAGTTCAATTTCTTCTTCCACAACATCACTTAGGTTTCGATCTACATGCTTTTTGTTTCTTTCTTCTTCTAGAGGTAGTAGGAGGTGCTACCAAAGGTACATTCTTCTTCTTTAAGGTTTGAGTGTTGGGTTTAGAGGGTGCAAGTGTATCAACTGTAGTAGGAGCATTGGGCTCCACCTTCTTCCCTTTAATGGTAGTTGTGGTAGTAGGTTTTGGCATTGCAGAGACAGGGGTGGAAGTTGATCTTCCTAATCTACATGGTCTGAAGGACTCACCAACAGTTTCAACTGCTTTAGCTTTCCTCTCTGCTACAACTTCCCTCAATCTTTCAACATCTTCTTTTGAGAAGCCATGCATTCCAAAGAGTTGTTCAACTTGTTTGTCACCCTTTTGGTTCTAGAAGGTGCTGAAGTCTCCAAGTATACTTTAGTAGATTTCTCCTCATATGTGTCGTGTCTAGGCAGAGAGGGGTCCTTAGGGCTGCTTAACAATATTTCTATGTATCTCTCAACCTCTTTCTCATCAATTTCATATCCTAGGGATTCAATCCATATTGTTCTGGGTTCTACCGCCTCTATTATGCATTCATCAGTGGAGACAAGAAAGGTTATGTATTTGCATACTTCTCTACTAAACTTTTAGGAATTCTTTCTCTCTCATACACGTTCCTTTGGAATACAGAGAAAATGCAATCAATGCATCATCCTATGCATTGCAGTTTCCAATGTTGTGCAAATATTCAAAAATTTGGTGTGCAACTGGTTTGCTTCTATCCCATGTAATTTTCTTGCTTCCTGGTAACTCTCTCATAAAGTAGAAAAGCAAGCAAACAATCAGTGTTCCATACTTGAAAGCATATTTCTTTTTTTTGGTCTAATGCAAGTTCTCCAAAAGTTGTTGCCGAAGCAACTCACACAAATCATAATCCTTCCCATTTACTATCATGTCATGAGCAACATATATTGTAGTTGTAGATATTGAGTTTTCTTTGTTTTGGAAATAGATTTTGAGACCAATCATGATAAATGGATACTTCACCATAGGATTGATGATAGGTTTGGTTTTTAGTGCTCTCCTATCAAATGTGGCACTAGTTAGATACATAACTATATCATTTTTTATAGACTTCAACACAGGTATGGGTCTAGTATCACACAATCTATTCACAACCTTAATTGCATCCTTAGAAATCAATCCAGGCATATCAGTCCACATGAATTTTTCATGCATTCTTCTTAGGGCCATCTTCACATACTTTGCATCGAAATCATTGCTAAAGTTAGGAGACCACTTCCAAATGTCTAGTTTCTTTTGCACCAGGTTAGCATATTCTGGTTTCACCAAAAATTCATCTCTAGTTAACTCATTAGACCATAAATCCTTGAGAACTTGGTGATCATATTCTTCCAATTTATAGCGTATATAGATTCTTGTGTCTTTAGTGGGAAAAACCTTAATTGAGATCTTTGAAAATGCACTGTCGGGGTCATTCTAGAAAAATTTCCATGAAAACCTCTTAAACTTCAGTCTAGGTCTTTCAATAATCTCAACTACGGTTGGTGTAGCCATTATATCCTCAATTCTTTCTCCAAATTCTTGTAAAATCACCTCTAATATAAATCGACAAAGAATAGATAGTAGTAAATACCTTTTTCGTGCTCAACAGGAACTAGGGTTTGAACCAATTCACCTCAACTCGCCTTCAATCACTTCTTAATTCGTTCTACTTTCTTTCAAATGTGTGAAAGTGATTTAAAAATTGACTAGGAACTTCAATTTATACATTATCGATCTACCCTAAATCCGCATTTAATGCCTTGAATTTCCAAAAGCTGGCAAGCACTTCATTGAAACATTGTAAACCCTATAAGGCTCCGCAATATTTTAGATTTGCATATTTTATACCAGAATATTTTCCAAAAGCTTAATCATACCATTATTCATCATATATCTTCGTGTCATTGCTTGACACCTCATGATTCCAAGGGGTTGTTATATTTTTTTGTTATTGCTCCCCCTAAGCTTTTCATGGGCTTAGTTTTAAGAAGAAATATATGCACCAGATGTAGGTACAAATGCATTTGATTCATCCTTATTCTCAGGTTCCTCTTTTTTCTTCCAAATTTATTCTTAGGTTTTGGATCAGTTTTCCTTCCATTCTTGCTTCTGCACAATCTTGAAATGTGTCCAAGCTTGTTGCAATTGTAGTACACAACATTTTTCTGACCAAACTAACTTCTATCCATTCTTGATCTGCACTGATTAGCCTTATGTCTAAATACATTACATGTATAATAGTAACGATTGAAGGATTGAAACATTCTACCAGTATTGAATCTATTCATCATTTGAATTATGCACTTAGTATCTCTATGTCCAAATTTCTTACATGCAAAACATTGTCTAGAAAAGGATCCAACATTCTGATTCATTCTACTTCTACATTCTATAACCTTATGTCCAAATTTATTGCATGAAAAACAAATACCATTGAAGGATGGGTACCTTTGAGCATTTGGTTGTCTGATAGGAGGTCTTCTAGTATTGCTTCTTTGATTCTTGAACTGTCTACGATATCCTTGAGTCTTCTTTTGATTGTTAACTTGATTTTTCTTTGAACTTTGTCCATCTTTAAGTCCCAAACCACCTTTATCCTTAGAAGGTTTCTAAATTGCAATCAATTCATCAAGCATCGTAGTACTTATTTTGAATTTTTCCTCATGAGCTCTTTCTTTCTCTAGATCTGATCTTAGGGTTACCACTTCTTGTCCAAGCTTTGCACATTCATCAACCTTGCTTTGTATCTTAGTATTTAGACAATTCTCAACTCTCTTCTTTACTTCCACTTGCACTTTCAGTCTGGTGATGTCTTCATTTGCCTTCTTCAAATGTCCATTAAATTCTCTATGTCTTTCTTTGACCTTCTTGATTTGTACTCTTAGCTTTTTGATACATTCATTTGCTTCTCCTAGGATTTGCTTAAAATTTTTATTCTTGCTTTCAACTTTTTCAAGATCTTCAAGAGCATATTTAAGTTCTTCCTTGTCAAACATGCAGTCATCTTCTTCTTATTCAATTGTAGAAATTTATTCCATAGGAATAGGATACTTTTTTATCAACCATGTGTTCAAACTCCAAGATCTTCCTCAAGCCATTAAACTTTTCAAAAGGAACCAAGCTCTAATACCAATTTTTGAACACCCAGGATACTGAGAGGGGGAGTGAATCAATATTCTATTAAACCATTTAGTCATAATCCAACTAATTATTGATACATATTTAACTACATAAATGAACGATTACATGAATGAAATCACAAAACCACATAACACATGAACACCAATATTTTTACGCAGAAAACCAAAAAAGGGAAAAACCATGGTGAGGATTAACTCACAATATATTATAAGTGGTTATAAGATATTACAAGGCTCACTACTAGGATTCAATGTCCTTAAAAGGCTCACAGCCTAAAAATAGGTACAAGACAAAAGGTGGCTACACAACCAAGGAGTGAACTAATGTAAGATGCACCTTCCTTGTGCTGAATTTAGTTCCAATGATGTTCTGAATACAAAATATTGCTCTGCTCTGCAGTAGCTCATCATACACTACAATTTTTCCCTTATTATGATTTCACACATACAAATTTGCAAGTTCACACAATATCAGATTTTGCATTTTCTCTACTTCACCTCTTCTCACGATGCAACTCAAGACTATCCCACATATATACCCTATTACATCCACATACATTAATTAGGTCGACCTAATTAGATGTAGCCCCAATTCAATTCAAAAAACATTTTGTCGACTTCATTCATGGAAACAAACTTCTTCACACTCAAAGAAAATGTGAAAAACTTGAATTAAGGTCGGAATGGATCTAAAATAGATCCCCTTAACATCCGCAATACATATTAATCTTCATAGCACAACTTCAAGCACTAGATTGGCCAGGGATTATACTCAATCACAAAATAAGCCAATCCATCCAAAATCGATCATCCATGTAATCATATGAGCACGTGCAATCTGGAATATATGTAGTGTTGACAGCTATAAATCATCTCCCAAAATTATAGAGTCTGAAACCAAACACAAGAGGAATGTGGACAAAATAACACTTATCAACTATACTATATAAGCCAGAATACAGTTTGTCAAACTTCTGTCATATGTAACTTTCAACTAGATCAACCAAAATCGTTGAAAACTTGAGCATAGATGTATTTAATAGTCCCAAACAACATACTATAACCACATAATCCGATCTTATAACATGAGTGAATCCAAACCAAATTGTTGGATCAAGATGACACAAAAAAAATTTACCGAATTAGAAAAAACTGTCAACAAATAATGTTGGAATCAATGGCAATGCATCAAAGGGTTCCTTCTTCATTATTTCAACAATATTGGATTATGGTATGATTTTAGCTCTATCGTGCAACCTTCAACCACTAATTCCATTAGCCTTGAGGTATAATAATGTGAGAAAATAACATAGTCCACCACACTTTTTCTATTGTAGGTTTGGCAAGTGATGTTGCTTGAATTCATCCATTCCCTCATACCATTGCATATGACCTTGTTGTATAAACTACATAGGCTCAATAATTCTTCCATGTAGTGTATAGCATTACCTATCTTGTGAGGTCATTTCCCAAATTCAATTGCTCTCTTCCTCCAACCATGATGGATCACCTTTCTCTTTTATTTTCTTTTCAGATTGAGGGCTTGAATGTTTGTTTTCCTAGCATTAAAGTCACATATTATTAAAAATTCCACCATGACATTATTGTTAACTTATATTCCCTAAATGGTCCAAATAGGTTAAATCAATAGTATATTATAGTTGTATAGGTTTGAAATTTTCTTCAAAGGTAAAAGATTTGATTAAATGTTTTTCTCTCAATTGAGATTCATAAGTCGTGGTTACCTTTTAGAATACTTTAAGCATATATTCAGGGGTTTCAATAAAATATTTAAGTTTCCAAAAGGTAGCTAAGAAAATCAAACTCACAAATGCACAAAGGGGGGTCTTTTGAAAAGGCCAAGTTTTTAAAGAAAGGTATGCATTTTTGCAGGTCATAACTTGTGTTAACTAGTTGAGATTAGAGTTTATGTTGTGATAGCATGCATAGCTCCTTCTAAGTGCTATTTTTAACATAACAAGCCTTGTTATGAAACACTTTTTCAAAGACATATGAAATACTGAGTTGTGTATGTTATGAGTTTAGATTGTTGATCATTTTGAGTCCAAACAACAGTATAGGCTTTGAAAAAACCATTTGGTGCATCACCTTTTAGTTTAGGATTCATTTTCATGTTATCCTTCTCTCTTTTCTCAGTAGGTAGTAGTAGCATAGACTAGATTAGGTGAAATCCCAAGGGAACTAGCCCTCTCTGGAGGTTCTCTTCCGTCATAGGTGACCCAAAAAATTGGAAGAGATCTAATGTTTCACCAATAGGCTGAATTTTGCAACTCAGTAAGGGTACACTATTTGGTGACAATAGTTTTTTGGCACACCTAGTGGGACTATTTGAGCTTTCACAGTTTAAATTTTTCCTATTATTGTTGATATTTGGTGTGTATATCAATAATTTCTGCCTTTGTAGGAAAAATATTCACACATTTGGTGACTCCAAATTTATTTTACTGGTTTCAAGAAGACTAGTGTTGGTATGTACTTCACGTTTTTACAAAAAACAATCTTAATAATTCTTATTTTTAAGCATTTCAATGAGTTTCCAACTTGATCAAATGCAATAAATGTCTTCATTTCATGGAGATATCTTTCACCATCCCCCCTTTCATGAAAATTATGCTCATTTATATCCTTATCAACCATACCAAGTAGAAAATGTTGCTGGTTTTGTCTCAAATAGCCCAGTAACAACAGGTTATCAACATACTTACTAGCCACCCAACCCTACTCAAACGTCATGGTAGCCTACATATGTTCAAACTCAACCACAAGAAGTCATTTCTATGCTAAACCAACATGGTTGTTTTGATAGCCAACCCCAAAATACTGACAATGTGGGTATTAGTGATATCAAAAATATATTACTAGATTTCAATAAGAAATTGGATGATATCAAGAGATAACAAGAATTTGATTTGCAGTAGGAAGAGTTGGCTTATCAGGCCTACCAACATTAGTAGGAGTTAGATTATCAAAGGGAGAGATATGAAGAATCTCTTGCAACAGAGGTTGTTGCTAAACAAGAGCAGATGAGATTATTACTTGTTAATGTTCAAAGAATAGAGGATCAATCAACTACTTACATTCCAAATCAGCCTACAAACGAGGAGATTTCTAAGTTCAAGATTCCAAGTTTCAAGCAAGACAAGCCTCCTAAATCTTCAAGTAAGTTTGTTAAGTTTGAAATTCTAAGTTTTAGGAGTCTTCATCCTTTGCATGAAACTATGATTATGCAAGTTCAACCCTTTGTTCCTCAAAATCAGTTTCCTCAAGAGCCTATTACTCTTTCAAGTACCCATCAAATTTACCAAGTTTCTTTTCCGGATCAGCCTTCTTCTCCTATCACCATTCGCCTATGTAAAGGTGATCCTATTGTCTACCAGGATAACTAGTTTAGTAAGCAAGAGAAGGTTTTTGGGGAAGAACGAGAGAGGTATTTTGTTGTTGATATCCTTGCAAATGAGGTAGATAAGGAAAAATTAGACTTGTTGCAAGTGGTTGATGAATATGATCAGCTAGGACAACAAGTTGAAGAGTCTAGTCTTTTGGGGAAGCAGGCTGAAGGAGAAATAAGAAGTATTAAGTGTGAAATTTAACTAATTTGTTTAATGAACTTCTATTTTTTATTGTAGATAAAGAGAAGATGCCAATTCCTATGCTAACAAATCAGTTGGGACAGCGAGGCAACAAGCAAGAAAGAGCTTATGTAAATGAGGTTTAGCATTCTCATTTGATGAACTTCCTTCTTTCATTGAGCAAGAAGAAGGGAGTATACAAAATTCAATCTCATCACAAGTTTTTGGGTAGATAGAAGATGAGCATGAGCATGGGAAGATGTTGGTTTATGAACAGGCACATCAAAATAATTTTTTTTTACAAAATATAGAAGAAGTTGATACACATAAGATTGCTAATCAAATTGAGTGTGAAGTCAAAATCAATCCTCTTATACAAAAAAGTAAGGAAGAGGTTGAAGAGGACTTATTTTAGGATGATTTGGAGGTGTTTTTTTCGAACTTAGTTGTTAAATCAACACCTCTACAAGAGGAAAATCATGAGCAACAGGGATATGGTGCACAAATCTTAATACCTTCGCCAAGTCAACCAAAAGAAATGAAGCAATCAAATTAGCATGATGATAAGACAACATACCACAAGCATGAAACCAACAAGGATACCTCTGAGTTTGTCCTTTCAAGAGCATGTCTAATCAAACATTTTGTAAGGATGGAGGCCAAGAAAGCATCAAGAGTCATGCTTGCACCCAAGCATGAAGTTGCAGCTGAAGGAGAATGCATTCAACCCACTTATCCACCTTAAAATTGAAGTATGTTTGGTCAACATGAAGAGGTGAGTGGATTGTTTTCATTTTTCAAGAATTATTGCAGTAGTTGGTTGAATATTTGACATTTCTTCACTTCCTCATGGTTGCACATAAACATGTGAAACATTGTAAAATAATGAGAAAAGGAAGCTATTTTCAAGAACCAGTTAATGACTTTGTTTGATTAAGTATTTTTGCTGGTTAGATTAGGTTAGGATAGGTTTCCTTAAAGTTAATAAGTGTTGATGCACTTAGTTAGTTGTCTTTTCTCCAAGTGCTAAGGCACAATTAGGTGTTTGGTTAGTTGTTCTTGAGGTATTTCCAACTGGTTGTCAAGTCTAATTTTTAGGTTGTTTTAAGTCTTTCTTGACTCCTATGCCCAACGGATAGGCTAGGCTACTAGTCTTATGAGTTTTAGCAAGAAAAACCCCCTCAGAGGTCGCCAAAAGTGTTAACTTATTTTCCCTAAATGGTCTAAATAGGTTGATCAATAGTTTATTAGACTTGTATATGTTTGAAATTCTCTTCAAAGGTAAAAGATTTGATTAAATGTTTTTCTCTCAATTGAGATTCATAAGTCACGATTAAATTTTAGAATACTTTAAGCATATATTCAGGGGTTTCAAGAAAAGATTTAAGTTTCCAAAAGGTATCTAAGATACTCAAACTCACAAATGCACAAAGGGGGGAAGGTCTTTTGAAAAGGTCAAAGTTTTTAAAGAAAGGTATGCATTTTTGCAGGTCATAATTTGTGTTAACTAGAACTTTGAGACTAGAGTTTATGTTGTGATATCATGCATAGCTCCTTCTAAGCGCTATTTTTAACATATCAAGCCTTGTTATGAAACACTTTTGCAAAGACATATGAAATATTGAGTTGTGTATGTTTTGAGTTTAGATTGTTGATCGTTTTGAGTCCAAACAATGGTATAGGCTTTGAAAAAACCATTTTGTAGATCACATTTTAGTTTAGTTTTCATTTTCATGTTATCCTTCTCTATTTTCTCAGTAGGTAGTATAGCATAGGCTATATTAGGTGAAATTCCAAGGGAACCAACACTCTCTGGAGGTTCTCTTCCGTCAAAGGTGACCCACAAACCTGGAAGAGATCCAATGTTTCACTAGTAGGTTGAGTTTTACAACTCAGTAAGGGTACACTATTTGGTGACAACAATTACAAACATAAATGTCTTTTTTAAGTGATGCATAAGGATCCTCACAATATAGATTCCTTTTCTCATATGATTCCAATCCTTTTGGAATTAAGTAGCATGCAACCAACCTTATTTTTACTTGAATTTCTAATAATTTTAGCCACACGTATTTATTTTTTGGGTCTTCTTTCTCCATTTTTATCTTTTTGCACCATGTTTCTTTGATTGGAACTACTATTCCACCATGCCCTTTGCCACTATCAATCCTCTCATTCTATACAAAATATTTTTTATACCCTTCAAATTCTAGGAATCTACATCCATCATGCTCATGAGTCTCCATAAGAATGATAATGTCTTTTCCTTTTCCTGTGGGCCCCAACCTAAGTCGTCTTCTCTATGGATAACCTCTACAATTCCATCTTACCATTGTTAAATATTCCCAAAGGGCTATGAATTTCTATTTTGATGTGTCATTTTGTCCCTAATTTGGGCCTTTCCATTTTGTATCCAAGAACATTTTCCCACATCTCTTATTGCTTTTACTTTTTAGCACTCTTTTCGCCTTTATTCTTGCTAGACTATGGTTAAGTCCTTATCGAGGTATATTTGTGTACTTCTAAGGAACATTTTGTTCCTTAGTATCATGTTCTTGTATTTTATGTTCCTCAAGGTAACTCTTAGGTTCTTTCTATTTCCATCTCTTGTCCATTTTCCAATCCTATTTTCCTATTGAATGAATCCTAGTCATTGCAATTGGTCCTTAAAAAGTCCCTTGTTCGCTCCTTTGTAATTTCTTTTTCATCATAGTCTTTTAGTATTTTAATGATGATATTCACAACCCTTTCACTCATGTCCTTTTATTACCTTAGTTTCCTCCTAAATTAATTTTTACATGAGCTCCCTCTATGCGTTTGATGGTCCCTTCACTTCTTGAGGCTAGGATTTAGCTTCTATTTTCTTTCTTAGCCGGTTTTATTTTATCTCCATGATAGTCATTGCTTATCAGAGCTCTTTTATTTGTGAATCACTACTTCCTTCTAGCACTTTTTTCTTGATTTTTGTTGTTTCAATTTGGTCTAAAACCTATCTTATTGAAATCGATTCTTGTTCAAAAATTTCCATGGTGTTTTGTAATTTTTTTAATGATTCTTTGAGCAGTTTGTTCTCCCTTGTTAATTTTCAAGTGGATTTTGTAACCTCCTTCATCTTGATGCATTCATATGGACCCCTTCCTTCTAGGGACTAAAGTCACTTTTTCATGATCATTAGCTCATTGGCATATAATTAGTGGTGTTGTAGTAGGGCTATATAGATGTATGCGCTAATCTTTAGCCCTTTCTCCCTTATTTTTCAGGTGATTTTCAACCTTGATTTTCTTTGTAACTAATTTTGTGTGAAATGTTGAGCTCACCTTTTACTTATTTTTTCTCTTGTTTTTTTTTCATGTATACTAAGGTCTTATGTGTTGTTTTTGGAAAATGACTCAATTTTTCCTTCTTTGCAAGCTCCACTTTTTGAGCTTTCCTACACCTTAGAATCCCCTTGTACTATTTTATATTTATGTAGATAGATATTTCCACTATGTTTGATAGATTATTATGAGGATACCTTATTATGCATGCCTCCAATGTGCTATTTGTTACTCTTGCATGAGCATTGAAATTGGGTTACAAAAGAGCAAACGAGGGCCCCACTAGGAAGTGCGTTGACAAGTTTAAATGGATTTCAAAAACCCCAAAGGTATAATTCCCATCATAGGCCTCTTATCTTGTTTACCCCCTTGAAATTTGTGTATTGTTTCAATATTGTTGGTTGTGTATTCCACTAATCCTATTATCTCAATCTAATCTACTATGCTTTTGGTGTTAGTTTCTTCAAAATATTTGTTTGTTTCTCCCGAGTCTGTCAAACCTTTTCTATTTTTACTATGCCCTTTCATTAGATCCCACCCTTGTTTGGAATTTGTGATTTTATTTGAAAATGAGCTTTGTTTTGTTTGATGTTTATGATTTGCTTTGGTAAAAAAAATTAAAAAAAATTTGTGCATAAGAAAATTACAAAAGGATGTAAGATAAAGACAAGGTGAGGTTCACTTTTTTTGCACTTGTGATTAATCTCCTCTTTAACTGGACCCAACAAAGTCCTCAGGCACCTACGAAAAATCTCTTGATATCTAGAACCTTATTTACCACTACTCAAACCCCACTACAGATAACTCCACTGCTCAAACCCCATTGAAAATATTTTGATACCCTTTGTAAGTTCAACAAAAAATATAGAATAATCATGAATTCATATTAAAATGCTTTCCCAATTGGGTGCTTCTTCAAGCATGAGAGCTCATAAATATGATGATTTCTAATCATTCGTTCCAAAACTCAAATTTGTCATGAATTTGGTGCTATGCTATGCTTATAGATTATCAGTGGGTATTGACAACTTCTCTTTCCCTCTATGTAAATATATTGTATTATAGTTGTAGGCACATGTCTTTAACATTGAGAAGGTTGTTGTATTGAACTATCATAAGCACAACCAATTAGATGTGTTTTTCCTTCATGGGTCATATGAATCTTCATTTCTAGTTGTGATTTTTATAAAGAACATAAGGAAGATTATTTGTTTAGTTTATGTTCTGAGTTATTAGACACATGTCACAAGAACAAAATGGTAAATATAAAGAAACCATTATAAATTTCTTCTGATATTCAATGCATGATCGAAAAAGCTTTGGAAACACAACACTAGGATATTTCTAGGCAATTCAGAGATTTTATGACTCAACTTGGACCTCTGCCACTATAGTGTCGTAAAATTGCACCCAGTGAAATTTCACACTACACAACCTCCCTTTAGCCTAATAAAGATGATAATGCAAATTCCCCCTTTCATTTCCTTCAAATTTATCCTTAAACCCTTTATTTTCAGTCTCTAAGTGATTTTTTGTTAGGGACACTTCCACACCATGCAAACATCTACTCACCGTGTGAATGTCCTGACAAGATTCCTGGGTCTGTGGTTGTTGGGACATTACACTTCCACCTTCCTGTGAAGTGTAATGCCTCTTTGGTCATACACACACCCGAAAATGACCCTCTTGCATGCATTTCTTCATTCAAACTCATTCTTTCACTATTCCATTCAATCTCTCATTCATTGTTGCAATTCAATCTCTCAATATTCCATTCTCTCATTCTCCTTCTTTCATTATCATTCTCTCAATCTCTTCTACACCATTTTTTTCAAGCTCTATTGCATTTTCTTGGCTCCTACACCATCCTCTCAACTCTCTCAATTTTTGCACTCTCTTTTGTCTTTATAGGCTTGTTGAAGGGAGGGTAAACACTCTTACTTGCATTATCATATTTTTTGGTAGCGTATTTGCATTCTAACATGCCTACTTTATTTATCTTGTCAATATCTCTTGTCTATCATATATTTATTTATCTACTTGTCTTCTTGGCTATTTGTGGAGGTGGAAACACAAAAAAAGAGCATTTGACTAAGACAAACCCCGAAACAACCCCAACAATTTTCATTGTCTCCATGGGTGCATGTTATTTGTGTGGACCATTGTGGGAGGCTACATAGCACTGGACCTCCTGTGAGTTCATTTCTCTCTTTTATCTCTTGTCATTCTGTTACATTTAGTTTATATTCTTGCATGTTTAGTATTCTTCTTGTTATCATTTTAGTTGTTTTAGCATTCTATTAGTTTAGAAAACATTCAAGCTTCAGTTCCCAAATAGACAACAAGATTTGTGCATTTTTGTCTACAAGCTATACTTTTGAACCATATGAGACCACAACATTGATGGACTCAATCATTGGCTAGTTTTTCTTTTACTATTTTATGTTTTAATCATTTCTCCTACTAAGTTTCAAAGACATTACCAAGACCTTACATACCTTTTATATGCCTTTTATACACTTTTAAGTAGTTTCAACTATGTGGAAATGGAAATAAGTTATGTTGATATATGTTTGTATGAATGCATGAATATATATGAAATTTGGTAATGATTCTATGTTTAATTTATGATTGTTAATAATGTGGATGTGTTAGGAATGAGACTAACATCTTGTAGCAAGAAGGATTGTTAACCCACAACAATAGGTTTTCTAGTCTACAAAATAAGGATTGTGAATGGTTGCAGAGGAGAATTTAAATGACCAAAGGCATGACACTTTCAGAAGGAAGCAAAGGTGATCATTTATTGATCAACCATGAGTCACCGATTAAAATTATTACTAACCGAATAAGACAACCAAGAGAAGGATTGTACTCTCAGTAGGACTTATTTATGACAAAACTATTCTCAAGAACACGTCTCTGTTAATTTCATTAGTCCTTGGGAACAAATGACCCAAGAATATTATGATTTTAATTGCTATGACCCAAGAATCTCACAATTTTAATTTCATTAGTCCTTGGGAACAAATGACACATAGTGAATTCAAAGAATAGGTTTATGTTGAGTGAATGAATTGATGAGAAATGCTACCAATCAATTAGAGAAGTGCACTTAAGATTAATGCCTACCTCTCTTGCTATCCCTAATAGAATAGTGGTGAGGTCAGTAGTATAAAATTAAGGTGTAGTTGAAGGTGGATAGTAGGGTGATAAATAAGTGATTTGGTAGGGGTGGGACCCCCTACTTATATCTGGGGGTAGGTACTATAAAAGTGAGTTGGTGGAGGTAGGGGGTTGGTGGTTAAGGATAGGAATTGAGTTAGGGTGAGTAAGAAGGGGCAGGGGAGGTGTATCACTAGGAAGTGAGGTGGCTATAAGTAAATAATATTTGTTAGTGTATTTCTATTATTATTGGTAGTCTATTCTATAAAATATATTGATAGTGTTTCGATTTGAATATGATTACTTAGTGTTTTGTAGTAGTTTTGAAATAGGAGTTCCTAAATATTTCTTTGATCACCTTCATTGGACCATTTAATTTAAAGTAAACTACTTATGTGCTAGGTGGTTATAGGTCAACAAGTCTAAGGTCAGTTATGAGGGGCTCTATAATTAACCAAAAAGAGAAGAGTCTTTGATAACAAATCCAATTCCCTAGTGGATCTAGTGCTAGAGGTAGATTCACCAACAATAGATTGAGATGTAAAGCCTTCTCAAGTCCTAGAGGATCACATACTAGTAATGGACCACACAATCAATGTGTAAGCATGTAAAATGAAACAAATAATATAGCATCAAATTCAAAGCAATTCAACACTCAATTTCACATGCAAACCTTTTATTGAGAATGTGTAAAGTTGTGCTCCTTTGTGATGTGGGTGCTTAATTCACTTGCATAACATTAACATCCCCTGGACATGAGATTGATAAGATTTGGATATGAAATGATTGCTTAATAATGCTTGGAGATGGATTCGATTTATAATTTTGTAAGAGGATTTGATGAATGGCTAGGATTGAATATGAGACATGATATTTGATCCATGATTTGGGGGACTAATGGAGAGATGTGCCATGCATAGGTAAGTTGCACATTATTTTAATTTAAATTTAAAATTATAATTTCTAAACTCAATGTGATTGGAGAGTTAACATATCTAATTGATTAGTCAACTGCTTGCATGAATGAGTTAACTAAGTGCATGAGAGAATTAAGAGGAGTTGATTATTGCATGAATGAGTTAACTATTGCATGGATGAGTGAAGTGAATGTGATTGATGAATGATAGTGGGAGTAAGTTTGAGTGGATTGATTAGATGAAGTAATCAACTAAGTGATGTGGAATTAATCAATTTAAGAATTTATTTATTGAATTATTGGTGCACATGAGGTAGAAATTAATATTAAAATAATTTATTAATGGATAATGTGTGGATAGATGATTAATTAAATGGATAATATATTTATTAAATTGATTAATAAAATTAGCCATATTTAATTAAATAACTTAGGAATTATTTAATTAAATATTATGCATTAGGTGATAATGTGTCCTAGGTGACAAGATGATGATATGTGTGTACTAGGTGATGGATGAATAAATTAGATGATAATTAAATAAAATCAGGACCTAGGTGATATGATGAAATCAGGACCTAGATTAGGATGATTAGGTGATGTAATAGGTTGAAATGAGGACCTATGTGATAGGAAAATTAGGTGATGTGATAGGATGAAATCAAGACCTAGGTTATAGGATGATTAGGTGATGTGATAGGTTGAAATGAAGACCTAGGTGATAGGACTATTAGGTGATGATAAAGTGTTGTAGTGAATGACCAGATGCACTAGGAGATGAATGAATGAATTAGGTGATTTTTGGATGATTAGTCAATTAATGGATAATGTCCTAGGAGATGAGTGGATGAATCAGGTGATGATTAAGTGAAATTAGTGATGTGAGTGAAGGTGGAATATTTTAGGTGTCTACAAAGGCATGGGTAGCACACACTATAGAGGCAAATGTTGAGGTTAAGACACTACTTTGTTCAATATTAAATAAGAGTAAAGGTAGGGGGATGGGATGATATGAGAATGGGTGGGAACACCAAGAAAAAAGACAATGGTAGCATCATGGAAAAAGGTGGAGGTAGTGTTACCTGATTTTCCTTCCAACTCAATCAGGTAGAGCTGAGATTGTGTTTGTGATTAAAATATAAAAGGTATACATTCAATTCTGCTATGCTACATTCATATGCACAAGGATTATCAAATAGATTGCATTACATTATGCAAATGCATACAATAGAGAAGAGAGTGAACAATTGTTGTAAAAAGTAGTCTTTATTGATAATCATAAATGTATGGTGTCCCACACAAGCCATGGGACTAACTATTTTAATGAAAAAAAGGAAATAGACTATACATTTATAGATACTTAAGAGTAAAAATACGTATGGAAAGAAAGGGGATCCACCATTGCCTGAATGACAAATCCCAGTTGAGTTGAACTGCTGCATCTTATTCAGCCCTCCTGCTTGTCCAACCTCTAGAAGTTGTTTTCCTGTTGCTCCAAGGTTTCCTGCATGAGTGAGAGAGAGTTTGTTAGAGCTCGGGATCACCAATCTTTACATGTGCAACATCTACTAACATAGAGCCTAATCCTCATAAAGCATTGAAATAGTTTGCATATCACAGATCCAGGAAAACATAAAGGTTATCATAAACATCTATCATATGCTCTATTTTATCTAAAATGTTTGTTCACTGTGCAGGTATAGGTGAAATCTTTCATTATTGAATTGTTTTTAATTTCACAACATGTGGAGTAAATGGGCTCCCACAAGGGTTGAGCCCAACATGCTACCCTCTTTTGTTTTAAAGAGGGATAAGAGGGTAAATTCATCTCACTTTAGTTCAATTGAGCAAATACACATCACTCAGGATAGTGAGCGTTTAGGTCACTATCATAAATGACATACATTTGCTCAATGAGATTAAAATAAGAGAAATGACAGTGAATACAAATACTGGTATTCATTAAACAATCATGAATCAAGAGATGAGTATGATAGATCAAGTTATAGGCTATCAAGCAATAAAATATACATCATGAAGGAATATGAAAGACAGTGATTTCAACAAGGATAAAGCAATTGTCTTAGTTTTCTTGTGCCAAGTGGAATTTCAAGTAAAAAGGAAATAGTTAAAGGTAAAGCAGATATGACAATCTTTGTGGTTGTGCTATCATAGTCAAAGCATAGGTGTTTAAGTCATCCAAGAATTGAGTGAAGACAAGGTTAGTAACTTTGGCATCCATGAATAATAGTCTAAAGGGGTAGCAATCTGAAAATTGAAACCGCATTCAACAAATGAGTCCAAAACCGTGACATTCTTCTTCAACAATATGCAAATGGAGGCTTACAGTGACATTTGTTAAATGATCATCATGGCACAAAACAACTTGGCACAGATAGTGAAGGAACGGGATCATGGAATCACATACATCTTCATGTGATAGGGTTGAAACTAGTATGCATGGTTAAGCTATGAAAAGCAAAGGAGAGGAGTAGTAAATGTAATTTGAGAGATAGGCACATTGATGCAACAACATTCCTTGAAGACCTTTGCATTTAACAACGAAGACATATACTATAAGTTCAACATGAAAATATAAAAGCATGACCAGATTTGTACCTTAGTGGATGCAAAATCATTCAAAGATTTTTATATTTTCAATACCAGTGTGCACTATTATTGTATCAGTGAATAGGAGCATAAAGTAATTTTGAGATATAATGGTCTTGTGTCCTATAGAATGGAAATAGGTCAAACTATAACATTAAACAGTCACTCTTGAATTTGCACAAAAGAATAGTATAAGAGTTCAATCTAGATAGCCATCATGCTATGAGAAGTAATGAGCTAAATAGTGCCATGAAAGTGCATTATTTATTTTGTATTGACGTACAATGCTCATGCTACAATTACCCGAGTCATAGAGTGGAGTCTTCCAGAAATCACAAGTAATGGGCCCGCGACCAAGATGGTGAAAATATGTAAAAACAATGCATAGGGGTTTCAATATACAAATCCTTAATCACGTATGCAAATGAGAAAATCCTTTATTGTGCAGAATGAAAGCAAAAATGAGTACATAAAAGATTTTATGGTCGTGGCCACAAGGGTATTGAGATTCCTTGCATTTACAAATAGTAACCTCACAGTGTATGTAAAGGACAAAGTCTAGGGTTTCAAACCCTTGGTTTCCATGAGATAACTATGAAACTCCCTTTCACCAACTAGGGTTTTTTTTTAAACCTAAGCTAATAACGGAGCTAAACCATCGACCAAGAAAGTCAAGACCCGGAATGGCCATGGAAATATTGAAGCTTGGATGACCCCTTGGACTTGCAAGTTAGTGAAAATGGTAGTGTTCATGAAGGAATGGAAAAGATGTGTAGAGCTTTGAATTATACCCATATTGTGCAATGGCATTGAATTATTTTGTAAACCATTTTTTCTATACAAGGAAACGTTTTCTTGTGGAACAGCTGGCTGAATGAATCATTCATATTATAATATTGTATGATCTTACCATAGCAAGGGTGATTATGACACCGTTGATCACTACTACTTGGCATCACAAGGAAAAAAAAGATACCCATGGTTTAAATTAACATAAAAGAATGAGGAGAAACCCTCGTATTTGTAGAAAGATGAAAGAAGACCCTGAAACCAAATATTCTGGGAAAATAGGAATGCAGCCATGACCTATGCAGTGAAAATATAAAACCTCAAGCTTTTGCAGAGAGATGTACATGAAGTATAGAAAACATTTTCATCATTCTAAATGATGAGTGAAAAATCTAGAATTCATAAAATGCAGCCATGACCTGTGGCATTTTTATTAATATGCAAGATATTTACATGAGAAAAGCATGGAAACAAAGCAACAGGGCTCATAATGAGCATTTTTATCTACAAATATTGGGGAAAATGGTGCGGGTTCCATAATAGAAAGCTTACTCAAGTTCAGTGCTGAATTTTTGGCTTGAAACTATGAGAGAAGCCTTTGTATTCTCCTTGAAATTGCCATGAAAAGTGCAAAGAAAGCTTCCTTGGAAACCCTATGTCAGCGGGTAGAAAACTCCAGAAATCTTGATGTTGCAAAATGAAATGCCTTGCAACTTTTGGGGTTGGTTTTTGTTGCTAGGGTTTCATAACCCTAAAGCACATGCTGATAGGACTTGAGGCAGTTTAGGCCTTTCATTTTACTTTTGAAATGAAAAACTAATATTCCTGTGGGCTTTCATGCCTAGTGAACTTTATGAACCCCTTGTATATTCTAAGTGTAAATGCCTTCATAACTTGCATTATCTTTGCATTGTTTTCCTCATAGGTCGAATTAGAGCCCTTATTATTTTGCATTTCACTTTGAGATGTAAAGCATTTGACTAAGTGATGTGTTATAAATCACTTAGTTAAGTGTTATTTTTAATGCAAAAATGAAGTATTATTCCTTGTAAATTCCTTAAAGAGGATTTAATTAAGTTTTTATTCCTTGCAAGCATATGGGGGGAAGTTGGGGAGGTTAGTCGACCTTTGGAGAGAATATAGGCTTGTTTGACTCAGTTTGGAGAAGATTTAGGGTCTTTTAAAGCATAGATGACTCGTGTGTTTTCTTTTCTTGCATCAATTTGAAAATGTAAAAACATTATTAAAGTGATGGAATTATAAATCACTTTATTTAATGTTTTGTATATGCAAGATAGAGGTGTGTTGAACACACCAAGGGTATGAGTCAAAATAGTTTGGAGCTATGGTTGAATAATGATGACTTGTGCCAAACATGTGGAAAGTATGTAGGTTGTTTTTTACTGGGTTTTTGGAGGGAATGAGAGCATCTGGAGGCAGATTCTCATGCTTTTATGATGGGTAAGGACAAGGCTTGACTTTTCTTCACTTTGGAGTCATTTTGGAGGGGTTTTGTGGGCTATTTTTAGGGTTTTTGGTTATACGCGACCAAGAAGTTTCTAGAAGTACATTTGTGTTGCAAGCTTCAAAAAAGCATAAGTAACTTCAAACATCAGTTTTGAAGGGATTTCTTTCTTTCTCCAACAGACATTGTAACTCATTTTGGAGTTTTCTTTTAGTAAGAGACAATACTATAACTCTTTTACAGACTTGTATAGCAATTTACATCTTGGAGATCAATGAAGATAAGTAATTTTTCCTTCTTAATCTACTGTTCTATTGTGTGCATTAAAGTGATTGATACAATTACTTGTGAATTTTCCTCATTCCTTGTCTTTGTGTCTCATTAATAGCACCTTTGTGCAGAAAATATATGTATTTGCAAGTTATAAGTTGTGTTAGATGCAATTGATTCAAGTTGTGAAAATCATTTTTTTCCTTCTAGGTTGTATGCATTAGGTCCTTCTTATGAAATATTTATGCAAAGAATATAATTATTTGAGTTGTGCATGTTAAGCTTGTTGTTGATTGAAATTGTGTGTATAAGCAACCTTACAGGTTTTAGATAACATTTAGGTGCATCACCATAGGAGTTTAGTTTCATTTCATGTTGCCTCCTTACCCTTTTCCCACCAAGAAGTAGATTAGGTGAGTACCTTAGGAGCCAACCTTCTCTGGAGGTCCATTCCAAGTTTAGGCAACCCACAGGCCTAGGAATGTTCCCATGTTTCTCCAAAATGCTAAGCTCTGCAAATTAGTAAGGGTGCAATTTTGGAGATAACAAGTAGTGCCAACTTTTTACCCCATTTCACCTATAGCCAAAATAAATAATGGGAAAGACTACATAAAAATTTAATATTATGTTTGGCTTTTACTTGGTCTTCTTAAATTAGGTTGGTTCAAGTTTGACTTAGCTACTCATATAATGGATGAAATTCCTAAACGTGTCATAGGAGAATCCACCACTTTTTTACCCCCTTTTCCTCTACCTCTATGGATGGGGGATCAACTTTAATGATTCTATAACAAGTTCATAAGTAATGAGCTAGTTTTAACTATCTTGTTTTACTATAACCATCACTTGAAGGTACATTGGTTGGAACTCAAAGTAGAACATCATAGAATTCTAAAACAACACTTAAAAATTCAATTATTAGATCTTACAACATTCCTTCTAGATTGATAGATCATTTGATAGCCCATAACAAAAGTGGTTAACCTCTATGTAAAGAGGGTAGCATAGGTATAAGCATATGGAGTAGGAGATGCATGACAAAAATTTGACCTCATTGATTGAAAACCTATTAAAGTAGACCTAGCTACACTTTCATCTATTGAACCATAACATATTTATGTATAAACATCTAAGCTAGTAATAGTCCTATCATCAATGGTAGAGTTTATAGTAGCACATCCATATCTTGTGGTGGAGGAAATAGAGGTTTTGGGGAAAAGGAATGGTCTGATACATAGGAAAAGGTAGTAGTAGTAGTAGTAGTAGAGCCAAGTCCATCTATTTGAAATCGAAGCCTAAAATTTTTAGGCACCTATAGGGATGATCCAAGGGAAATAGAGTAAGTAGTACTAGTTAAAATTGATATAGTAGTCATGGATTTATATCCCATTCCAACATATGGAAAGATACGAGTTTTATTCAATGGAGTGAACCAAAGAACCAATAAGACATGGTAGTATCTATTGATTGAATAGTTTAAACCAAGACTATGCCAACCACCACCAATTATTGTTTGGATAAAGATCCACTAACATCTAATCCAACCACACCAACAAGGAATACAAAACACTCATAATTTTGAGATCTAAAACCCTTAGTTTACCTAGGAAAATTACCTCATTATAAATGAGAGTAGTGATATAATAGTATTGCAAGTAGTTTTATACAATGGCTTTGAATTGGTTGGTCTTGACCTAACATACTCATTGTAACCTTGCCTAGTTTACCCAATAGTCCTAGATTTTCTTTGTATTGTGGTCCCAAAGGTAATTTCTCTAGTGGTTGACCAAGGAGCATAGTAGAAGGTAGATACACCACAACCATATCGCTCAACAATTTAATCCATCGATCCATATTTAGTAACTCACGCATAGTTAACAATGAGAAATCCCTCACCTCATAGATAGGGATGGAGAGACCCTACTATTCCTACTTATTTCCTATTTTCCCTAATATTTGAGGGTATTGGGGATAACCTACAAAATTTATATTCTTGAACCTAGATCTTGTGTTTGGGTATTATGAGAATCACACCACTAGAGCTTCCTAATCTTGATTGTATTTTTATCTAATTTGTTCTCTTTTATATAGTTGAGAGTTAAATAAATAGTAGAATGGAGGGAAATATAATTCAATTTATTCCACTCATTAACACATTCCCCACCATTTTATATAGGTATGGGAAACTATAGCCTCCATCCCACCTCGAAGGGGATCTTAATCCATAATGAAGAAATATTGATAGAGGATAGGGCCTTAGCCCATGCTTAAAACTACCTACCCAAAAATGTTGCCAGCTACCAATTATATAGATAGGGGCCTTAAAATACTCCTCCATGGATAGTAGGGCCTACCCACTTGTAATAGTATGAATCACGTCTCGATTAAAAATTGGATCACTTGTGGAAATATTCAAAATACTAAAACTTGAGTTCTTTTATTTTGCTACTAGATGAGATGGATTGATTCTCAATCCCATTCCCAAAATGGAGTGGTAAGATGTAGAATTTAGGAAAATCCATATGATGGAGGAGTATCCTATATGGTTCTTTGATAAGGGATGGTGTTATATCACCACCTATCAAGTTATATATCTACACTTTCATCTTTATCCATATTTTTTGCATACTTGTTCACTCTATTTGTTGGTCCTATTTATGGCAACAAAGAACTAGCTTGCCTTACATAAATATCCTCATCCTCTCTATCTTCCATTTTTTGGAGTGGGTTGCATCCTTTCTCACTCTATTGATTTTTCAAGATAGGTTCCCCCGTGCACTACAACTATTAGAAATCACTTTATATGTGAATGATGAATGTATTTATTTTTTGAGATATGTAAGGTTATTATTTCACATTTACCCTATGTTATGTCACATTCATGCTCATCCTTCTCTTTTGATGTTTAGTAGCACAATGCTTTCATATTTGTGTTGGTGGCACCCCTAAAATTATATACTAGTAGGACTTCCTATAGAAACTATGGGCGCTCTGATCATAAGGGGAAGATTAAGAGCCCCTACTATAACTATAGAAATAAATAATTCTTGGGGAGGGGGCTGGAGATTATAATTGGGTAGGATGATGGGTAGGGATTTTAGTTGGGTGGGTTCCTACTAATCTAAAGGGATAGGAATTATACCCTCCCACTTGAAGGGCCCAACCTTCTATAGTTGGACACTCTATTGATGTGCTAGCCATGAGTAGGTTAGAGAAATACCAAATAGATAGGGTAGGGTTGAACCCATGTAGGTGAGGAGGAATCATATAAATCACTTATCAACCTCACAATTTTTAAAATATGTGAATATAGGCTCTAATATCTAGCCAAGATCCCCTATATATAATGTAGTAGGGCCCAACCCTTTATGAACTAAGGAACTCGAAAAAATTACTTGGATTCACCCTACCTATATAATTTTTTACTATCCATGGAACCTATCTATAGCATGGGACCTATTATGGATATTTCATATTAAGATCAACTCATCACATCCTAGGGTTGAGGAAGATATTGATCATAATACATGAATCTTCCACCTCATATAACTCCTATAAAATATAGGAGATTCATTGGATTTGGGATTTGGTAGTGTAGATACATAAAATGTACTGATTGACATTGTGCATCTGATCCTGACCACTAACATCGTTTCGTCCTGAATCATCCTTCAGTCTAACCATTTAATCAAATATATTTATCTGATTAAATTCATCAATATTCCTCTCTTAATTAAATAAATCAGTTATCTAATTAAGTCACCTCTTCTCGATAATTAAATTAACCATTTTGATCTAATTATCCTAATTAATTAAATAATTAATTTTAGTTGATTAAATCTCTTAAGTTTATCTATTAAATTAAATAAATTAAAACCTTATTTAGTTTAATCTAACATCATCTCTTTTAATTAAATAAATCAAAATCTTTATTTAATTATTCCCTCATCACATTCTTCTCATATTTGATTTAAATAAATCCATAAATTTAAGTCAAATAGGTCACATCATTTGACCCCCTTGATTAAATTAATTAACTTTAATTAATTTAATCTCCTCTCATGTCCCATCCTCTAGCTTTTACCACTTGCACATGAAAATAGATTTAATTGATTTATTAAAACTATATTTTCTTCAACAAGGCATCTTTTAAGGAATATTCTTCAAGTTTGAATTCAAAATCCAAGTTGACATGTACGTACAACAAGGAATTTACTCTCTCTTACATGTCCTTTTCCTTGAGCCAAGTGGAATTCAATGCATTCTTTCGTCCCTCTTTCATGTCATTTCAAAAAATTTAAAATTCAAAAATATGCATTTATTGGCACAATCCTCAAAACTTGCACATCCTCCATCCACTCATAGGTTGACAAGTGGAACTTTTCCATTGGATAATTCTTAGTCCCACATTGCTCTATTTTGGACATTCATCCATCAATCTCATCTATAAATAAGAGGCTAATCTCCTCATTTGATCATCCACAATTTGAGTAAACTTGCTATGCTCAAATCATTAGCAAATTCCATCCATTATCATTGAATCTTAGCTAGGTTATGAAAATTTTTCCATTGGAGTACTCATCAAGCATCAACAAGTGAATCAAATTTCTTCATCAAATCACCATTGCATCATTGGAGTTGGGAAAAGGGCCAATTTTCACATCAAATTGGCTCCAATTCCCTCAAGAGATTAGGAGTTTGTTTGCTCTAGAATAGGATTTGATATGCTTTTAAACTTCATTGTGTTCTTCATTTCATGTTCTATCTCTTTTGCTATTCAAATGAATTTCTTGAGGAATCCTTATTCTTGCTTGCATTCCACCTTCTAATGTGTTTGTTCATTGTGTTTTGCAAGTATTAGGATTGGGGTTCGCACAGGTAGTGCTAGGGAATTTTCATAGAGGTAATTTCCCACTAGTTGAGTGGTTTAATTCTTGCTCACCTAGGAGAGTTTGATTTGGTTAGGGGCACAAACCTCGATTTGGTGCCAAAGAGCTTGATATGGTTAGTGAGCCTAATTAAGTTGATGATCTTAACCTTGAATGCATAGATGTTGGTAGAGGGATTGGTAGTGACACTAAGGGGTACCTACCTCATCTACTTTTAAGCCTTTAAAAATATAAAGAGGGGCAATAAAGGTAGATATTTGATTTAGGGAATTTCAACCCTCACTCTTGATTGTGGGTTATTGGTTGTTGCGACTAGGGCTATGTTTTTCCCTAGTGAGGTAGTCTTGGTGGTGTTAGAGAGAGGAATTGGTTGGCCTATCTAGAGTATGGGGGATGATTTTATCTCTCACAACTATGTTATAGCTAGGGGTAAAGAAACAATAAGGATCAATTTTGTTTTGTTGACTAATACATCTCTATGATCTATTTGGGGATAAATCAATGATAATTTCAAGTAATATACATGGCTAGCACCCCTACCCATATGATTGGAAAAACTAAGCCCCTCTCTTCATATTTGAATTCCTACAATCTGAGATTTGATGAAAATAGTTCAATGTGGATTCTATAGAAATGGGAAATGATCTTCATCTCCCTATCTTAAGAGCACTCAACTAACTGAACAATATCAAAATGCCCTATCCATCTATTTATAGTCGGTCAAGATTTAGAATATTACCTTTAGTTTGAGTTAGGTGGTGGGGAATTATAGCAGTCAGAGGGAATTATAGCTATAGAGGGGTCCAACTATACAAAGAAAGTTGAGGTTGATTCATAAATAAGAATGGGGTTATGCACTATTCCTAGGGTTGAGCTGAAGGGGGTTCTTATTGAGAATGCTTACTAGGTGACCTCTCAATTAATTGAGTTTAGATTCACCCTAAAGAGTACCCCCCACCAATTTATAATATATATAGATAGGGAAACAATGATATCTATTATGTCCTCTTCTAACCCCCTCCTCTTTATCATTGGGTTGGGTCAAGAACTCAACCTATCAATCATGTCAAATTATATAAATAACATAAACTAGCATGTTCATGCATCATTTTGTGTTATACCATTCATCTAAATGCATGACATGTCTAATCAACAATAATCACACTCATGGTATGCAGAAATGCAAAACCAACCACACCTCCATTTTTCTCAAGAATGCACATATGTGACCAACTCCCTTGATCCCAAATCTTTTTTAGAAATGAAGGAAACCACTACAATATGGAAATATAAAATATTTTTATAAATTTAAAATTAAACTGTAGAATATCAATAGAGATTTCAACTAGTCTAAATGTGAAAAAAAGAAAACCAACAATACTCATAAACACAAATTTACATGGAGAAAACCCTTTCAGATAAAAAATTCCACCATAAAAGAGAACAAGTTTTTATTATCTACAAAGAGATTACAATACATTTAACTTCCTTCAATCTTGCATCCGACATAATAACAACTATTTTCTTCTAAAACTTATCATACATATCTCCATCTCAAGTTCTCAATATAGAGACTAATGTAGGACCAAAATACCATATTAAGACATTACCATGGGTTAAAACAAGGTTCTAAAATACCGTGGTAAAAATCCATACAACCCTTGCATGCTAAAAATAACCTCTTACAAATTCTTACACCCCCTTTAAGGTTGTCATAAATAAATATAATTATTTTCTAATTTGAGCACCTAGGTTGTCATAAAATCCTTGAAAAATAGAATATTCTCTTACATACATCATAGACTATCAATAACTTAAGAAAATATTCTCTTATGCATGTCATAATAACCCAAAAAACAGCCACTCCAAGATGGGTGACTAGTTTGATCTTATCACCTCATTTACATTTCCAAAGATGCTCTAATTGGTAAATAGTAAATGTCTCATAGAAAATAATTAATTACTGTTGCTCATAGATAATTGATTTCTATACCCATACAAATAAACTACTAAAACTGATGGATCCTCATCCCATATGTTTGCATTTGCAATTAAAATATTAAGAGTAATTAAATTATTGGATTTGCAAGGTTGATGGCACCTTATTCCCAATATTATCCCACTTGACATCATACATTATAAATACAACCATAGGAAAACATAACAACTAAGCATAGGAAATAAGGCCCATGGCCTCCCCACACCAAGTGATTTTATGTTCTCATATGTTCGGTAATATAATTAGCAACATTCACCTGGATGTCAAATTTTTCAACCCAATCTATCCATTTTTAACCATTTCTTGAAAAAAATGATACTCAACATCCACATGCTTAGTTTGAGCATGATACATGGGATTCTTGGCTAAAATAATTGTAGTATTCTATCATAACCAATTTTAATTTTCTTGCAATCAAAATTAATACTTGCACACAATCTATATACCATCTCATTTATTTAGAGACACTGGTAGAAACCACATACTTTACTTTAGTGGTAGATAAAACAATGGGTTGCTTCTTAATCATCCAACTCATAACTCTTCCAAAAAAAATTAGACACATGTACCCACTAATGGACCTTCAATTATCCAAGGCACCTACCCAATTTGCATAAAAAAAAAACCTTGTATGTCTAATGTCCTATCCACAATGTTACTACCAAAAATAAGCCAAACAATAATTAGAAGTACTATACAAATATCTTAACACCCTATTTTCATAATTCTAATGCTCTCTACCATGATTAGACACAAACTTGGTCAATACTCCTACTTCTTGGGCAATATATTGCCTAATGCATACCATTTCATACATTAAACTTCCTAAAAAGCTAGCATATGGCATGTTAGTTATACCCTTTAAATCATCATAAAAATTAGGACACATATCTAAAGTAATCTTAGTGCCAACTACGAAAGAAATTCTAACTGGCTTACAATCTTGTAGGTTAAATTTGTGCAAAATAATGTTTACATAGCTACTTTATGACAACCAAATATTTTTGTTACTTCAATCCAATATAATTTCCATTCCCAATATGTATATTACTGCGCCCAGATCCTTCATTTCAAATACCCCTAAAAATTTGAGCTTTCAACTCACTAATCATACCCTTGGGTCATTGAAAAACATGTCATCCATATATAAGGAAACAATTAGTAACTGATCATCAAAAATATAATGTAAACACAATGATCTTCACTTGTCATAAAACCCAATTTGAACACAAAAGAATCAAAATTTTGATAGTGCATCCAACATGATTGTTTCAAACCATAAATAGATCATTTTATCCTACAAAGAAAGTGTTCTTTTCCTTTTACCTCAAAACCTTTAGGTTTTTGCATATAAAATTTATCTTCCAAATCTCCATGCAAAAGTGTAAATCTTCTTAGTTTCAAAATCATAAGTAGTAGGTATGGATGAAATAAATATAATAGACGATAATTTAGCAATAGGAGAGAAAATTTCACTAAAATCAACTCTTTCTCTTTGAGAGTAGCCCTTGGATACCAGTTTAGCCTTGTACTTTTTAATGAAACATCTAGTCCAAATTTATTTTCATAGACCCACTCACATGTAATGGTCTTCCTTACTTTTGGAAAATGAACAAGATCCCAAGTATCACAAGAGTATAAATCCATCCTATCCTCTTGTATGGATAGTTGCCAAGAATTACTATCATCTACAAGAACAACTTCCGTATAGGATCTAGGTTTATAATCAATACCCAATAAAGAAAATACACAATGAAAATATAGTGGGATATACATATCAATTGAATTTTGTTGTCTTGTGGATCTTCTCAAGGGTAGAGTAAGGGATTATTCATATTTTTCTTTTGCATGCTCAACTTATTTTGTAATCACAAAGTTCCTTCTTCAAAACTTTCACTTGAATCCTCTTCTTCTTCTCCATCCTCAAATCCATCATTATGTCCTTGGTGTGTATCTTCTTGTAATTCAAAATGTTCTTTCAGCTATACAAGATTAGAAATAACTCTAAGTTCCTTGAAAATCACATACCTAGGATAGACAACTTTCTTGGTTAGAAGATTCCAAAGCTTACAACCTTTAACATTCTCACCATATCCAATGAAGATGAATTTATATGCTTTTGGATCCAAATTAGAATGTTTTTTTAGGCACATGAACAAAAGCCTCACAACCAAAAAATATTAAATGAAAAACATAAGGTTTCTTACTTGTCCTCACTTCATAAAGTGTTGAAACAAGAGCCTTACAAGGAGATTTTTTTTATCAAGTATTAATAAGTACTCAAAAATTCTACCCTAAAGCATTTTCCTAATTGTGCATTGGTCAACATAATTTTGGCTCTTTCCATAATAGTTTGGCTCATTCTTTCAATAAAACCATTTTTTTGTGGTGTCTATGGAGTTGTCTTCTATCTTATACTACTATCATGTTTCCAAAAATTATCTAGATAAATATTCCCCTCCATTGTAAAATGCCAATATTTTTATCTTAACAATTGATTGGTTTTTTACTAAGACTTCAAATTTCTTAAAATTAGTAAAAAATTATATTTATGTCTCATAAATTAAACTCATATAAATCTAGCCACCACTTGTAGTGAAGTTGGTTGGGGCTTGGGTTTTGCATTCCTCGAGGTCACAGGTTTAACTCCATTTCGTAGTGGGAAAGGTGAGGATTAGTAAATAGTGTGCTAGTTCCTACTCTACTGACATGGGGTATAGGAATGGAATTTTCCACAAACATTTTGGGCATAAAGCAGTATTGTAACTAGTTTGAAGTCTGTCAAGCCCTATCTATTTTAAATCCTTCTTCAAGGGGTGGGTTGTTATAGCACTGTAATATGGAGCAAGGAATATATCGAGCAATGTTATATAATATGTTGTAATATGTCGTGCATTGTTACTAGGAATGTGTTTTGTGCATAGTTATCATGTTGCTGGGGTTTGGGAAAAAGGTTTTAGGAATTACAGTTTAGTCATATGTGAAGTTTTATCAGATTGTAAGAAGCATAGGTTTAAGGAAAATTATCATTTTTAGTCGGCAATCAAAGACATATTTTGTATACAGATTTTATAAATTAATAGATATATAGGCATAAACTACTTCTTACCTAAAAGAAAACTCATAAATCTAAGAAAATCATTAATGAAGGTAACACAATAACAAAAAAAATCAATTTAATCACTATCCATATGACCAAACACATGCATATAAATAATTTTTGGTTTATTCTTTGCTTTATTGCTTCCTAAAGGAAATGATTTCATGTTTTGTTTACCAAACACATAGTGCTCACAAAAAGATAATAGTATTAAAAATATTTGCACTAATGTTGTCCAGTCTACGATGTTGCAACATACATGTATTTTTAGCCTTCCTGGTCACATAGGTGGATTTACAAATAGTAGTGGCATCAAGCCTAAACACCACGAATAATTTTAATCCTTCCATCAGTGAAATACACTTATACCTTTCCACATCCAAAAATTGGATATGAAGTGTTGTCCCCAAGGTAGAAATTACCTCCATCATATTTTCCTATGTGGGGAACCACTCCTTATGAGGATTCATATGATAAGAGCATCCTGATTCAACCAATCAATGTTCATTAGACACAAAGTTACATGTAGAAAGTAAAACCTCATCATTTGCACCATAAGCATATTTTACAGAGAAAATCTATTATTTGCTTTTGTTTTTACATTTCTTCTTAATATTTCCCCTCTTCCCACAATTACAAAATTTAACTTTGTATTCTTTCCAGGAGTCTTAGACCCACCCTTTTATTTTTCCTTAGGCCTCTTTTGATCTCCTTTTGATCCTCTTCCCTTTGAAATACCCTTGATATTAAGAACATCCACCATGATATCCATGAATTTCTTACTCATTTCTTGTGACAACACATTTGCAATAAGGGGATCCAACTTTGGATCTTTCTGGTTAGCACTAATAGAAAGAATGAAATTCTTTGATGAATCAAGAAACGAACAAAGTAGCATTATATATTTATTTTCTTCCTCAATATTAACATCGATTGAGGTTTATTGACTCAAAATTAAATTAAAAGTATTTAAATCCTTAAAAATCGATTCACCTTCCTTCATCTTAAGAGAAAACAATTTTATTTTTAAATATTTTTTTTTTACTAGACACTTGGATTGATAAATTTCACCCAACCATTCCCATAAAGAATATATGGCCTTTTCTTTAGAGACATTCAATAGGGCATAATCTATAAGACATAATTAGATAATACCCCTTACCTTTTTATCTATCATGTCCCTCTCATCTTGGCTGATTGTATTAGGTTTCTTTTCTTTTATTGTAGCCAACCATTGATCTCTTTCTTCAAGAAGATCCTCCATTTTCAGCTTCCACAACTCATAATTTGTTCCATTAAACTTTCAATATCCATTCAAGATGTATATGCAACGATGATTTCCACACACAAAAATATACAAAACCAAAAATCCTACTATAGTATAGAAAATGTTCACACTTCCACGCAATAAATAAAGTTAGCTAGGCTCTTATATCAAATTTTAGTAAAAGGAAACCACTACAATATTGAAATCTAAAATATTATTGTAAATCAAATATTTAACTATAGAATATCAATGGGGATTTAAAATAATATGAACAAGCAACAAATAAAATTAGAAATACTCAAGAGCCATACACATAACACATAGATTTATGCAGAGAAAATATTTAAGGTAACAAGCTTCACTAGAAAAGAGAAGAATTTTGTATTATTTGCAAAGAGATTACAATACATTCAACTTTCTTCAATATTACATTCGATTTGATAGCATCTATGTACCTATAAAAATTATCATACGTATCTCCACCTCAAGTCATCAATATATAGACTAGGACCAAAAAACTACCTTAAGGAATTACCATGGGTCGAAACAAGGTTCCAAAATACCATGGTAAAAACACATATAACCGTTACATGCTAAAAAATAACCTCTTAAAAATTCTTACACCCTCTTACAAACTATAAAAAATGACTATAATTATCTCTCCAATTTGGGTGCCTAGGTTGTCATAAAATCCGTAGAAAATAGGAGTTTCTCTTGCATGGGTCATAGACCATCAATAGATTATGTTAAAATTCTCTTACACGTGTCATAATCACCTTGAGATTAACCACTCCAAGATGGGAATCTAGTTTGATCTTATAACTTTATTTGCATTCCCAAAGATGCTCTAACTGATAAATAGTAAATATCTCATAGTAAATAATTAATTACTATTGTTAGTAAATAATTAATTACCATACCATAAAAATAAATTATCGTAGTTGATGGATCTTCATCCCTTATGTTTGCATTTAGAATTACAATACTAAGTGTAATTAAATTTATCAAATTTACAAGGTTGATGGCATCTTAATCCCAACAATCTTTAGTCCCTCAAGGATCCCATTATACCAAATTTGACCCTTACACTTTTGATCCCCATTGCCTACCCTATTAAGACTAACCATGGTAGCATCATTAAAGACATGAGCATTAGATAGAGGTGCTAAAAATTGAAATTGATAAGGAACAAAGGCTGAAGAAAATGTTGATTAGGGAGGTGGACAACATGGGGCATGAAATTTCAATAATAGAGGTGACCCCCACCCCTTTATAGTGGTTGAAAGGAAGGACATATGGTTAGGGATGTTAATGGTGAATAATAGTGTTAGTTTGGTTAGAAGAGGGGAAAAAGAGATTGATACCCTTGAAATTAGAAGTGAAGAGGATGTTGACAACACATTTTAAAACATGACTAGAGATGGTCAATTCCACTTGATAAGATTTCATAGAGTATGCATAATCTCCTAGTAGATTATAAGTGGGGCAACTAGGATTGGGTAAAATTTTTCCCATAAATCACAATACTTACTAGGATAGAGGTAGGGCTTGGTGAATCAAATTCGTATTCCATTTTGAGTGTGTGATATATGGTCTACCCAATTACAATAGTAGATCAATAGTTTGTCACTTTAAACCACTCAAACACTCACCACCTTCAAGCCCCCACTTTTCCAAGGGTGCATTTGACCTATTGATTGGGCTAGGAGATAAGGAGGCCATTCATGGATCATTTCCTATTTGACCAAATTGACAACCCAATCCATAGGTCATTAATGGACCCCTACTATAACTAAATATAATGGGGGGTTAGGGCCTACCCATAGTAGGGAATGTCTATTTCTGATTAATGAACCCCCACCCAGGTCTCCTCCCTCTCAAAAATTGGGAGCTTTGTATAGCCCTCGAGTGGGGGAATTATAACTATAGTATTAGGTAAAATAGGGAAAGGGGTTAAGGGTGAACTATTAAAAATAATTTTGAATGTGGAAATGGTATACATACCCATATTCCTTGAGTCTCATATAAATGGTATTGAATGTATAAATAAAAGGAGCATATTGGTCTATGTTGTAAACCATGATGCATGTTTGTCCTTGGTCTAGTAGTAATTGATTAAAGTGGTATTCTCTATCTATAATAGAGGCAAAGGTTGTGCCTAAAGACATAAGCATCCACCTACCCTACCCCTACCTTACACCCCTACTTCAGACAAGAACTACCTTGTCTACCTCCTGCCCCACCCCCAATGTTGACTATAGTTATAATTTTGTTTATCCACAGTTGCTAAATGCCATGCCCGCATTTTATCATGCAAACATAAACACAAAACCCATATTTTTTTCTCAAAGTAATTGTTTCATCTTAGATTATGCTCGACATGGTAAACTATCAAAAATATCATCACCTTAATGGTTGATTTTAATCTTAAAAATATTAAATATTTGACATCACTATTTAAATAAAATTTATTTTTCCCCTTTTTGTTAGTGAATAAAAATTAAAATTAAGGTATAGTGATTTAAAAAGTAATCACCTCATGATTGATACTCTCTTCACCTATAAATATGTTTATGGAAATAATTAAAAAGTTTCTCAAATTTAATTTATCTAAAAATAATCTTCTAATTTAGCATTTGATTTAACTCGCAAAAAAAATTAGTGATTTTTTTTTGTTACAACTCTAATTATTTTTCCTTAAAAATCTTCTGAGATTAAAAAAAATGTTAATAAATTGATTTCAAAAAGAAAATTCTAAACTTGAAGAGTTGAAGTTAAACGTTAATTTAAATTTAAATTTAATAAGATTAGGAAGTGTAAGGGACTTTTGGTAAAATCCTTTACTTAACCCATTCATTAAGATTAAATCATATGAGAAAAAATTAAATAAAGGGTGCAAATGTGATTTTAAGTACAAACATTAAACAAGTTTAATCGGGTCAAAAGGGAGGGTAGAGAGACCTCATGAAACTTCCTCTTTCTTTCTTTAATTCAACAATTAATTTAAGTCTTACTTATTGTTTCAAACAATTAAAATATATATTTATTTTTTTTGTTCAAAGAAATTTTATTGATAAATGAAAAATTACATAAATGGCCAGCCATGGCAGGCATGCTAAATTTGCATCAGAGAAGAACACTACACATCTATTTAGTTTAAGCTATATTATGGACACCAAATTTGGTATGAGGTTGGAATTGCATTTTGATCCGATTCAACTCTAACTTTAGAATTTTCTTTTTCTTGTTTTGTACTTCTGTCCATTCTTCCTCGTCCTCATTCTTTTGTATTTTTATTGAGTCCACAAATTGAGATATAGCCTATGAAACTCACACCACCCAATGCCGGAGATGCCACTTGTTAATGAGGATTTGCGATTGGATTTGGAGCCGAAGTCTAAAGATCCTCTTTCGGTGAATTTATATTCTCCATGACTAATTGATGAGGTTGCTTTTGAGCCAAACTCACTTCTGTAGGAGGTTCTGTAGATTGATGTGCCTTATCTTTCCCAACCATAGAAACTAGGGAGGTTTCGTGCTTCTGAGAAGGTTTTGACTTTTCCAACATCTTTTTCAGAGCTTTGATTGAGTAATGATGGGGTTGAGCCTCATCCCACCAAAACTGTTCAACAAAAATTTTAATGATTCTGGAGCAAGAATTGGCCATGTGGCTAGTTTCAAAACACTTCCTGCATTGGAAGGGTAAACCTTCATAATCTAGAAGTTTCCAACTGCAATTAGCAAACTTGAAGGTGATGTCCGCAGGAAGATCACTTATGACATCCATGTCTACAAGGATGTGAGCAAAGGTTGTGTGGATAAAATTAGTTGTGTCCGAATCTACTGCCAGAAAGCAACCCAAAGAATCTCCACTTGCCTGAAAGGAATCTGCAAACCAGAATTACAAAGGAAGGTTCAATAGATGAATCCACATAGGTTTGATGGAGAAAGATGCAGTAGCAGGGTTAAAATCTGGGAGCCACGGATTGAGAAGGAGCAAAATTTTCTCCTTGTGAACCAAGTTTCTATACCTGCAAGAACACAACAAACAATCAATATATTAGATCAAATGCAAGGTTAGAACCATGATTCCTCAAGAAATCCATTTGAATGCAAAAGAAAAGAAATGAAATGAAGAACAAAACAAACTTAAAACAAAGATATCAAATCCTATTCTAAAACAAAGCAAATTCTTAATCTCTTGAGGGAGTTGGTGCCAATTTGATGTGAAAATTGGCCCTTTTCCCAACTCCAATGGTGTGATGAAGATGATTCATGGTGAAGAGTGATCCACTTGATGAAGACCTCCAATGTGCTCCAAAATCATTTTTTGCATAACCTAGCTAAGATTGAATAAAATTGGATGAAAATTGCTATGAATTTGAGTATTGTAAGTTTACTCAAGTTGTGGATGATAGAAATGAAGGACAAGCTCTCTATTTATAGAAGAATGTGAAGAGAGAAAAGGAAAAAGGGATGAATGTGGGACTAATCTTCAACCAATGAGAAGAAGCCACATGTCATCATGTGAATGGTTGTGGAATGAGCACATTTTGAAGAATGTGGAAAGAGGGGGGAGATTCAAATTCAAAATATGGCTTGTTGGAGGGAGAATAAAGAGTCTTAAATGCCAAGTGGGAGACATGTAAGAGACAATGTAAGAGGAGTTAATGCCATGTAAGAGGACAAGAAATGTGGGAGGGAAAATTCAAATTTGAAGAATATTCCATCTTGATGCCCTTTTTGAATGAAATAGAAGATTTAATAAATCAAATAAATTGATTTATTGTGCAAGTGGGAAAAGCTAGAGGATGTGACATGCATTTAGATTAGATTAATCAGGATTTGATTAATTTAAGAGGAGATTATATTTTTTGATTTAAATTTAGGGATTAAAATAAATCAAAAAGAGATGAAAAATGATTTAGACTTAGTTAAATATTTTGATTTATTTAACCAAAGGGGGTGATGTTAGATTAAATTAGACAAATGTTTGATTTATTTAATTTAATAGAGGAACTGGAGATGTTTAATTAAATAAAATGGGTTATTTAATTAAAATAGAGATAAAGGAATTAATTAAATAAAATGATTTATTTAATTAACGAGGGATAATGACTTAACAAGATGAAATTGATTTATTTACTTAAGAGCTTGAAATTGATGAATTTAATCAAATAAGGGTATTCGATTAAATGGTTAGACAGAGGGATGATTTTAAGATGAAATGGTGTTAGTTAAATTATGATCAGATGCGTAATGCCAATCAATACATTTTACGTGTATACATTTTTCCCCTCTTTGAAGCAACGTACTCGTTGCGTTGGTTCAAAGAATAACCTTGCCATGATCAAAATTCAATTTTTTTATTTTTTTCGGATGCCCCACTATTGCCCCAGTGAGAAGAATTACGCTGGTATACTGCCCCCTCGAGAGATCGAATGGAAATGCTAATTTCTGATCGAGATCACAATAAAATGTCAGAGGTGCGGTTCTACTGATTAGAGGACAAAAGATAATTCTTTAGAAAGATCAAATATTTGACATAGACAATTTTGACGATGTATAGACAGTCATCAGCCATGGGTAGCCTCATGTATATTTTGAGATATCACATTTGGATAGAAATGTTAGTAAAGATAGAAGAATAAGAAGAAATAAGATGATGACAAGAGGATCCAACAAGTCCATGATCTGAGAAGACCTTATTGGAGATGATGATGAGAGATGGATGATGATGATGATTGCTTGCCAAGAGTTGGGATTTTCAAAGGGCCAATTACCTTATTGTTTGATAAAACACCTAGATACGATGCATCAAGGTATAGACAACCAGGATGGTGTGGTATCTAGTGAGATGGAATTTGACTCGACAAACAGATAGGAGTATTCTTGTTCACACTTGACATACAAAAACCTTGCTAGGATGCACCTAACAAAGCAAGTACTCACCAAGTTATATTACAAGAACTTCCAATGAGCACAACAGACAAAAGATAATGATTATTTGCCCCATTCCTTTCTCTCTAAATCATTTTGATTAGACATCATCGAGAGGTCATTGGAATGAGCACAATAAGATAAATCAAAAGAAAATATCAAGTAAACAAACAAGTCAATGTTTTTCATACCTACAGCCAAAGGGATGTGTTTTGATAGGATAAGAATCCAAGGTGATATCCAAAATGATGCCCATTGTTGGAACGATATATCCTAGGACATGCATTGTATAGGATGATGATGGGTTGATAAGTTGTTTGACACATTAATATAAAGTCGATTGACATGTTTGAAAATGATCAAGAGTTTGATTTTGTGTTTAAAAGTTTGTTGTTTTGATTTTGATTTTTGCATTTGAAGCTTACTTTTGCTGATTGTTGTGGTTGTTTCTGTTTGTTTTTCCAAAGGATGAAGGTGATGATGATTTATTATAGGTGGATTTTTATTGTGGGTGAAAGCGAAATGGGACATATGGATTTTTTGGGTTTTTTGAATGTTTTTGATCTTTTTGAAATGTTTTGAGGCTATTTTGGTATTTTTTAGATTTTGCAAATGTTTTGATTTTCCAAATTTTCAAATGTTTTTGGGTTTTGTGTCTCGGGGGCTGATCAAATATTATTCTTGCCTACGTTTAAGCTCAGAGATGATGTAGTTCAGATACCATGTTTTTGACGTTTCCTATTTTTATGAATGTTTTGGATGTTTTTGGATTTTCTGATTTTTATGAATGTTTTTGGATTTTTTTGAATGATTTTGACGTTTTGGATATGGATGTGTCTGATGATATCAGTGATTTCTTTTGAATTTTGTTGAAAACCAAGCTAAGGTTGATTGATCTGATTGATAGATTGATGACGATAACATTGTTGAGGATACACAACAATGCAAGGATAGTGTTAAGCAACACGAGGATTAGGAATGAGATATCCCAAGATGATAAGTGATTGATTGGATTTGATTGATCAGGATTTTGAAGCTTGATTTGGAACAAAATTGTTTTGAATGATTCGATGTGACGTTGAAGCACACGTTAGATGCAACTGATATTGATTGTTTGGATTGATGTTCGATTGAAGATAAAACTTGATAAGGAACATCCTCTTGTCAAAATATGCCATGGGATAGTGATTTGGATCTTTGCTCACAAATGCTTTGACCAATTTGATTTCATGTTTGCCAATGTTCAGATCACCACATACGTTGGAGGATATATGTCAAGATTTATTCTCGAAGCAAGATGTAAATATCTACCCCCAGTGTCTAGCGATGTATGGAATGCCATGGGTGGATGCTTGGATGGGTGTAGGGTTGGATGGAGGGATATGGATTATCTTGCGATAAGATAAGGTGTTCAAATAAAGAAATCATATTTGGATAGTGCTTCATGGTTCAGATAACATTGGATAGGATAGGATCAATGAAAATAACCCATGTCAAGATGTTTACCATAAGCAAGTGTAAAGTGTGCACAAAACTTTTTCAAGATCAAGATAATTTGGACTATGTATGCAGATGGATGAAAATGGATTGGATAAATGGTTCATGGATGAATGGCTTTATTATGGATGAGATGGATGGAATGTTGGATTTATTATGGATGTGATAAGATGTCTTCACCTAAAGTGGCACATGTAGATGCTTGATTCTACACATGACGCCTATTTGCCAAATTTTCATCATGGTCTTTCCCAAAGTGCCACCGTAGTAGTTTTCATTGGAGGACAATTTTTTTCTTTACTATTTTCTTGATTTTTTTATTTTTTATTTTTTCTAAAAGATTTTAAGCTCGTGTTGAACCACTTGGTGGTGTTGATGTAGATGCTTCTGTCATAATGTGCTATTGATATCCTGCTTGAAGAAGATGCTTTGCCAAGATACGTGCACTTGAATACAACTTTTGATATTCTTGATCTACTTTGTTGATACCGGAGTTGACTTTGTCTTTGTGTGCACATCGCGATAGAGTGCCTTTTGAATCCTTATGATAAAGGGTTGTTGCCAATACATGGTCAATGTGAGAATTGGATATTATGCATGGAAGCGTGGATGGAGTGTGTTTAGGGATAGGAGATAGATTGGTTGACAGTTTGGAACCTTTGACTCTCCAAACATGGGAAGATGAGCAATGATGGGTGGATTCAAAAGTGTGCATGGAATTAGGACCAACTGCTTGATACACTTTGTACGTCGCTTGAAAAGCTTGCTTTTGCTTTTTTGGACATCTTTGATGGATAATTTTCCCTATTTTATTTTTCCCCATAGTTTCTTTGACTAATGGAGTTTGATAGGGATAATATTTCTTTGTATTCTTTGGTATCCATGTGTATTTGATTTGTCCATTATGCTTCTTAGTTTATCTTGCTTTGATAACGTTCTTCATGTTTTGATTCAAATATTTCTTTTGATGTTGGTCCCAATTCATGGATGGGGTGATGGGTGGATGAAGATTCATGACATGGCTAGTTGTAGTATTGGCCTTGGTTTCATCATAAGGATTCTTCGTGCTCCCTATGTTGACATTTTCTTGAGACGAAGTTTCCCCCAATATGGTGGTAGTAGCACCTTCATGCTTTGATTCTGCTTGTTTCAAGAGTTCCTATTTAGAATGCATTCTCTGATAAATGACCATTGTAGATGACGTTATTTCAATTTGCTGCCCTGCTGACTCTGGAATATCCTGTTTTGTCGGACCTTTTTCCTTGAGTGGATAATGTTGGATATCTTCATACATGATGTCCTTAGTCTGAATTTGGGATATATTTGATCTTGATGTTGACAACTCAGTTTGACTATAGGAATCAATAAGCTGCTCTTTTTGTGTAATAATGTCAGGAGTAAAGGAATCTTGTTCTGAATGAAAATCATCTACATTTCCATCCAAAAAAGTATCTCATGGGTAGATGGAGGAGCATATGCTATGTGGATGTGATCATCATGTATAGATAGGAGAGTATCCATTAGATCATTGTAGTATCTTGGAGATACGAATTCTTTATCTTGAATGATTTCAGAATTGCTTTCGACATGCTTTGGATCAAGTTCTTGACATGGGTCAATTTCAAAGGATGGATTGCTTACAAAGGGTTCTTGGATATCTTCATTAGGCATAGGAAGTGGCTCAATATCCTCTTGATCTTTGAGTGAATTTGGATCAAGTGTTGAGTTGAAGATTCCTTCAATATCGACAATCATGATGTTGAAGGATGTCAATATGTCTTGGAAAGGACCATTGCTAGACTTTGGTGAGAGATGTTGATCATGCTTTAGAATAAATTTTTGAGATATGTCCTCTAACTTATTAGGTGATGTAGAGACATTTTCAACGTGATCATTGGTTGATGGATTGTTGATTACAAGATCAAATAATGTTAACACTCCTTGAAATAGATCATTGTCGGATATTGTTGAGGGATTTTTATCATGATCAAAAAGTGACTCTTGATGTATGTTGATTTGATCTTCGGATGAGATAGAAACATCTTACATGTGTTCGTTGATGGATAGGTTTTGATCATGTGATCGTTGACTTGGATCGATACATGGAGTCATTAACATTTTTTTGGGATTTTGAACAACATTTGCTTGTTGGGCTTGGTATTGGGCTTGAGCTTGAGCTTGCACTTGAGCCTAGGCTTGTGCTTGTTGGGCTTGTAGTGTAGCTTGGGAAACTTGAACAGCTTGTGCAACTTGTTGAGCAGCTAGTTGTGCAACTTGTCGGTTTTGGTTTTGTTGGTGTGCCTTCTAATAAGCATCCTACTGAGCGGCTTGCAACGCAATGCTGTATTGGTTTGATGTGTTTGGTTTGGGTGGTGGTGGTGGTGGAGATGGTTTTGGAATAGTGCTTGTTGTGGTGATAAGAGGTATCATCGTATTGATGATTGGGATTTGAGTGGTGGATGGTGTGATCGATATGGTTAGTCCTTGAGAGACCATGTTTTGAGGGATGATAGATGATATGTTGGTTGCTTGTGCTATGGGGATGGTCGCCATCTGTTGTTGTGATATCGATGGTAAGGGGGGAGGATTTGGTATGGTGCCTTGATTGATGGTTGGGGGGATGTTTTGGATGAGCGGTGGTAGAGAAGGTAGCCCCAAACCAAGAGGTGATACATATGTTAATGGAAAGGGTGGGAGTGGTGGGAGAGTGAGTGGCATGCTCCCTTGGGGAAATGATGATGTTTGATCAAAAATGCCCCCTAGTCCAAATAGGTCACCTTCTCCTTGTGAGGTCATGGGGAGAGAGGTTTATGGTGCTGCATTAAATGATGATGATGAGTCATTAGGATTATGAAAGGTGAGGGGGACATATGGGTGTGATGGATTTTGAAGAGCATTTGTGTGATTTGCAAACATATCTATCCAAAGTTTACCAAGTGTGGATTCGAAATGTTCATGTTTGGTATAGTTGTACTTGGTATATTCTCATTTGGAATGTATGGATTTGGTGGGATAATGTTGTTTTGTTGAAGACTCATGCATTGAGTATTTGGTTGATAGATTTGTAAGTTTGGACTTGGATTTAAGTCTACCATCGGAAAAGGTGTTTCAAAATTTAGATTGGGTATACTCACATTTGTTGTACCATTAAGGTTTGTAGGAGATAATGATCCCATGTATGGATTGTATAAATGTGAGTTTTGAAAATCAATTGGCATTGTAAGGCTTTGATTTTTTGGTTGATTTAGACCACTCATGATGAATGAATCAAGTTTATATTCCATGTTCTTCTTGCTTTTTGACCTTGTTGCAAAAGTGACCCCTAAGATGTTTAGGACCAATGATGAGATGAAGGATGAAAGGGGTGAATGATATGGGTGTTGAATTTTTAGGAACTTTGGATCAATGCTAGACTTTAGGATTTGATTTTGATTGGTTTGATTGGATAGTGAACTTGTAAACCCTAAGATGTTGGATGCGATCTTAGGATGAACTTGTTCAAAGGGGTGCTAATTTAACTAAAGGTATGAGAAAGGATGCATTCCCATACTCCTAATTAAACAAGGTGATTTTGATTTGGTTTAAGGATGTACCCAAGTCTAGAATGATGTTTTCAAAGCTCTAAAGTTGTTTGATGGGATGGGTTTTGATAGATGTTTGGGATGGATGATATGTTTGATTTTGATCGTAAATGAACCTAAGAAGGACCTTGTTTACAAGACCAAGATAATGAAGAACATGCTTTTCCCTAAGAGTAGTTCAAAACCAAAAGACCAATGTTTGCATAAAAACCATATGACCAAAAGATGCCAAGCACATGTGTGGGGTCCAATTGTTTAACTTTGCTTAATGAGTTCTTTTTACAAACACACTCTCGATTAGATTTTTTAAACTAGATGTCCAATGCCTTAATTCTCTTTCATCCCACAAAGTCCATTATGTGGAAATCTAGAAAATCAAGGAAATTTTTTCCTAATGTTGACCTTAATAGGAGCAAATTGTGATGAAATCCAAGTGCCTAGAAACCTCTAAGGATATGAATCCCAAGGGCAAGCAAGGGAATGTGAATTCGTTCAAGGATATTTTCTTCTCCTAAAGGGTTTAAGATTTTGATGCTCATGTTAAAATGTTTGTTTTCCAATGTTTTCGATCAAGCAATGTGTTATGATTTCAAGAACAAGTACAACCCTATGGATATTTGAGACAATATTTGTTGAGTCCCCACTTGGACAAGTCCAGCTACGCTTATTTTTAGCGAATGGTTAGATGCTTGACCCCACTGGCTCCCCTCCATGACACCCACTTATACGGGGCAGCCAAGCATCAGTACCCATGAAACTCTCATGGCATACTTTCCATTTATACTAAAGACTGTAAAAGTGTGGGGCAGCTTCAGAACGACGTTTCTTGCACTAACAAATAGATAGGGATTTTAGCTTTTCTACAACAAGGGTTTTAATTCGGACTTTCCATTCATAGGAGTTGACCCAACGTGGTGAGAGACCATTGTTGCCCTTCTCGTTAGAGCCAATCATGTGATACTAGCGTTTATTCCAATACCCACATTTATATCCCGGTTGGAAATACTATTGGTTTTAGAGTGTTACCGGTTGAGTCGTTCCCTTGGGTGAGTACTTTTTCTCCAAGGTAGGCCCTCTAAGATAAAAAAAAAAGCGAGAAAACATATTCATAGTTCGATCAACCTTCATTTAGAAACAAAGGGGGAACACATGCAATAGATTTACTCACACTCGCATAATGTTTTGTTCAATTTTAATTCCCAAAATGAAATGTGGAGGTGATCACTTTATCCCACCCTAAGACCATCAAAAATCCTTTTGATTCTCAAGATTGCCATGAGACGCGAGAGAAGCACATATGTCTTTTCGATGGCGTTAGTTTGAGTAAGTAATCACAAAGAAAAATTGCACATGTTCTTTTTAATCCAACAAAAACAATAATGATTTCTTTTTATAGCACCAAATGAAGTGTGAGAATTTTCCTTGTTCAATTATTCGCCCCAAACAAAATCTAGTGAGTTTGTGTCCTAAAGTTCATTTTAAGCTCCTTTTGTAGTAAGAATTTAAAAAGTTCTTTTTAGGGCCCAAAATGAAACTAGTAAGTCCTAAGTGTGAAAGATAGCAAATTTTTCCTTAAGAGAAATAGTGAATCCTCTAAAAGTGTTGAACAAACACTAGAGTGTTTAAAAACACTTGGTATCATGAGGTGAGGTCATCATGCTTATTTTCTTCTTTACCTTTGACCAATCCAACCTACAAGAAAATCAGTTAGATTTTGCAACAATAGAGGTGAAGAAAGCAGAAAACATGCCAAATAACTAGAATTTGATAAAAAAACACGTTAGAAATAACTTTTCACTTTTTACTTCCCTCCAACGGTGCAATCCACGAAGGCATCGCAGTTTGAAGTCACCAACGGTGTTGCATAGCACCGCTTACCAGTCAGCATTGCTCTGCAGCCAGACCAATGAGCATGAAGGCATCACTATTTTGATCAGCGGTGCAATTTGGATTTTGAAAAGATTCCAGCGAGCCGAAAAGAGTCAGCGGTTCTATTTGAAAATTTGAATTCTGGGCGGGAAGTCTAGAGTGTCGCAGTTTGAACTTTTCAGCAGTGTTGTATGGCGATGCTGAGTTCTCAATGGTGCTAAATAGCGACGCTAAGCTTCCAGTGGTGGATTTTTTTGTAAACACACAAAAAACACGATTTTTTTTTGAAAAACGTGATTTGATCTCCTGGTTTGCCATCCTTCTAGCGCTAAATGTGAACCTAGATCCTATACCTGCAAGAACACAACAAATGAACACATTAATAAGGTCAAATGCAAGTTAGAACATAAATTCCTCAAAAAATTCATTTGAATGCAAGAGAAAAGGAATAAAATGAAGAACAAAATAAGCTTAAAACAAAGATGTTGAATCCTATTCTAAAAAAAATCAAACTCTTAATCTTTTGAGGGATTTGGTGTCAATTTGATGTGAAAATTGGCCATTTCCCAACTCCAATGCTAGCTTTGATGATTTGGTGAAGAGTGATCCACTTGATGAAGACCTCCAATGTGCTCCAAGATAAAATTCTGCATAACCTAGCTAAGATTGGATAAAATTGGATGAAAATTGCTATGAATTTGAGTATAGTAAGTTTACTCAAGTTGTGGATGATAGAAATGAAGGACAAGCTCTCTATTTATAGAAGAATGTGAAGAGAGAAAAGGAAAAAGGGATGAATGTGGGACTAATTTTCAACCAATGAGAAGAAGCCACATGTCATGTGAATGGTTGAGGAATGAGCACATTTTGAAGAATGTGGAAAGAGGGGGGAGATTCAAATTCAAAATATGGCTTGTTGGAGGGAGAATAAAGAGTCTTAAATGCCAAGTGGGAGACATGTAAGAGACAATGTAAGAGGAGTTAATGCCATGTAAGAGGACAAGAAATGTGGGAGGGAAAATTCAAATTTGAAGAATATTCCATCTTGATGCCCTTTTTGAATGAAATAGAAGATTTAATAAATCAAATAAATTGTTTTATTGTGCAAGTGGGAAAAGCTAGAGGATGTGACATGCATTTATATTAGATTAATCAGGATTTGATTAATTTAAGAGGAGATTATATTTTTTGGTTTAGATTTAGGGATTAAAATAAATCAAAAAGAGATGAAAAATGATTTAGACTTAGTTAAATATTTTGATTTATTTAACCAAAGGGGGTGATGTTAGATTAAATTAGATAAATGTTTGATTTATTTAATTTAATAGAGGAACTTGAGATGTTTAATTAAATAAAATGGGTTATTTAATTAAAATAGAGATAAAGGAATTAATTAAATAAAATGATTTATTTAATTAACGAGGGATAATGACTTAACAAGATGAAATTGATTTATTTTCTTAAGAGAGGGAAATTGATGAATTTAATCAAATAAGGGTATTCGATTAAATGGTTAGATAGAAGGATGATTTTAAGATGAAATGGTGTTAGTTAAATTATGATCAGATGCGTAATGCCAATCAGTACATTTTACGTGTCTACACTCCCAACACCATTTCTCTTGCAGAATGGCATCCCTGTCCTGAATGCAATCAAACACAACAATAAAGAACCCTCGAGCACATGGATAGACTTCTACATTACATTTGAGTGTGGGTTGCCACATGCAGATATGGTAATTTTGGCCAAAGGTGATTGAATTGACCAATTAATCCGTTGGAAGCAAAATGATGCTCGCAAGCTTCCACATTCTTTTTTAGCTTCTCCAAAAAAACCAGAATAGGAGAAGAGGATGCCTTTCTCTTAGAGGTCTCACTCGCATTAGATTCCAAATTGTCCTTCAATGGCCGAGCATCCCGTTGCCATGGATTTGAACTTTTTTCCTTGATTCATACCATCAATAATATCCCTAAAGGAAAGGCTTTGCCTTGACTTAGAGTCTATGGATCCTTGAGACCCAGCATTAGGGCCCACATATATTGAGTTTCCAGAAGTGGAAGCTTCAAAGCACCGAGTAACAGGAGCCCTAGCTGAACTAGGGCATGACACAAAAGAATTTGGGGGGATTCTGACGAACAGAGGCATGGCAGGAACATTTTCATCAACCACCTGGAAGCCCACATGAGACTACACCATATGCATAGTACGAACAGTGAACGCCATTGGGTTTGCACCAACCAAGCTCGAGCTCGACAAACCAAGGATACCCTGCCCTACGCCATTATGATAGTTCTCAAGATATTCCTGTGAAGGCGTCCATTTTTTAGCATACTTGGATGCCCCCTCCAGAGGGCTAAAACGGGGAGCAACGCCATTGTTGGGAGAGTGCTTCTCTCCAGAATGTCATCCATCTGAGCATTGTGAGTCGTTCCTACCCGCAAAAACCCTAACCTTCGAAGAATCGCGTAGGTGCAACATTGTGGAAGCTTAAATTTATTATATTGTAAAATAATTAAATTTTAAAAATTAGAGATTGATTTAATTAAATTAAGGTAGAATTAATTTAATTCTTATAGATATCAATTAATTTAAAAAGATACACAATTTCTTCATATATATTTCCAAATAATAACACAAGTTAATGCAAATATTTTATAAAAGAGTTTTAAAGTCCCTTTTTAGTTTCTTCTTCAAGCTAAATCCATAATTTGAAATGAAATTTTAGTTAGTTTAATTATTATGATAACATCCCTTGGTTGAATTAAATCCCCACCCTTGGATTTAGGGCATCTCCCAAAAATACCCTAATTCTTAAGGATTTTCTCAAAAGGCTTTTCATTTCACATTTGTTTTGTACATGTATTATGATAACATCTCTTGGTTGAATTAAATCCCCACCCTTGGATTTAGGGCATCTCCCAAAATTACCCTAATCCTTAAGGATTTCCTCAAAAGGCTTTTCATTTCACTTTTGTTTTGTACATGTTGAGGGTTTTGAAAGGAATGTGAAATACTTGTTTGCAGAGAAATATTATGCCAAAGGTGAGAAGATTACACATGTATCTTTTACATGAATCAATATGATCTTGTAGACACCTTCTCTCATTATTTTATTTTAAGGTATAACTATTCCTCATCCTCACGTTTATATTCATTAATTAATTTATTTATTATGAGCTTCATATATATTCACACTAGAATATACACAATATTTATTTATTAATTCTAAATAATTCAGAGTAAAATATAAACAATATTTATTTATGAATTCTAAATATATATTTTTCTTTTTCTTTTTGGAATAATTGTGCTGATCATTCAATTGAAAATATATTTCATTATGTAGTTAGCCAAAAATTTGATTAAAATTAATGGCATGATTCATATCCATGCCAAACTGCATTGATTTATATTTTATTCATTATTGTTATTATTTTTTTAGATGCTTGCAACAATGGGGTGAAAGACCCTATAGCTACCATGCCCCTTTGTAAGGGTCACGACTCCTATAGGGGTTGCACCCTCAATGAAGAGTGGGTGACACCCCCTACCCCAATCATAGTGCCTGGGGTTTGGGAGGGTCAAAACCTTCCCACCTCAAAATTATATATATATATATATATATATATATGTCAAAGATATAGCTATAAGGTCGGTGGGGGTAGGTTCAACTTTTCCCCTACTCTATAATGGTGGGGGTTGATCTCCCACCCCTCTAGAATAGTTATAGTAGGGATTTCATTAGTTTATAGTTATTTTGATTAGTTGGTAGTGATGATGGTCTTACTTAAGCTAGATTGGAATCAAGAAGATTTGATTGGAAAGGACTATAGTCATTATGTTGAATCATACTAGAAAAGACTATAGTCACTATGTCATATATCGATAAAGACTCAATAATTTAATCAAGTGGAACTACAATGTAGAACAACTATAGTGGAGACCATTTGATTGATGCATAAGGAACTGTTTGATTGATGTAGGGCAGTGAAGCTAGTAAGAGACTGAACTATAATTGTCCATGTTGGCTAATTACAATGGAAGAGATATTGGTAAGGCTTCAAGAAGTTGAAGGGATAATTTCCAGGAGGATAATAGCATACTAGTGCCTTACTAAGGTAAAGGGTTTGGTGTGAACCATGAATCACTAATAAGAACTATAGTAGTCATGTGAAGTCATTGGGGATTATAGTTTCAGTTATAGTTACAATCACAATTTCTATGTTCATGGGTACAACTATAGTTATAATTCCCCATCAATTATAGTTATTTTTTGACTGATTCAATAGGGCCCCAATATGGTGAGCTATAGTGTAACATGGCTAAACTATAGTAGAGAAATTATGAATACAGGTTCAATGGGTCTCTATCTGAACTAACTAAATTATAGTTGGGGGAACTATAATCTCCCCAAACCAATTCAATAGGGCCCTATTTCCTATCTCTACTCTCCACTATAGATAGGCAAGGTAGGGGCAACCCTCAACTATAGTTAACTATGAAAACTATGGTTTGAATTAGAATGTAGTTGGTTCAATTTTCAAGTGAGACAACTAGAAGGTTGAGGGGGAGGAGGGAGAGGGACTTGGTATAGTCCTACTATAGATAGAAAGGGGTGATGATAGAATACATATAGTCATATTTTACCTTGTGTCATTCAAATCATATTATAATTATTAGTTTACCATCGATTGAGTCTTTGTTATGTTATGAACAATTTGAATACAACATTCACAAATTGGTGTTCACTTGAATGAGTTCTAGTCATCTAGTTCATTGAGATACTAGCAAGATAGATTCTTGGTCTATCTATAAAGCTAGAGCCAACTCCTTATTCACCTCTTAAGGAACAAGGTTAGTTCACAAGGTCCCTGTGCATCGACACACATAAAAAAAAAAATAGAATGATTTCAATAGTGGTTGAGATGGATGTTACCAAGGTTCCCCTACTATAATTACAAAGGGATGGAGAAAACCCTACATGATAGGATAGGAACCCCCTTTATATAGTATGGTAGGAGCTCTATTATAGAGTAGGGGGTATTTGGTAGAGGATATATCACCATACCCCATCCAATAGTGGGTGGCCCTACTATCTATAGGGACCCTCCTACCCCTCACTAAGCACAAATCCCCACCATTCCCTAGGTTGTATGGTTCCTTCCCCCTAGATATAGTTATATAGGGGTAGATGTATCAATCCCTTCATGATCACCCATATTTTAGATAGATCAAACCAATTCCATGTAGATAGAAGGTTGCCCTAGGAGGGGGGAAGTATAGCTATAGATGGGGATAGAGTGAGAGTAAGCCACTACTATACATGGGAATCAAATATAGGAAGGGGGCCTTGTTAGTTAGGTAGGTTCATTCATTCATGTGATTTTATTCAATGTATTATCCCTATAGATATTAGGGTGAGTAATTAGCCATGCTTTATGAATGCACAGTGATCTACCCACTATCACTCCAACCCAAGCACAATTCCCTATCGCAATATATCCATCCATCCTAGTTATAGAGGTAGGGGAATAATTCATCTCATTGCTCGATCACTATTCACACATGTAGGTTCCTTATTTAGGGATTTTCACCTTCTCTTCAACAAACATTTGTTTCATCGGCTTGGGTTGATAAACATATAGAGATAGGACTAACCTTGATGATTAGTGTGCAAACATGAGTGCTTCCACTCAACTTCAAAGAGATAGACCAGGTGGGGGGGTGATAGTGGAAAATATTATATTCTAGTTATGACTATATATAAAATCATTTATCCTCAAACCTAATGAACCCTACTCTCAACTATATCCCTACTTTATCTTGGAGGTGAGGGAAGGAATTTATTCTATAAGTGATATGAATGCATCAATATTATGTCCATAGAGATGACCACTTTATTTATCCAATTGGTTGAGGGAAAGAAATTGACGTAGGAGATAACATTGATCACACTCAACTTGTTGATGAGAATAATAAATTCATTCCAAACTAGTCACACTTTATTTTCTAGTTCTAATTGATGTATGGGCTTTATGAGCATAGCTTTGTTGAAGAGAGTGCTTGAGAATGAAGCTCTAGGTACCCTAAAGATGAACCCCGATCCATCATTGGTAGGTTCCTGTTGTTGAACTTTCTACTCTAGATAGTGAAAGGAGTCTTTTTATAACATTCTCATATTCCAAGAATTCCTCCATATATAGTAGTCAAGAGAGAGGAAAATTATTTATTCACATTCCTCTCTCTATAACTATGCCCTATGGGACAATATTGCTATTGCTTGCTGACAAGGTTTTACCCCTTTTACTAATTTCTCTTATTATAAAGAGGGGGACTCCAAACCCCTATAGATAGTAGGGTTTCCTTGGTCAAGGGAGGTTTCATCCTTATTATGAGTGCTAGCTTGAGTCCTCTATTTATTTCCCCCTATTGAAATAAGTTTAGGTCCTTTTCCCATGGTCTGTATTCCTCTCGACACCATATCGCTTTTGAGATACCCTATAGATAGTAGTGGATGGGCTTATATTTTTTCTTAGAAGCTTTTCTTGGATGGGTCAGGTATTAAAGAAAACCTCAATTTGATAATAACACCCCTACTATATATAGGCGAATTGGACCTACCATATCTCTAAGAGCATCTGGATGAGGGGATTTAAGTCATTTTTTTATTCCCCACACCTAATCCTTAGTGTAGTTGTTAAATCCCTTTGTGTAGAACATATTTTTAGGATTATAGTTCCATCTACCTTGTAAATCCTATGCCATATTGCATGGTTCCAACATGCTTGGAAAGTGTGGCTAGGCACTTAGGGTGTATTGGGAAAATATTTTTGTAACATTTATTCTCACTACTGTTTGTATTATATTCATAAGGGGTGATGGGTTCCACTAGTAATGGTAAATGTGACTTATTATAAATATTTAATATTTTTTTCCCCACATGTGGATGCCTAGAATGGGATGGTAAAAAAATAAGGAAAAAGATAAATGAGTGACTGTCGGTATTCTCCAAGTGGATGCTTGGAGAGAGGAAAAAAAATTCTTTTGGTATTCCATCATTTATTACATTTAATGCAATGTTTAATTTACAAGTTTGGGAACACAAGTTGGAGGGAAATTATTGGAGCCAAAACTAGTGTCCTTTCACATTCCATGGTGGAATTCCAAGGGTTGGGGATGTTTGGAAGGAAGTTTCATATTGGGGAGCCATGTTTGGGGCTTAAGATGTCTTCACAAGTCTCTACAATCAACTCTTTGGATGTAAAAATAATGAGGAACAATTGAATGTAGAGTTTCATTGTAGGAAGAAGGATAGGTCGAGGTATAAAGAGGTTGTTCACAGATGCATAGGTGCTGCCATGGTGGAGGAAAATAGGAGAATGGAAGTAGTTGTATTGTAATATCAATTATTTGAATGCATACTTTTTTTTTTAATAAAGAGGGTAAATTTTTTATTGAAACAGAATAGCATTACAAAGCCAAGACAAACAAGCCCACCAAGGGCCAAACAAAGCAAAGAATTAATTCACACCCAAGAAGCACCTCATATCCTATGTAACCCATTCATCCAAAACATGGGCCAAATCATTAGGAAGGTTGCCCCAATCATCCACATACCAAGAACCCATCCTCTCTATAGCCCATCTAACCAAACCACCAGCCACCTTATTCCACTCCCGAGGAATATGGCGAAAAATAATGGACTCTAAAGAAGAAAACAAAGAAATAATCTGCCTGACTACCACAGCCAAATGCCAATTCACATCCTCCAAATGGAACTTCTACAACAACTCAATAACAACCTAAGAATTAGACTCACATGCAATCTGGCACCATCCAAGGCCCATTGCATGCTCAACCGCCAAAAGAATAGCAATAGCCTCCATGAGATTATTAGTATGCAACCCTCTATACATGGAGAAGAAAAAGACCACCACCCCCATGCTATCCCTTCCAATTCCTCCAACTCCAATATGCCTAGGGTTACCCCTAGAAAACCCATCCATATTAATTTTCATCTCCCCCAGAGCAAGAGGGCACCAGAAGCCAACCCAAGTAACCCTCTCTCGACCACGACCACGATGCACACTTCTCACATTTCGCCTGCCCCCCACAAAAAAAACAAGAGCATTAGCCACTCCTAAATCTCCAGGATCAATCAGAATAGACAAATCACACTTTGTAGTTAGGGTATCCTAAAGGGCCCCCAAAATTATGATCCAAATTTTCCCAATAAGTAGCTTCTTATCTAAGAAAATCCGCTTGTTATGCTCAAACCAAATATGCCAAACAATCAAACTAGGACCAATGATCCAGGCAATACTAAGAAAATAGGTCTTTTTAGGAGAGGGTCCTTGTCTCCTCCAAAAGTCTTCCAAAGAAGAAACATGGCAACACTAAACGTTCCAAAGATTCCACCAAAGATTCCAAACAAATTTTGCAAAAGAACATTGGAAGAAAAGATGCAAAAAAATTTCATCATGCTTAGCACAAATAACACACATGGAGGGGCCCTGGAACCCCCTCTTCCAAAGATTCTCCCAAGTAAGACACTTTCCTTGAACCACTAACCAAGAGAAGAAGTTACACTTAGGCCAAGCAAACTTATTGAAACATGCTTCCACCAAGAAACTTTAGCACTCCCAAATAACTGCTTATCTAGAACTTGATAACCAAAGGCCACCAAAAATTTACCTTTCGGATCAAGACCCCAAGCAAGCGCATCTTTCCCAAGAAGAGAATTGCACCCACGATCTGACAAAATCTTGGCCAACTCCTGATGATCCTCCACCACACCACCAGGAGGCCACTCCAAAGGATCCTTCCACCTAGACACCCTAATCTAACCCATGGTCTTCTGGGATTTGAAATAAGCCACATAACACCATTCTACATCCATAAAAATCTGGCACAAATCCTACAAGTGAGGATGAGAAGACAAAATGGGAGGATATCCATCCCAAGAATTATGCCAGAAGAGAGCATCTAGACCACCATTGCAAATCTAAAAAATCACTTGCTTAACAACCTTGGCACCCCTTTTAAGAGTACCCAAAATCATAGAACCCTTCCCCTCCAAGCTAAATCTGGCAACCTCAACACTCTCCACCACCCCCAGGTATTTAAAGGTGATAATTTTAGCCCACAACTAATGTTGTTGAAAACACCAATGCCAATACAACTTAGCCACTAAATCCTGTCCATTTAGATCCTTCCGAAAAAAGCCAAGCCCACTTTCCTACTTCAGCCTACAAATAGCTTCCCACTTAACCAAACTCCACTTCCTATGAAGAAAATTGCTAGACCAAAGGAACTGATGAGACAGTCTCTCAAAGTCCTTGATGAAGTTGGAAGGAGCAAAGACAACAAAACATTTGTAAAGAGGAAGAGCCTAAACCACCGACTTTAAAAGAGTCACTCTACCAGCCCAAGAAAGCCACCTACAATTCCAATGACTAACCAAGCTTCTAAACTTATCAAGAATCTCTTGCCAAAACAATTTAGGAAGTGAACGAATAGAAAGAGGGATTCCAAGATAAACAAAGGGGAGTGGACCAATCTGGAAACGAAGAATGTTAGCCATTCTCCTTTGGATAATCTTAGGGGTATTGAAGAAGTATATGAAGGACTTCCCCTCATTAATACGTTGTCCTAAAGCAGCCAAGTAACTATCCAACACACTATACCATCGAATAGCCTCCTTAACCTGTACCCTACCCATCAAAGCTATATCATCCACAAACTGAAGGTGAGACTAGGGGGAATATCATTTCCTCAACTCCATCCCTAAATCAAGCCACTCTCTACTCGAGACCGAATAAACCTCCCCAATCCTTCAAAAAGCAAGATGAACAAGTAGGGAGACAAAGGATCCCCTTGTCTGAGTCCTCTAGAAGCACCAAAAAAATTTGTGGGTGCACCATTAATTAGCACTGAAAATGAAGAAGTAGTAACACAACTCTTAACCCATTCAATCCAGTCACTGAAAAATCTAAACACTCCAAGAATCTTAAATAAGAAATTCTATTTAACCCAATCATATGCTTTAACCATATCCAACTTGATAACACATATTTTTCCTTAGAAGACTCCATGGAATGAATGGTCTCCGCAGTAATAATGACACCATCCATAATCAGTCTACCAACAACAAAACCCCCTTGCTCCTCTGAGATTAATCCACTTAACCAAGGTTTTAGCCTCTCAACAATCAACTTAGTAATGATTTTGTAAACAAAATTACATAGAGAAATTGGTCTAAAAAGATCCAAAGAATTGGCCACTTCCTTCTTTGGAATGAGAGATAAAAAGGTTGCATTTAGAGACTTTAGCATTTGTTTACTCATGAGAGATTCCTAAAGAAAATTTCTAGACCAAAGGAACTAATGAGACAATCTCTCAAAGTCCTTGATGAAGCTAGAAGGAGCAAAGAGAACAAAACATCTGTAAAGAGGAAAAGCCTAAACCATTGACTTTAAAAGAGTCACTCTACCAGCCGAAGAAAGCCACCTACAAGTCCAATGACTAAACAAGCTTCTAAACTTATCAAGAATCTCTTGCCAAAACCATTTAGGAAGTGAACAAATAGCAAGAGGGATTCCAAGATAAACAAAGGGGAGTGAACCAATCTGGAAACAAAGAATGTCATCTATTCTCCTTTGGATAATCTTAGGGGTATTGAAGAAGTATATGAAGGACTTCCCCTCATTAATACGTTGTCCTAAAGCATCCAAGTAACTATCCAACACACAGTGCCATTGAATAGCCTCCTCAACCTATTCCCTACCCATAAAAGCTATATCATCCACAAAATGAAGGTGAGACTGGGGGGAATATCATTTCCCCAACTCCATCCCTAAATCAAGCCACTCTCTACCTAAGACCAAATAAACCTCCCCAATCCTTCAAAAATCAAGATGAACAAGTAGGGAGACAAAGGATCCCCTTTTCTGAGTCCTCTAGAAGCACTAAACAAATTTGTGGGTGCACCATTAATTAGCACTGAAAAGGAAGAAGTAGTAACACAACTCTTAACCTATTTAATCCAGTCACTGAAAAATCCAAACACTCCAAGAATCTTAAATAAAAAATTCCACTTAACCTGATCATATGCTTTAGCCATATCCAACTTGATAACACATAGATTTTTCCTTAGAAGACTCCATGTAATGAACGGTCTCCGCAGTAATAATGACACCATCCATAATCATTCTAACAACAACAAAACCCCCTTGCTCCTCTGAGATTAATCCACTTAACCAAGGTTTCAGCCTCTCAACAATCAACTCAGTAATGATTTTGTAAACAACATTACGTAGAGCAATTGGTCTAAAAAGATCCAAAGAATTGGCCACTTCCTTCTTTGGAATGAGAGCTAAAAAGGTTGCATTCAGAGACTTCATCATTTGTTTACTCATGAGAGATTCCTAAAGAAATTTTCTAGACCAAAGGAACTGATGAGACAATCTCTCAAAGTCCTTGATGAAGTTGGAAGGAGCAAACAAAACAAAAAATATGTAAAGAGGAAAATCCTAAACCACCAACTTTAAAAGAGTCACTCTACTAGCCAAAGAAAGCCACCTACAAGTCCAATGACTGATCAAGCTTCTAAAATTATCAATAATATCTTTCCAAAACCATTTAGGAAGTGAACAAATAGCAAGAGGGATTCCAAGATAAACAAAGGGGAGTGAGCCAATTTGGAAATGAAGAATGTCATCTATTCTCCTTTGGATAATCTTAGGGGTATTGAAGAAGTATATGAAGGACTTCCCCTCATTAATACATTGTCCTAAAGTAGCCAAGTAACTGTCCAACACATTGTTCCATCAAATAGCCTCCTCAACCTGTGCCTTACCCATTAAAGCTATATCATCCACAAACTTAAGGTGAGACTAGGGGGAATATCATTTCCCCAACTCCATCCCTAAATCAAGCCACTCTCTACCCGAGAATGAATAAACCTCCCCAATCCTTCAACAAGCAAGATGAACAAGTAGGGAGACAAAGGATCCCCTTGTCTGAGTCCTCTAGAAGCACCAAAAAAGTCTGTGGGCGCACATTAATTAGCACCGAAAAGGAAGAAGTAGTAACACAACTATTAACTCATTCAATCTTGTCACCAAAAAATCCAAATGCTCCAAGAATCTTAAATAAGAAATTCCATTTAACCTGTTCATACGCTTTAGCCATATCCAACTTGATAACACAGATTTTTCCTTAGAAGACTCCATGGAATGAATGGTCTCCATAGCAATAATAACACCATCCATAATCTGTCTACTAGCAACAAAACCCCCTTGCTCCTCTGAGATTAATCCACTTAACCAAGGTTTCAGCCTCTCAACAATCAATTTAGTAATGATTTTGTAAACAACATTACATAGAGAAATTGGTCTAAAAAGATCCAAAGAATTGGTCACTTCCTTATTTGAAATGAGAGCTAAAAAGGTTGCATTCAGAGACTTCAACATTTGTTTACTCATGAGAGATTCCTAAACAACCTCCAAGAGATCCATCTTAACCACTTCCCAAAATTCCTGAAAAAATTCCGCTGGGAACCCATTTGGCTCGGGAGCTTTACCTTTTTTCATTTGAAACACAAAATTCTCAAGCTCCGAAAAGGTAATAGGAGTAAGAAAAGATTCATTCATTTCATTAGAGACTAGCTGCAGAATACAATCGAGGATCCTAGCTTCATCCTCTTCCATAGGAGGCGAGTCCTCCAAAAATAAAATAGAGAAAAAGAATACACATTTAGCAAAAATAGAAGCAAAGGAGGACAAAATATCTCCATCTGGAAACAAGAGAGAAGAAATAACATTACCTTATCTCCGATCCTTAACAAAATTGTAAAGAAATAAGTATTTAAATCACTAGCTTGGAGCCACTCAATACATGACTTCTTTTTCCAAAAGATCTCTTCTCTTAACTCGCATTCCTCCATGTCCTTCACTACAGTAGCCTCTAACAATCAAATTTCCTCAGTGAGGCCCTAATCATGAATCTGCCTAATGATCAAGGCCAAGCTATCTTGAGCATTCTATTCTGCATGAAACAGATTACCAAAGTGTTGTCTATTCCAGCGATTCAACCTATATTTAACATACTGAAGCCTCTTGGAGAAAGAGTACATAGTAGTTCCAAAACTAGTTTCCCAATACACCACCAGTCGAGAAGCAAGTCATGAAGAGACTCGTCCCTCAGCCACATAAGTTGGAACTTAAAAGACTTCTTAACACAACGTTGGGGTAACTCAACACAAAGCTTTATCAGCCAATGATCAGAGCTTCATCCATCCAGTATCTCTGAACTAATCACCCACATGTCCCCTATCCAAAAACTAGACACCAAAAATCTATCCAGTCTTTCAGAGATAGCATCATCTCCACTTCTCCAATTACTCCAAGTAAATACTCCATTAACTAGCTTAATGTCAACCAACTTCAAAAAAGCCACATTGTCCTATAAGAGCCCCAAGGAAGGCTCGAGGTGAGCACTACCTCCCTGCTTCTCCTCTAAAGAGATGACAACATGAAAATACCTAGCCAAGATCCAAGGAAGATAAGGATCCAGAGACCTCACATATCTAACATGATCCCACAATCAAGCTTTACCTTGAAATTCAATCAAAGCATATAAATTAGAAAAAAGAACCCTCTCCCTTGACTTAAGATGAGAAGCAACACAAGAAATCGAACCCCTACAGGAGAGCCAACAAATTGGACTGAATTTTCGAGGATCTCATAAATAGGCCACTCCACCAGAGCTACCAAGTGCTCCCACACATTGGCATTGTCCACGACCCCAAATCTTCGAAGCCACACACAACATACTATCAACCGATAACTTAGTTTATTGAAGGAAGACCACATTTGAAGAATGAATACAAATCAAATCATGAATAGCCTTTTGTCAAGGGTCGCTATTCATACCCCTCACATTCCAAGAAAGCATAATCATCGTGAAGGTTGGGATAAGTGAGCATCAATCATCTTCACCAAACCATCTTCAACCAATGTCTCACCAACTAGCTTCACCTTTTCTTGGTCCTTCTTGCGACCAACTTTAGAAGGCTTCTCAGGAACCCCCTTCTTGAGAGTTCATTGTTGCAAACCTTAGACAGAGGAGGAAGACTTATTTTTACCTGAGTTAGAACCACACCGCACCTCTGAGATAACCCCACCAATGATGGAAGAGCCTCCAACATCCATGATCACTCCACCTCCAACACCTAGAGTTGGAGACGAATGAGACAAAACAACATCCATTGTGGACCCATATCACTAGTCAGATCCCTCCTAGAAATCATCGAAGGTTGCTCATCAAGAAACTCCTTAGCATAAGAGCCAAATTCTAACTGCATATCAGTCGGGAACCCTTCCTCCTGAACTAACACATCCAAAGCCTCAAATCTATTGAAAGTTTCCTCCTCCGACCTCTCCTTGAGAGATCTCTTTTTCCCTCGACCATGATTATGAGACTTGATCAGAACAAGGCCATCCTTGTCCATTTCCACCCCTGCATGGGAGCTTTACCCTTCTCCAACCTTGAATTAGACTGAGAGGCCCCATTATCTATACCCAGAGCACCAAAAGCACAAGGACACCTTTGTTGGAGATGACCATACTCATGACACAACCGGCACCGAAAATGCAACATCTCATAATCTGAAGGATGAGTCCAAGAGCTAGAACCAATAGTCAAATCAATAGAATCTGGAAAGGGTTGACTCAAATCAATCTCAACACATACATGCACATAAGAAAAAATATACTTCTCCAAAGTGTGCTAAGAAGGGCCAATAGGCTTTCCCAACAACATAGCAATCGACTGCAATATATCACTTCTCCAACATTCACGCGACAACCAAGGAAGGCGAACCCAAACTAGAACCTTGGACGGAATCTCTTTTGTCTAATTAAATCCAGCATGCCATGGTTTTATGAATAGGCCTACTTGAATATAAAAATACAACCCACCTTCAAATGCCTTGTTTCGGTCATAAATACATGAGAAATCCACCAAAAAGAATTTATTTGCAGCCAACAAAATATCAAAGTCACTCTCTGGATTCCATGTCTTACCAGGGATCAAGGAAAGGAAGAGAAACCCTCATCCCCATAAACTTGTAGATTGAAACATTTTTTTTGTAATATTCCAGATAATCAGCCACTGCCTCCGATTGAATCACGAACACTGGTTGAGCTTGAGCCCTCTCCAAGCACCCATTTATCTTCTGCAATTTAAAAGTATCGGTTCTAGTAAAACCCACTCTAGAAGAAGATGAAATATGAACCCCATCACCAGCCTCCCCCATCACAACATCCCCTATCACCTCATCCAAAGGAGCATTCGAAACCATAAAAACTTCCCCCACAAATCGCAGCCAAGGATCACCCCACACCAAAACCCGGTCACTTCAAGCCCTTGGAAAGTTATGCATGCAAGATAGATCACAGGAGAAATGAAAAAGCACCACAAATGGCACAAGAAGCCACAGCCAACACCCATCCCAACACACCAAACCCACGGCTAGGCGAGATAGCCGATGCATCAAGAGAAACAAGATCATGCCAAATAAGACAATGTTGATGCACTAGCCAGCAACAAGCGGTAGAAACCGCGTGAGATAGGGAAACACCACACTCGACACCCAACAAGGATGTAGCAGCACCACTCAAGTGACAAAGAGATCCCACACACCATGCAAAAAGAAGACCCCAAGCAAAGAAACATAACCCAACACGTAGGAAACAAGAGGTCAAACCAAGATTGCAAGCAGCGAAAACCTTGAAGGAAGAAAAGCAAAGACAACACCCCCAAAACACATCAATCACCCCCTACATGAATAAGCACAAAGAGACAAACAATCCAAGGAAGAACACTAGCATGCAAAGGAAGAAAATGACATGCAACCTGAGCCCTCACAGGCTACGAGCAAGCACATTCCCAGACTAGCACGCCATCCTCATCCTATATCAATTATTATTTTTAGAAAACTTTCTAATATAATCGTTTGAATGCATACTTGACCTCTCTTCTTGGTAGAGTTTTCTCTCACAAGGGTTTCTCCATGTAAATCCTGTGTTATGTGATGATCTTGTGTTGTTGTTTTGTGCTTCATTTTTTCTATCTTATGGTGATTTTATTCTGTATATACTGTTGTTATAAGTTCACATAAGGTAGTTTTTATAAGCATGTTATGTTGGTTGATTTTTAGCATCATAAAGAAGACACATTTAATCATGATAATTCCATATTAAGACAACTTAGTCTTCAAATTTGTATATAAGTTTCATATTTTCATGTTGCATTAGTCCAAGCCTTCAATCTCATCCATTGAAGTCATATTTGGATAGAGATTGAATTTCCCAAAAATTATTATTTGAGTTTGTTTATTTCTCATCATTTGGTATCAAAGTTTAAGGTGAATTTGGTTCTAGGTATTCCTTCTTTTTGTTTTTTTATCCTAGCAAGCTTGTAAATTTTTTTAGAAGGAATTGGAGGTTGTTGGAAGGCTTGTGGGGCTGCAATGAATGTGTAATGGCATGAATTTTTTTTATTTTATTTTTTTTAACGAGGGGAATCGGGTGCAGCACGGCCCCCCATATAACCCCCCACCGCCGGTAAACTTTTTACCGTGACCGGCAGTGCTAGCAGGACACACCAACCGGTACCACGGGAGCGCCGGAGAGTCGAACCCATGGTGGGCGCCTTGCTACAGGGAACACCTTAACCAACTGAGCTAGGACTGGCGCCCCGTAATGGCATGAATTTTCACCCCTATGCAAATTCCACATTTATATTACCCCCTACCTTAGAGAATTAAATCTAATAATGCAATCCATACACCTATCACCCTTCCTTGTCCACTTGGCAACTCATTTGTGTGTCGGTGGGGGAATTTTTGTCAGGGACACTAGTGTAGCGCACTTCCGTCCTGACAGATTCCTACCTCTGGAATCTACAAAGGAATTACACTCCTCCATTGGATGCGAAGTGTAATGTTTGTCTCTCCTTTGTGTTGAAATGATGGATGCACAATGTCCCTGAAGTTGCAGCCTTCAAGAGGACCTTTTCCAAGAAGAAATCCACCCACACAAAAAGTGTTGCAACAAGGGCATGCAAATGGAGATTATCTGATTGATATCTAGAATATGATTACAAATGTACAAATGCCCTGAATATATAGGCATGAGAGAGATTCAAGATGCAATATGATGTTGCCATGTGTCATGATCTAACAACATGTGACAACATGTGAGCCCTACCTAGGAAATGATAAAAGATTGAGATAAGTTCTAGAAGGACAACTCATCTTCTAGAAGGAATTTTATCCCTTATAAACATGGAAAGGGGAATTTCCCCATTATTTATGATTTTTTATTAATGTAACCTAGGACTAAATTAATGCAAGACCTAAGTTAACTTATGCTAGATTAATAAATAATTAATTACACTAACACCCCCCATAAGTGTAACTTAGGGAGGAAATGCAATGATTATGCAAAGATGATGGGTCCTGGCTACGAGGCCATGTTAGGTACCCATTTACATGATGAAAATGAAAGATGCAACAAATCTCCCACAACCAGAGAAAAGGGGAAAACCCAGTGGGAACAAAACCCCTCTCCAAAAAGGAGATGAAAATGCAAAGAAGTGAGAAAGGATGGGAAGGATGGAGGACTCCCAAATACCCCCCAAGAACACCATCTATCACAAGGATATAATACAATCAATAGCCCCCCCATAGGGAGGAAATAGAGAGACTATATAGCCCCCCCAGAACATGAGATCACCCTGCAAAAATGGTAAGTGTCTGAAGACAAAACAAGATCCAATGTCGACAAACAACTTGTCTCCCTTTTGGAAGAAACAAAACCAAGTGCAAGTGTAGGGATGCTTCCCATTCCAGATAGGAATTGAAGGAAGGAAGGATGAATATGGATGTTGATTATGTATTTGAAAACTACTCATGTGCCTCCTTTCCTGATGAAGATGAAGATGCCACAATCATCTGAGGTACATACCCAATCAATGAAGAATGTGACAAACCAAGACGATGTGGAAACTGATGCTGAACAAGATCCAAAGGCTGCAATGGAATGAATGTGATGAAGACTAAATTGCCCCCACAAAATGAAGTGTCTTCAAAACCACTAAAAGAAGTCTGAAAAAACAAAGGTATCCAAACCACATGTCTCCCGCTAGGAAGAAGCAAATCCAATGGTAGATGTTGAAGAAACTCCAACTCCTGAATGGAATGAGAGGGAAGAAGTATCATACATGAAATCTCTGAAGAGAAAACAAGTGACTCCAAGATAGTCTCAGGATCCCCAATCAAGGTTGAGACAAAGGAATGAGGAGAATCAAGAGAACTCTCCAAAGTGGAATCTGAATAGAGGAGAGATATACCCTCAAGAATTTTCTCCAAACCTGTAGAAATAGCCAAGTCAGCAATCCTTGAAATGAAGCCATCCTGTGATGTCAAGTCTAGAAAACTAAATGTGTCCTGATGGATAGAGATGATGGAAGCCTCAATCAATGACTCTGGACAAGGAATCACTGAATGTGAAGGGATGCCAATAGTCTTTGATGGAGAATAAGGAACACATGAAGAAACCTTGTCAACCTCTTTGAAAGATTCAAGGAAATCCAAACAAACAACCTCCTACACAACAGTATCATCATGGGGTATTTGATCTGAGGAATGAAATTCTGAATCATGACCATCAGGGAAGGGTGGAGTATCTGAATCTCCATATAGCTCCCAAATCTTATTCCAAAGGATATGAGGCCAATCACAATGATCGATTGATCTCAAAACATCATAATCAACTTGCATTCCAATAATTTCTAAGACAGTGTATATGTTGTAATTCCAAGCAAATTCATGCATACCTTCACTTTGATGGGGAACTATGCCATACATATGTGGCAATAAATCAAGTGATTGGAGATGGTGGATGATCCCATCCCGCCATTGTTTATAGTTTCCCTTGTGCAACATAATCAGAGAAGGATAATATGCAAGCCCCATAATGTACTATCAAATTCCTCCAAAATACAAAGACACTGACCTTCAACAACAAATTGAAACTTCCAAAGATGATATGCAACTAAAGTGATGCTACCCAATGCAGAAATCCTTTTCCCAAGCTTCAGGATATCCAAGTTATTGAACAAATGCACCGAATTGAACAAAACCAATGCAAGAGTACCTGGAGTTGAAACTGATCGAAGTGACTAGATTGATGAAAAAAGCTCTGAATTGCCTTCTTGATGCCATTGGAATCACCAAAATCGGACAATCTAATGAGAAGATATGAGCCTTTATGTCCAAATTAGGGTTTTGACTTAGTTGAGTGTAGATTTTCTGACAGAAAAATTATATAGAATGGATGTCACCACTAGAAAGTAGAGAAAATCCTCTTTTTGATGGTATCTCGTTTGTCGAATTTCAATACCCTAGTGAAAATTTATGAAAAAATGAAAAAAATGCCTAGATGAGGAACTTTGCAGGCTAAAATGGGGAAAAAAATAAGCCCATCAGGGCTTAGCACTTGGTCGCTAATATGACCGTAGGTGAAAGTGAGGAAAAATAAAATTTCTCCCAAATAGGGTGGCAGTTGAGCTGTAGAAAACCTAGGCAGAGCTCCTTTGAACGGTGGCACCGCTCACAAATAGTGGACCACCCGGTCTTTGATGGGACTATGAATGCAAGTGGTCGATGGTAGATAGACTTCCCGGTGGGAAGGGACTCCAGTGGACAAGGAAAATAGCTAACAGGAGGATGCCAAGGGAGTCGATTATTTCAGACAGTCGGTGAGCATAGCATAGTGAACGGGCCGACAATGGATACTTCAGATGATCGGTGAGGAACCCGATGGTCGGTGAACGGGTCAAATCAAATATACCGATCACCATACCCTCCTTAAATGCGGGTGACCAATCAAAATCTGTAGACTGTGATTTAATGGGAGCCGACAAAGAATTAATGCATGATTTTTTAATATTGCATATTGCAATTAAAAAATCAAACCCTCTTTTGATTTTGGCCGATAAAATTTTAATCTACAAAACTTTTGAATAATGTCGACTGAAAATTAGAAATATTTTGATGGCGATGATAAAATAAATCAACCCCTATGAATGTCACTAGATTGATGCCAACTGAAGATTATAATGCAGACGCCCAAATAAAATATTTTCTACAAACTATAGAAAATGCCAAATATATATTTTTTTGCCAAACTATAGAGAGATTAGACCAATTTTTTTTGAAAAAGAAAAATGGCCTGCTACTAAAAAAAATTTCCTCAGAGGACAACTGATAGGGAGGATTTTTTACTAAAAATTTGTACACATCATACGAGTTGATTTTGCAAACCCAAAAAAATACCTCTGATGGTTCTCGGGTTGATGAATCTAAATTTGATGAATGAACAAGTGATCCTATGGTTTCGAAGCCTTCTGAAGACAATGGTGAGCTTAGATCTAACTCAATCTACTTCCGAAATCAGCTTGGTCCCCGGGTGGAGTCAGGTAGCTTGCAATGGAAACCTTCAAGCCTGCAATAAATCTCTCGCCCAACTTTCTTGATCCTAGGATGAACTCTCAATGGAATGGCTCTAATACCATGTTGAAATGATGGATGCACAATGTCCCTGAAGTTGCAGCCTTCAAGAGGACCTTTTCCAAGAAGAAATCCACCCACACAGAAAGTGTTGCAACTAAGGGCATGCAAATGGAGATTATCTGATTGATATCTAGAATATGATTACAAATGTACAAATGCCCTGAATATATAGGCATGAGAGAGATGCAAGATGCAAGATGATGTTGCCATGTGTCATGATCTAACAACATGTGACAACATGTGAACCCTACCTAGGAAATGATAAAAGATTGAGATAAGTTCTAGAAGGAATCTTATCCCTTACAAACATGGAAAGGGGAATTACCCCATTATTTATGATTTTCTAATAATGTAACCTAGGACTAAATTAATGCAAGACTTAAGTTAACTTATGCTAGTGTAATAAATAATTAATTACACTAACACTTTGACCGACTTCAAATGGGATTTTTGTCTCCTTTTTCCATCAAATTGCCTATCCTTCCATTCTATTGGGATTTTGGATAGCTTCTTGATCGAATTCACTCTACACATTCACTTTCAACTCCTTCAGGTTGCATCACCACCACCATTGTAGCTACAAGTTATTGTTCTATTGGCTCCTCCTCTCTATTGTTGTGACAATGTTGGCTTTGGAGAGCTTGCAAGCTCGCTCCTTCCTCCATTTACCTTGAGAGCACATGGTTGAGAAGGTGATATGCACCATTTTTATTCACTTTTCATTATCGTATTTGTATTCTAGCATATTGTTGTTTGAGTATTGCTTGGTGTTTCCATTTCTATACTCTCGTTATCATCTTTCTATATAATTGTTGCTATCTGGCTATCTATGGAGGTGGAAACACCAAAGTGAGGGACTGACAGACACATTCATCTAAACATAGCCCCAACATTTTCCTATTCTTATGTGTGTAGGTACTTCTCAGTTGGAGCTATTTGAAGAATCAGGTTGCACAAAGATCGGTACTATTTTCTCACTTCTTTTGTCGATTTAAGTATATCTGGTTAAAGTATTCTTCTTGTTTTACTTTATTTTTTGTATTTTGTTTACATTCTATTATAGCTTAAAATCTCTTAGTCAGGATTTCAATTGCATTTCTAGTGTTTTTTTTGTCTTAGAAGTCCTCTATTAGTATGGACGGTAGCGCCCCACTGAGATGCCAACATTCTACGCTAGAGTTGATGGCCTATATTGTCGTCCTCAGGCACTAAATTGTTTGAGTTGCAGATTGAGCTTTGGGAATTAGCTTGCTTGACTTCCTAAAACATTTGGGTTAGTAAAAGGAAAATAGCAATCATATTTATCTTCCTTTTTTATCCTAAACGCTTAACCTTCTTGAATCACTTAGCAAAGCTTAAGGTAGATCGGGGCAACCTGTTGCTTAGAACCCTCCCGTGACCTGGGTTCTGGGAGCAACCAGTCCCCCTCTATATTTTTGGTGAGCCTGATGTGAATATAGTAGTGTCTATTTCTTTGTGTCGAGATTCTTCCTTTTGTGCCTCGTGAAGATTGTATACTTGTGCATCATGAAGCTTTATGAGCTTTATGACCCAATCTACAACCTTCAAGTACATTGTTATAAGAAGTGTACGACATCTAGAGATGGATTTCTCAAAGGTTGCCATTTGTTTCACTTCTTAGGAAATAGCTTAGGAGACGGAGGGGAGATTCCTCAAGGAGGCCACTCATGCTCCTACCCCTCTCGTTTCTTCTATGACCCCACTTCTAAATGAGGATGATGCTCTTGCTATTCTTGTGGAGCATCTCATTGCTCTAGATAAGAGGCTATTGGATCTCACAAATCATTTGGGAAAAGAAAAAAACATGGCTAGGGCTTTTGGGCTTGTAAATGAAATGAGATATATGCTAGAAAAAGATTAGGTGGGATTGGAGCTTCTCCAAGGCATCACCAACATAGTAGAAGCATATTTCCCTTCATACAACTCTAGATCGGGTGTTACCCAAGGTTTTGGGCCTGAAACCTATAGAAGTTAGATAAGAGTTTTGATGCCCATGACGTCGATGTACATGGCTGAATCAAGCCCTTCTGTCAACACCACCCCCATTCTTAAGGAACCTTCGACCATCAAAGTAAATAGAATCCCTCTAGGTTTCAACATTATTCCTTCTAATTCTAGCAGTGGTGACTCTAGGGGCCATGTTGGCTCTGGCAATGGAAGCCTTGATAGAATGGGGGGCGGTTTCCCTAGTGGCTCTGGTGGCTCTGGCGGTGGTTCTAGCGATGGTTCCATTGGTCTTGATTCATTGTTTGACCTTGTTCTAAATGATCTACTACAAAATATGGGCCAGATGGAAAATCAGCTAGTGAACCTATCTCAGCCACCTCCCAACTGATTTTCCAACCTTTCTTTTGTCACAGTCCTTTATCAATAAAAATTCTAAACACTTTGATCCCTCAAGGGATGGAGATTCCAAAGATTGAGAAGTATTATGGTGGTAAAGGACATCCGCAAGAACATGTGTCCACGTTCAATGCCATGTGTACAAATTTCTTCCACCATGATGCCTTGATGGTTAAATTGTTCCCAAGATCTCTTAAGGACACAACCCTTAAATGGTACTATTCCTTGCTTGGTAACTCCATATTTTCATTTGATTAGCTTTTGAATCAGTTTCTTTGACAATTCAAGAAAACATCAAGCCGAAGATGGCCTTTTTGGACCTCATCCAGTGTAAGTAGGGAGAGCATGAGAATATAATTGATTTCATTGCTCAATATCAAGCATTATTTTCACAGATATCTTATCCTTTGCCTGACTCAGATGTGCAAAAGGTTTTCATCAGCAACCTACAAAGGTCTTGGCAAGAGAAGTTTTCTTTGATGAAATACCCCTCTTTTGCACATCTTTGTACAAAATTGTGGGAATACCAGTAGATGATTCCTCAATTCGAGGGATCTTCCTCACATTCCCATCCTGAGGGTAGGTCCATTGTGTCGATCTATGGTAAAGGTAAATCCGTTGTGAATGTAGTTGTTGCATCTAGTGACAAAGGCCTCAAATGCAACAAACAATTCACGAAGTTATCAAAATCATACACTTCTATTCTAAAGAAGCTATTGAAAGACAAAGTGGTAACCTTTCCAGATCCTTGACCCCTTACTGAACCTTACCCCGACTGGTACGAAGAGAACACATTTTTCTGATACCATCGAATTCCTAGACATAATACCAAAATATGTATGCGCTTGTGTCATGAGATACAAGATCACATCAATAACAGTACTATCCACCTCGATGGGAAAAAGAAAAATGCAAATAAGTCTGTGGAAAAGGCTAATAGTGAGTTGTAGATCTACATGGATCCTTTTTCATCTCACTCTGTGAACCTAATTGTTGAACCTCTGGATTCTACTTCCTTTGATTTCTCGAAGTATGTAAACATGGTTTCATTTACACCTACTCCTCCTGTGTAACCTACGAATGAATCAATAACTATAACTTTCACATCGCAGGAATTTCCTATGAACATAAAAAATCATCCTTCTCCCCTGAACATTCTTTCTCACATCAATGGGAACCTCGTGATTGTTGTTCCAGTTGACCCTATGAGTCATGTGAACATGATAACGAAGGAGACTCTTCTATTAAATTTCTACATAGGGAGGAATACGAAAATTCAAAAACCACAATACGTACGCACAACAGACTCTTGGTCCCTTCAATTGGTTCCATCACCCTCTTGGTCCCGGTAGGACCCATGACTGTGAATGCTCCTTTTGATATCATCTTGGATTTGGACTTGTTCGAAGTGAAACTAGGCATCCCATGGCTAGTTTCCATGAATGCAATTGCTTCTATAATTCATAAGTGTTTGAAGTTTTCTCATGAGGGCTCTATGCACAACACTGGATATAAACATCCGATGTCGCATGGGGGATACTCATTAGATCAATTTTGTCTAGCTCTTGTGGGTCCACTTCCTCCAAGGACAGACCTATTGTATCACACCTATGTTTAATACAAGAATGGGGGCATAGCATTGAAGATGACCTACCATGTCTCCCCTCACACCATTTTTGTTAAAGGTTCTATGATCACGCAACAACAAGCTGCCTCCTCCTCCTCTCAAAAAGGGAAGGGGAAGTCTGCTCAAACCCAGGAGCCTTCCTCTTCTTCTGCTATCTCATCCACTTCTGCCTCTCGTCCTGCTATGGCACCTTCGACCTCTGATCCTATGCCTCGCATGGGGAGTGCGATGTTGCCTTATTGGCAGAAGTCCAAGCATCAAGTATTTGAACTTCCCTTCTTACCCATGGTGTCGAGGCTCATTTTATATGGTAAGGTGAAGGACCCTCATGGAGATGCCCTTGTGTCTTGGCCTCTGCGGCCTCCTACTGCTCCTTCCCCTCAGGTGATGAATCATAAGAGGTGTGTTGTTGAGGTGCCTGAGTCTGCTTCTCCACTTGTTGCAACTTCCTCTACTGTGCTTCCTGCTCCTGCTCCCATCCAGGAGGTTTCCCTTCCATTGATAACGGTTGTGGGAAACTCACCTATGGAAAAATAGGAGCCTCTTGTTCCTTCTCAAGCAACGAGTTCTAGTTCTCAGAGCTGAAAAAATTGACTTGCACATGAGCATAAGCGCCAGAGAAAGGATCTAGCTGTTGAGCAAGCTTCCTCGTAGAAGGAAGAAGAGGAGCCAACAACTCCTATTTTGGTATCTCCTATTGTGCCTCCCTCTTCTATTTCTCTTGCTTTGATTCCCATTGCCTCGATTTGGCTTTTGGATCCTCCCGTAAATGTTAATGACCCTCACCCCAAAAGGGTGCAGGTGCTCATCACTCCCTAGTAGAGCCTCCTCTTTTAATGTCCCTTTTGAACATCCCTCCATTCTCTCAGCCCCTGGGCATGTCGAACACCACGATGGTGTTCATTGTGGCCTTGTCCTCTTCTTCCTTTCCTTTTGCTTCCTCTTTGGGGATTTTGCATTCTCTGATGAAGCGTAAGTTGGAGGAAAACCTCGCTTCCATGGGATGTCAGAAGAAGGTATCACCTTCTTTAGGAGATGTTTCTTCTTTGGATTGTGTTGTCCTTGTGACGGAGGCAACCCTAGAGTCTCCTAAGTTTGTCATCATCTCTTTTGACGAGATTGATGGTGGATCTCGGGTGCCTCCTTCATCTCCTTCTCAATTAACACATGGCACTCCTATTAAATGCATGTTTAACTTGGTAGATGATGTCCCAGCTCTATCGACGATCTTTGCAAGATCAATGAATTTTACCTCACAGGAGTTGAATGAAGAATACCTTGAGGAGCCTTCTTCCTTAGCTCCTGTTAGGAAAGTCAGAGGGTACTCCCCTTGCTATCCTGCCCTTGTAGGCTCATCCACCCTCCCCTTATAATGATCTAGATTGGGAGAATGATTACCTCCTAGTTGATGAGGATTAGGAGGGTTCCTCTTCTTTATCTATAGATTAGATTTGCATGTGTGTTGTTTTTTCCTCGTTCTTATTTTCTATGTTCCTAGAGGACCCTTGTCACCCTTGTAGGTGCTTGGATACAGGAGTTAAATTGTGTCATAAACTTCCTCTATGTGTTGCATCATTCTTCTATATGTTGTATCTTGATTTTCGACAATTGGGGACTATGCAAAGTGTTGGGGGCATTTAAGCCTCCCTTCCATTTTGACCCAATTTTTTTTATTTTTACTTTTTCTTCATATGCTATTCTTCAGATCTAGAAATTCTTGGGATTGATGATCTTTCGCTCCTACACTACATGTTACCTATTTTGATTAGCCAATCTGAACCAAGATTCCAAGATCCCCCATCCCCTATTTTTTGTGTTTTTCTTTATCTTGATCTCTTGGTCTATATTCATCTTTCTCTCTTCTTTGCTTGCTTCTTGATGTTGTGGTGCCTATGTGTTGTCCCTTGTGTGTGCAACAACATTTCCATGTCTACATCTCATCATGTATCATGGGCCATGACAACTCTACATGTCCTTCCTTTCCTTAGGATATCACGTGCTCCTTCAGTTCAAACACACCATCCTAAGGGGGGGCTCCTACCTCTCTGATTTTCAATAAGGTGTATTCAGTGGCCAATGAATCTCTTGTTAATTTTTTTTGCAATTTTCAAAAATCACATCCTTCGATAAGGATCTCCTTAGCAAGATTTTCTTTTGAAATTGAATTCGTAACAAAAAGAATTAAGAATTTTCCTTCGAGGAGACCATTCTTTTTTTCATATTCCTTGATGAAAGAGAATCTTTCAAAAGCATTCCTTAATGACAGGACCATTTGCAAAAATGTCATCGCTTTTCAAATGGACTGTCCCTTTGTGTGGGCCCCTTGCTATTTAAAGGGTTCTTAAGGGACCCCTTTAAAAGCTTCTCCTTCAATTGCTTGTTCCATGATGTGACTGTTTATTTGTCTGCGTGACTTTTGCTTGCCTAAGATGTTTTGTCTACAAATTAACATGTTGCTTTGCAGGATCAAGCACTTGTGAAGTTTCTTTTACAACCAAACTTGGAGGACCGAGCACCTCATCAAGCTTTCCTTGTAGGACCGAGCACCTGTAAAGGTCAATCAGACTCTGCAAATCCTATCATTTCCTACCCCCAGGATCGAGCACCTGTGAAGCACCTTCATTATGTAGGACTAAGCACTTGTAGAACCTTTGTTCACCCTCTGTGGGACCAAGCACCTATGGAGCCAATTATGTAGGATTGAACACCTGTAGAGCTTTTGTTCACTTCTACACGTCTGAGCATGTCAAATTTCAGTTTTCTTCCTCAACCATTCAAGTATATATTATTAGCTCTTTATATACTTTACCTTGCATTCACTGACGTGTATGCTTGCTAAAGTGGGGGGAAAATGTAGCATGAATTTGCACCCATAGGAAATATCCACATTTATATTACCCCCTACCTTAGAGAATTAAATCTGATAATGCAATCTATACACCCGCTACCTTTTCTTATCCACTTGGCAACTCATTTGTGTGTCGGTGAGGGAATTTTTGTTGGGGACGCTAGCACGATGCACGAATGTTCATGTGGTGTGCTTCCGTCCTGACAGATTCCTACCTTTGGAATTTGTAGAGACGTTACACTCCTCCATTGGATGCAAAGTGTAACATTTATTGCACCTTTGATCAACTTCAAATGGGATTTTTGCCTCTTTTTACCTTCAAAATTCCTATCCTTCCATTTTACTGGGCTTTTGGACAACTTCTTGATCGAATTCACTCTACACATTCACTTTTAGCTCCTTCAAGTTGCATCACCACCACCATTGTAGCTAAAAGTTGTTGTTTTGTTGGCTCCTCCTCTCCGTTGTTGCAGCAATGTTGGCTTTAGAGAGCTCGCAAGCTCGCTCCTTCCTCCATTTTCCTTGAGAGCACATGGCTGAGAAGGTGATTTCCACCATTTTTATTTGCCTTTGCATTATCATATTTGTATTGCAGCATATTGTTGTTTGATTATTGCTTGGTGTTTCCATTTCTATACTATATTTTTCATCTTTCTATACAATCATTGCTATCTGACTGTCCGTGGAGGTGGAAACACCAAAGCGGGGGGTTGATTGAGGTAGTCCTCTAAATACAACCCTAACATTTTCTTGTTCTTTTGTGTGTAGGTACTTCTCAGTTGGAGCTATTCAAATAATCATGTTGCACAAAGTTCGATACTATCTTCTCACTTCCTTTGTCGATTTAAGTATATCTAGTTAAATTATTCTTCTTATTGTACTTTGTTTTTGTATTTCCTTTAGATTCTGGTATAGCATAAAATATCTTAGTTAGGCTGTCAGTTGCATTTCTAGTGTTTTTTTCTATCTCAAAAGTCCTCTATCTGTACAGACGCTAGCGTGTTGCGTTGGAGTCTATGTCCTATGTTGTTGTTCTCAGGCAGTGAGTTGTCTAAGTTGCAAATTGAACTCTAAGAATCAGCTCGCTTGACTTCCTAAAATGTTTGGGTTAGTAGAAGGATAGTAGCAATTAGAATGCTCTTCCTTTTCAATCCTAAATGCTTAACCTTCCTGAATCACTTAGCAAATCTTGAGGTAGATCAGGGTAGCCTATTGCTTAGGACCCTCCCATGACTTGGGATCTCAGAGTAACCAGTCCCACTCCTCTACAAAATGTTCTATGAGATAACTTTGTTTTGAGGATTTGTGAGACTAGAAGCCATGGATATTGTCAATGTAATCTATGTTGGGCATTGGAATCTCATGATAAAGGATCTTTATGGATTTGGTCATGTTTTGGTAATTTATAACTCTTGTTTGATAATATATGTGTATCCTTTCATTTGGTGGTTTTGTTCCTTACCTTGTGGTCATATGTAGTGAGAAGGTGTTCATGTTGGATGGGTAGAGACATCTAGGTCACATGGAGAAACATCCTCAATTTGGAATACATAATGGAATGCTTATGTTAGCTTCATGGTTTTAGCCTTTAGTTACATGAAAGCACTAGAAGATAAGCCACTAACCTCTTTGTGAGTTGTGGAGCTGATATTTTTTATATGTTATAAGCTCTTGGACAACACGATTTTCCTTTTAGGTTGCAATTTACTCTTACTTTCAGATGTTTTTTGTATATATGTGCTTATTCCATTATTTATATGACATGTTTGATGTGAATGTTTGGATGTTTAAATTGATTTTAGATTTACAAAGATGGTTTGCATGTTTTACATGTTAACTAAAATATGTGGTATGTATATTTGTGATGAGATTGTATTCAAGGTTTTCTAAATGAAGATAGTTACAGGTTTGCATGGCTTTTTAGATGGTTATTATTGATATATGGTTACTCCTATATGGGTTTGTTTGGAAAATAAAGTCTAGCATTGATCTTGGTGTTTGAGTCTTGGAAATATACATGTTATACCTAATTATTTACATTATGCATATTACTAATGTGGGGTTGAATCTATTTTTGGTTATTTTAAAATTGAAGCACTGATTATGTATTTCTCCTTTGAGATATTGCATATTTGTAGATCTTGTAAAAAAAATTGATGTGTATTTTGTTTGCTAGGATATATTCCCGGTCACCATTATTACATTGGTATGTTTATTGTAGTGAGAAAATGTTATTGAGAGTATGTGATATAGTCATTCATTTGAATCTATAACAATAGTCTATGGTGCATGAGAAGATCTATGCACTTTCAATAGAATTTTGACAATGATGTTTGTCATGATGCCATGTATAAATCGATATTACTTTTAGTGGGAGTTTTATGCAGTTACATAATGTGTTCTATCTTCTTTGTTTCAAGATTTTGGTTCTAAGCTATTGTTGTTGCAGTGTGTAGTGATGCATGGATAATCTTTGATTAGGAGATGGATGGTATTTTGCAATGGTTGTTGGGGTCATAAGGAGTTCTTAGATTTTTCCTTCAATTTATAATGAGTTTAATGACATATTTGGTTATATTGAAAAACGATGTGTAGCTATTGCATCTTCTTGGTTTGGAGATCATGGTTTGAATTTACCTTTTGGGAGATTATGGTATTGATTTATTTGATTTAGTTGGGGCCATGGAGGATCTTCAGTTAGGATACGGTTATCATGATGCTTGGAGAGATTGGTTACAGGGTTTAGTGGGAGCTTTGGCAGTGATGTGGATTCATCATTTGATGATGGATGTTTATCTTCATGTGTTTGGATACGTTGTTTCTTGGTTTAGAGTATGATTTTTATTATGTCATGATTTACTCTTGATTCTAGATTAGATTTTTGGCATGATACAAGTTCTCTTAAGACCATGATATGTTCATTTAGATCATATGATTTCCTAGGATAAGTTAGATCATAATGTCATGTTTGTGTTCCTAATTTTGCAATTGGAACTTTGAAATTGGTCTTGTTTGGTTCTCTTTGGTTTTGAGTATTAATCATTTTCTTGGTGCTTCATGATCTTGCAAGATTGCATTTGAAATTGGCATGGATTGATTATGGATGCTCATGGGTACTAGGGAGACTTGGGTGAGGCTAAGAGATCTCTTACTTATAGAGATCGTATGTTGATATGGTTATTCTTTGACGAGGATTTAAACAGGAAGACTGAGGAGCCTACACCTAGTTATGGATGTGAATTCATTATGGACCTAAAGAGAAGATTACTTGGTATTGTGTACACACAACAATCTTGTACCCCACTCTTGGTCCACTCAAAAATTGAATGATCTAAGAGGTATTTCCCACCTAAATATCATATGCATTCTTTAATTTGTATCTTGTATTCTCATATGAGTTAGTCTTGAATATATAAATTATGAAGACTTGTTATGAAGAAGATGCATGGTTATACAAATTTCCATTGTTCTCCTTGTTTTGGTCTTGAGCTATGGATCTAGTTATAAGGAATTATTTGGAGAGGTATAAGAAATGGTTTTTCTTTGGTCATATTTCCTTTGTTGTGGGAATCATTGGTTGATTTTATCTACCTTTGGTATGAGAGGTTTACATTTATTGTCGCCATGTTTTCATTTGATTTTAATGTTAGATGTTGATATCCTTTTAGTTTGGGAATGGTGAAGGAGATCTTACTTTAAACAAATTGGTACATGTTAGTGTGGAACAAGGATATGGTTTGACATGTAGGTTCTCTTTGGTCTTGTTCTTCTTCTTGGATGTTTATATTCACATGGTTGAGTGTGAAGAACTTGGAAGAGATATGGAGACTAGTAATGAGAGAGGTATTGTATCATATTTGTTTGTAGGATTCACATATTATTATATGTTCCATTGACACTATGTAATAGAGGAATTAACCACATTATCCTCTATGTGAAGCTCTATAGGTAGACTTGGTATGACTTGATCTATTTTCAGATTTGACATTACTAGTACAATGGGAGTTTCTAGATATACGTCTAGTTATCTTCTTTGATATCTTGGTTTTTTGTTTACTGATGTGATGATGAGTTTAAATGTTTCATTAGATTAGAATCTATGAGTTATGTAGTTGTGTGGGTTGATCACCTATTTGATTGTAGTGAGATGACTTAGATGTGGATTGTGGGTAAGTACACAAAGATGAGGGACCAAAAAAGGGTCTTAAGTGGCCACTCTTTTCCTAAAATCAAGAAAGACTGACCTTGGATGAGAAATTGAAGATAGTTACACTCAAAATTTTAAGATACAATGAAAACAAGAGTCGTAGTGCTTTGAATTTACTTTTTAAACTACTATTTTTTTTAAATGGTAGATATTAAGGGGTTCAAAAAAGGGGGCCACATAAAGTGGTCTTATTTTTTTCAAAAAATATAATATAGTGTTTGGTGTGCCCCCCCTAAAATGCTAACTTTTTTTAATATTTTACAAATCATTTTGGTGAGAAATTAGCTAACACCATGTAATTTATCCCCAATTTTTCTGCTAATCTTTTAATGAATATATGATTTTTTACTAATTTTCAAAGTGAACAATTTGAGCGTGCTCCCTCCTAAATTTTTTTTGAAAACTGCTCGAAAATCATTTTTTTTAATATGTGTAGAATGGAGTATGGTTTCTAAAAAAGTAATTTATTAGAAATTTTGATGAATGGTTAAAAAATAAAGTGAAAAATACCAAACATTGGTTTTTGACAAAAGATAGGCACACCAAAAAAATAAATTAAAGATGAAAACCTTAACATACTCAAAATGTGAAAAAAATTACATATTTGGATAGCTAAGAGAGCTTAATATTACCATGGTGTTTTTTTGACTTGATATTGAAACATGTGCAAACCTGAAGGGGAGCACACTCAAGATTATGTCAAATTTTTCACAATTTGCAAAAACATGTCTTTGGACATTGGAAAGTCACTCTAAGCCTTTGGGTTAGAAGCCCAAGGCAGATCCAAGCCAAAGGCTTCAAAATTTCCAAAACAAAACAAAATTGCAAGCATGTTATAACGAGCTCACGTTATGTCTTGCATTAAAAAAATTATTTCTCACTTTTTCTTTCTCTTTCTCTTTCTCTTTCTCTATGTCATTCAATGAAACTATATACATGAAATAAACATTTAACTTGGCATTTACATATGGACATTTACTTTTTTATACTTTAAGTTAAATTTCATGTATATAGTTTTAGGATGTTTGAGTGGTTTCAGATCTCTAGGAGTTATAATGCAAATTCTAGTTTTTGGAATATCTTATAATTTCTTAGACTTGGTAAAAATTTAGTAATTAGCATGTCAAATTTTAGCAATCAAGAGGTCAAATTTCAGTAATCAACAAGTTGTATCATCTTCCTCTCTTTATCGCACTCATTGTGTATCCCTTATGTTTAGACCTCTCTCTCACTATCTCCAAGCCTTTATCTGACTCTCTCTCCCTTGAGCTCAAGAACTACCTCTCTACCTATCCATACTCTCTCTCTCATTATATATATATATATATATCTCCTTCCCTCTCTACTTTTGTCTATTTCACCTTTATCTCCCTCCTCCCCCATCTCTCTCCTTCCCTATCTACTTATCTCTATCTCTATCTCTATCTCTATCTCTCTCACCATGTCTCCATCTCCCTCCCTCCTTCCCTCTCTACTTCTCTCTATATCACCTCTATCTCTCTATCTCACTTCTCTCTCTTGATGAACACACTGTAGTGCTAAGAGGGGGGGTGAATCAACATATATTAAAACTTAACCATCACCATTTTCAGATTAATCATCACATCACATTAACTGAAAGAAGAGTAGAAATGAGAAACATGCACAACACAAGGACACCAAGATTTTTACATGGAAAACCCAATGAGGGAAAAACCTTAGTGGGTTAACTCACAATATATGCTTACTACATACAAAAATTACAATGTTGTTTAAGGCTCACTTACTAAGGACTTACAAACTAAGGCGCATAACCATAGGGAAAGAAACAATGACCTGATGAGATTCACTATCTCAGAGCAAGATACATGAAAATTATAATGAAAAATATGAATATGAATTGCTATAAAGAATCATCCAACATATGTTGAAATTGCAGTCCCCTTTTCACACAATTACTCCATACAGACTCCTCACACTTCAACATTCTACGCAATCTTAATTCTACATTCACCGATGCCTTCACAAATGATTTTGGTATTCTATAAATACACTCTGCAACAACTCAAAACATCAAACAAGTCGGCTCCAGTATGACATATAAAATGAACATGTGAAACAACATAGGTCAGCTCCAAACATATACATTATGATAATAAAATGAGTTATAGATCAACACTCGGCATAACACGACCAAAATCCATCTCAACACATCCTCTAATGAAAGATTAATTAATCAGGAATGTTGTACCCCAAAATTAAAATTTTTGTTACACTTAGACATTTTGAAGAAATGAGTAAAAGTCTTGTTAAATTTGTCGAAAAGATCAAAATTTGGGTGTGCGTGTCTTGCATGAGGGGTTAAAATGTGAAATTCCCAAAATCTGACGATCTGGGTATACTCAGAGCAGCCTAATCTACAAAACCCATATCTCAGTTTTCATCCCTACTTTTAAGGAAAACAACTATTTTTAGAAATTTCCTAAAAATAGTAACTTTTCTGGGTTTTTCTGGGTTCTCTTGAAACAGATACTGGCAAAACTTTCTAAAAATAGAAATTTGGTTTGATAGGGTTCAAACTTATTTTGATTGGCTCAAAATACTTCTATATCAGGCTAGTGCAGCCAGAATCTCAAAATAATCAGTTTTTCCCTAGTGGGTCTATTCTGCTTTTTCATAAGCATATCAGGAGCTTCGAGGTCATCAATGGAGTTCAGTCAGCTGCTAGGCGTCAAATTCAACACTCAGGTGTTCAACAAGAAGTGATTTGGTAAGCAAGCACAAAGAATGAAGAAAGAAGGTGAAAACTGTGAAAAATATTTTAACACTGCTTGTCATGGGCACCCCAGGAGGGAATAGGCGCCCATCTTTCTAGGGAATTAAATGTTGAAATTAGGGTTTAAGCCTTAGAGAAAAGTTTCCTAGTCTTCTTCCAACTTTGCAACAAATCTAACGATGTAGTCATCAGATCATCCAGTCATCTGGGATTCGAGATCAAATAGGGAGGATCCAAATAGAAGTCAAAATGAAAAACATGAGAATCATCAAAATTTGACTAAGTCTGGGAACTTTGGGCACCCCTAGTGAAGAAGGGCACCCAACTTTTTGAAGGGGAAAATCCAACAGTTATGGTTTGCTAAAGTGCTCAATCTCTCCAGAATTCAAGCAACTTTGTAGCGGATATCTTCGTCTGGACATTCGACTGGCCAATTTCTGGAAAATCCAGGTCAAAGTTGAAGTTGAAAATCAATGAAAATATTCTAACACTGGATGAGTTGGGCACCCCCAGCCAACAAGGGCACCCAAGCTTTTGGAGTATTAAATCTAACTATTTGGCAAAGTGACTCCCAAAGAACCCCCTCCAAAATCATCTCAGCTTCGCGACAAACCCAACCGTCAGTCAATCTGAGCTCCAAAGCACCAGATCAAGCAGGATCATTTGTAGAAGAGAGTCAATGAAGAAATGTAAAAAATGGATAAGTCTGATGAAGTTGGGAACCCCTGGAGAGAAAGGGCGCCCAAGATTTTGAGCTCTGAAATGATGGAATTCGTCAATGAAGCCTCCAAGATCACTTCGTCAGAATCATCCAAGCTATCTAGTGAACCTGTCAGCCAGTCAATCGGATTCACGTATCTCCTGGAATCATAATTTAATCATAAGATCAAAGGGAAAAGGAGGAACTTGAAAATTAGGAAAAATGGCTAACTCTGGACAAAATGGGTGCCCCTGGAGAGGATAGGCTCCCATGAATTCGAAGGTCAAAATGAAGTTTTCCGTCAGAGGCACCTCCAGAACAATCTTCTAAGAATTAGTCAGGCTACGCAATGAATCATCCAGCTCGTTCATCAGATCACCTGAACATCCAAAAATTGAGGTCAAACTAGGGGTCAAAATTGAGAAAATTTGAAAATTCCTAAAAAGTGGCTAACTCTAGAGAAAATGGGTGCCCCTAGCCAAGAAGGGTGCCCAACTTACAATGCCTTAGTGATTTTTTTTGAAATTTTCAAAATTTCAAAGATGGCAAGAGGAAGAGGATGTCCAAGTTCATTGAACAGTTGATTTTAGGGTTTTGAAGATAAAAGCAAAAGAAAGAAAACCTAATTCAAACCTTAATGTCTATTTAATGCATCTCTTCAATGTAATTTTCATTATTTTTGCAGGTAGCATTCAAAGAAGAAAGTTGGAACAACAAGTTTGAAGTTATATTTCATGATTCAAGAACTCAAGTTTACTGATTCTTCATTAAATTTTTTAGACCAGCAGCATAAGGCCTTGCTTTTTCATGCTTTTTCATCCAGAAGATCAAATTTTTCAAGAAGAAGGTCAAGATTTTCAAATTTTCAGCCATCTGGGTTTTATCAACTCATTCTTCTGAAGAAATTTTCAAGAAGTTCATCAAGTTGCAGCAGCTGCTTTTTATTTGCATGTCAGTGAAATCCTCAGTGCATTCAATTTTTAATCATCTGGGTCCTCTCAAATCAGTCTTACGAAGAAAACCCATATCACAGTTTTTTTCAAGCAAATTTCAAATTTTAGGGTTGGCTGCTTTTTCGATCAACCATCAGCGTTTTTCAAATTTGATCAACTGAGTCCATTTCTAATTGCATTATGAACAAAACCCAGGTGCCAACTTTTTTCATGAAAAATTGACGAAATTAGGGTTTGTTGCTTTTTCAGTCTAGAATCAAAATTTTCAAAAATGGACGATATGGGTTGTCTTGCAACAAAATTCTGAGCAAAACCCATATCTCAGATAAATTTTCAAAAAAAATTATGTTGGAGGAAGAAAAATCAGCATTCTAAAAATAATAAATTTCTCAAAACTTGTCTGAACATAGGCGGGTTTACAGTTATTCTTCAAGGTTTTTGAAATGGAGTATACTCCCAATGTTTTCAAGACTGAATCAACTCTCTATCATGATTACATCAAAACAGCTAAGACAGACTTGCGTCACATCAAGCCAGTGTTTGATCTACACACTTTAGAGAGCACAGGCAACACTTCAATCAGAAACCTGGGACACTCTGGACTCCTTGCAGCAGCATCTATTCCTATTTCAGTTCGGATCCTTGAGTTTGTAATCGCTTGCATCAAGCATTACAACCCGGCTACAAGGGAGATTCAATCAGTTGATGGAAAATTGATTTGCAGTTTGAAGCCTGATATGATCAAGAAATGCTTTTCCATTCCCCCTTGGCCTGAAAGTGTCACTATCTCAAAGGGTGAATGTGAAAGGATGTGGGAAATGCACAAGGACAAATATAGCAAGAAGATTGCACAGAGGTGGATGAAGGAGAAACATAAGACTTTGCCTAAGAATGTCGGGCAAGGGGAGTTCAGAGATGAGATTTCCATCATAATCACCTTTCTCAACAGGGTCACTGGACAAGAAGATGCTACCAAGTTTCAACCATGGATGTTCTATGTGATTCCTCATATCATGAAGAAGACCGAGTTCTATGATTGGCCCACCTTGATCAGTGACAACCTTCATTAGTAGATAACGAAATATTTCCAGTTTCATGAGTTCCATATGGTTTCTTACCTAGTCTACCTAGTGGCCTACCAAGGTCAATTCAGAGGGTTGAACACCGAGGGATCATTGAGCATACAACATATCTACAACTATTACCCTCAGTTGGAATTCACAAAGTCTCTGCATCACTACAAAAGGGTGAATGAGGCTTTCCTGATGTACACAGTGTGGGACCTAGACAATGAATTGCACGTTCGTATCTCTTCAGTCACCAAGGCAGCGATGGCGTGGGTTGATTGGTTCATACAATTTCCTACTTTCACCTATCTCAGAGTTTATGGCTTTTCAGGTGCCCCACTCATGTTACCAAGGTACCCGTCAGACAAGGCTGTCTTCATGGAGTTCTTAAGGTAGGCACGTGAGGTCCACACAGTCTTGAGGAGCAGAAAGAAACCAACCCTCTGTTTTCCATTGGGGTTGGGAATTTATACATGTAGAACAACAGCGGATGCTAAGACCATGGGGGGTGAGTTAGATAAACTTGGTCTCAGTCCTTACAACGAGAGATGATCTTATGACCCTCATGGCGTCTGCGTTGGCCGACTTGAGAAAAACTATGCTCACTTACCCGCTCTCGAAGACTTTTGGGCCAATTGCATATATGAGTTCGAGGTGTGGAGGTGTAGTTACAGCAGGCTCACTCTTCACCAAATGAAAGACTACTTATCAGAATACATTGAAGGTTTATCAGATGATGATGAGGATGTGCTTCTCCCGATGTATGCTCAAAAGTGAATTGAAGATCAACCCCTTCCTCAAGTTAATTGGGCTAATAAAGAGTCCCTCTCAGTTGAAGATAAGACAAGACAAGTCCTTGAGCATAGCAAGGTTTTCCTAATCCTTAAGAGGAAAAACTCCATTCCAGTAGCAGAGCCACCAAGGACACTTCCCTCTTCTTCTAGGGCACAGTCAAAAGGGAAGGGAATAAGTCAGTCTCAAGAAGGCCTCACAGGTGGTAGATCAAATAAAAATGTAAGAAGAAGGTTAGACTTCTCAAGCATAATCATACAGGAGCAACCTACAGTTGTAACAGAATCTCCTCCTGATGAGCCTGTACCTCATAAAGAAGCAGAGGAGCCGCCTTTAACACATGTTTTTGTACCTTTTGCAAAGTCTTCACCGATTCACATTGACCTGGATATTGAAGAAGATGAAGAAATTGCAATTGTACCTCCCAAGGAAGTTAGTAGAGATACCACCGTGTCTTGGCTTGAGAGTTCCTTGGGAAGGGAGAGAAGAAGACCTCCATATCAGGTAAATTTTGATGATCTTGACAACATCTATTAGGAACCTCCTAAGAAGAAAGAAAAGAAGAAAGTTCACTTTGATAAGAATCCTGATGGTGAGATGGTTATGGAGACTGCCATACCTCCCATAGATAAGAACAGGGAAGAGGTGAATATGGATGACTTCATGATGGTCAAGGCTAATCTTGGTAGAAATACCAGACATACGGATGTCATTTTGTTCAAAGTTGTGTCTGAAAACCTTCATGAAAGAGTGCTCAAGGATGGGGAAGACAAAGCAGCCCTCAAGGCTGAAATACAACAACTTAGGCTTTATATTTCTAACCTTGTCCATGGTTCTTCATAGGCTACTCAGTTGCTGGCCCAGGTTTTAGATACACCAGCTGATCATCATCAGTTGAGGCAGCTGGTCATTTGTGGGAAGGAGACTCAAGAGTGGATCGAGAGTTTCATTGTTAGAGGAAAGGAGATCTTGGCACAGATGTTTCAGTTGAGAGAAAACGCTCATGAGCTACGTCAAAGTATCCAAGGGTTTGAACAATCAGTGGCTGAAGTAAAACCAAGGCATGAAATCATCATTGCTGATTTAGAAACAACCTATGGTTCAGCGGCTTCAAAATAACACAAGAGGCGGATCCTTGCTTGGAGAGAGTGTCATGTCTTCAAGGTTAAAACTTACGAGAGTATATCTGAGGAGTTTATTGCTTGCAAACAAAGGGTGATCGAAGCTCTTCTTTTCATCAATGAGTTTGTCACAAAGATTCCTTCTTGGTACAGTCTTGAAGATGGTTCTTACGTCGGGCTTGATGAAGTGCAAGCTCAATTTCAGAGTGTTGTTCGCAGTTGTGATAGCAGCAATACAGTTGATGGCAGAATGAATCACCTTGCCATGATATCAGCAAGATTTGAAAAAGCGGCCAATGAGGTTGAAGATTTCCTGAGATCAATTGCAAATGGAGAAGATATCTTAGAAAAATGCAACTTTCCTATTGATGGGATAGATGCACCGAACTGGGACACAGTTTCCTGCTTTTTAGCGGATGTCATCGAGATTTAAAGTAGCTTTCTTCTAGAAGCTTTCTTTCCGCTTTCTTTCTATTCTTGGAGCAATTCTTATCCATTCTTTGAAGAAGAGAAAGAAGATAAATGTAATAGTTGGCGTTTCCTGCTTTTCCTGCTTTCTTAGGTGTTAGATGTTATCTTCTTTCTATATTTAGAAATAAAGCTTGCTTGCTAAGCAAGCCCTAGATTGTGAAAGCAAGGAGATTTTAGGGTTCCCTACTCCTCTATTTTCCTATAAATAAGAGCCTTTGCTCATTAGTTTTCTTTAACCATGCTAGTGATAACAAAACGATGAGCCTATTGTGCCTTCTATTTGTTATTCAAGTGTTGTTCAATTGTTTTATGATAGCGAATTGTTGAGTCTCTTTTAGCCAACCAGGAGTTATTGTAATTGGTGTTCCTATTGTGTAAGAATGAGTTTTGCAAGCCTCTTTAGCTGCAAGCTCTTGTTCCAGGCATGTGTTTAGTTATTTTTGTTCTAGAAGTTTGAGAAATAAAATCATGAGCCTCCTCTTCCTTGGTATAACGTCTCAGATTTCCGTTATTTGTGTTATGCTTTTGTGATCTTAATTTCAGCTTACATTGAAGTGTGTAGATGTATGTTGAGAAAGAGTTTATTGAAGCACTTTTTCAGAGAATCAACCTCGTTCATTTCTAGTTTCTCTTGCTCTGTGTATTACTTGAGAAGTTAGAAACGTCTTTAGCTTAAGTTAGTCATAGTTGGAGTTCTTAAATCAAAAAATCTCAGTTGCGGCATTTGTGTTTAATAAACCTTGTGCTCTAGCTGATCAAAAAGATAGGCAACTTAGTTTTTAGTTTACTTTCTTTCAGCACCATCAGCAAGAGGGAGCTTCCCCTCCTAATTTGAAGAGCAGTTTTACTATGCATAGCTATTTGTTTTAAATACGCATTCCATAGGTGCGAATTTAAATGCCAACAGAACAACCGCAGATAGAGGAAACAATCCTATCAACCCAAATGATGACAACATCACCAAAGTCGCCATTAGTTCAACTTAGCACCACCAAGGAGAGACCAAAAACTTTATGCAGACCAAGATGTGATCAATGTAGACTATGCATAATATCTCTTCAACCTTCTTCTAAAGAAACTGATCATCATATGTTGGTGCAAGAAGAGACATGTACCCAAACCAAAAAAAATTGCTTCATTTAAGGCATTTTGCTTAAAATAGTCTAAACCTTGTAAAAATGATGTCAAAACATCATTTTTGGGAAAATAAAGTATGGGATTTTAGTTAGTTTGATGTCAGGAAGATATTGGAAAATTTTGAAAAAAAATGAAAATTAGGGTTTTTTGACCCTTATTTTAAGGCAAAAAACCCTAAAAATTGAAACTTGTCAGAATTGACTAAAAATTGTTTTGATTGGATTATTTTACTTCACGATCACAATGGTGAAGTCAGATTCAGTTAAAAGTCAGTTTAAGCCTAGTGGGTAGTTTTCACTTTTTTAGGTGGAAAGTTAGGACCTCTGAGGTCGTCAATGGCAGATGGCCAGAGACCATGTGTCGAAATCTAAGCTTAAAATGCTCAAATGAAGAATCTATGGCGAGATATGTGCAAAATGGTGCTTTGTCTTTGAGGGATTTTTCGCTAAGGTGAAAATCATTGAAATTTTTCTAACTCTGGAGCAAAAGAGCCACTACTAGCCAAGGGCGCCCTAAATTTCAAAGGCCCATATTTCATTTCTAAGATTTGTCACTTCCAACAAGACTTCTCTGGAATACTGTCAGCTTCACAATGAGCCTATCAGCTAGTCTGGAAGATCTGTCTAGGACCTGACACGAGAGATTGAACGTGAAATGTGGGAGATGAAAAATGACTAACACTAGACCAAAAAGCATGCCTCCTAGCAAGGGGCACCCATCTTTTTGAGATACTGAATGAAGGTTTTTGATCAAATGATACCTAGAATGTTTGTCTCAAACTTGATCAGGCTTCACAACAAATTCATCAGTGGGTTAATTTGAGTTGCTAAATTGTCAGAATTAGGAGTCAAACATAAGGTCTAATCATGATAAAAAAAGGTCAAGAAACAACAAAAGCACCCCTGGAGGCCAGGGGCACCCAAGGTTTTCGAGCCTCAAATGAAGCCTTTTTTATCATCTCAAATATTCATCCTATCTGTAATGCTTCTAGATTTCCATTGCATACCTCAGCCAGGTCAGAGGACTTCTCAGTATCCTACAACCAGAGTTTAAGTGTGGATTCAACTAGTTTGAAAAATGGCTAAGTCTGGGAACAAAATTTCCCCTGGAGGCCAGGGGCGCCCATGATTTTAACCTAGCAAATGATGTTTTTTGGAAAAGTGCTCTCCAAGAGCTCTTGTGTAGAATGGAGCTAGCTCCACAGTGAGCCTATCAGTTAATTATGAAGTTTTTCCAAACATCGGAGGATGTGAGATGTGTTGAATACCCAAGATACTGAGAGGGGCGTGAATCAATATATTCTTAAACTTATTGAACAAACACCATCCAATTACTCCAATGCATATAATAGTAAACATAAGCAAGAGCATTAACAGAACATGACAGCACACAACACATGAACACCATAATTTTTACGTGGAAAACACAAAATGGGAAAAACCACGGTGAGTGTTAGCTCATAATATAGTATAACCAGTTATAAGATGTTACAAAAGGGTGGCTAACTTCCAAGACTCACTTTCCAAAATGGGAGGCTCACTGCCTAAAAAAGATACAATAACAAAGTGACTTACAACCAGAAATGAACTGATAAAGTTACACCTAACAAGTGTTGCTTCAGTTCCTTTGATTCTTAGTAAATTGAATTTACACACTTCATCTTCTATCTTTGGACATTTCAATTCATACTTCACCAAAAATCTCAAAAATATCCAATTTATATATATGATTCATTTGCAAACATCAATTAGGTCGACCTAATTGGATGCAACCCTTATTCACCAAAAAGATAACTGTCGGCTTCAAGCATGTACAAAATATTTCCAAAAACAATCCAAATGTGTAGCACGCTACAACATGTTAGTATGGACCAAAGATAGGTCACACATACATCCGCAACACAAAATTAATCTATTAATACATTAGGTCGGCTAGAGATAGACCTAATAGAAAAAAGCAACAAAGTAATGCCAACTTTCCATACAAGCACCTGTGCACACGAGATTCTGAATATACAACCTTTCAGCATCCATAAACCATTTCCCAAAACTGCAAGCAACAATAATCATCGGAAAAGGATTGCAGACCAAAATACTAGAGGATAATAACTGCATACCAGTTCAGAATACCAGATCAAGCTTGAGCTTAAACTTGCAGTTGCAACTCATATGACATGATGACATCAATGACAACAAAAAAATTGTATAATAGGATGTTCTTCTTCATTCTTCCAACAATATCCCCCTTTGTCATTGATGGAAACATGTGCCAAAATTTACAAACCTCCTATGTACAACATTCTCTCCCTTTCTTATTCAACACATTCTTTCCCTTTCCTCTTCACAACATTATTCTACTTTTCTCAACACTCTCCCCATTTGACATCAAGGACAAAGGGTGGTCCAAAAAGTATGAAAACTAAAAAACATTACCCGGAGGATGGCCAGCCTTGGAGCTCATTGAGTATACCTTTCCAAGCTTCCTTTCCATTCTCTCAAATCTTCTTAGCAACTATCAACATTTTGTTTAGAGATTCCAATTCCATCAGACTTTCTTTTGCATCATACCGAGTACCTGGAGTCAGATTGATCTTCTCAAGTTTCTTTGCATTCACCAAAGCATTGGCAACTAGAGAGTACTCCATTCTTACGAGGTCACCTAACTGACTGAATCTTCCGATGATATATTCCTTGTGCTTTTGTAGAATAAAGAATTTCTCTCTATGAGCAGAGATGGCATTACAGGTTGTTTTGTCTCTATCTTTGGATGCATTGTAGGTACTAGAGATAGCAGTCAGCTGGGACTCAATGGAGTCCATAAGATCTTTGATGTTCTGAGTGGCATCCAACCACTTTATACAATAAGCAAATACAACATTTGCTTCAAACTCACAAGTTTGCACAACTTCCAGATTATTTTCAACATTGGTGTGTGCTAGAGCACACTTATCATGAAGTGCCAAAAGTCTTTTCTCTACAATTTTCTCCTCAACCTCTTGCCTTGTCTTCTCACCAAGTTTGGAGGCATACTCCTTAAAGGAGTCTAATAGAAGTTTCAAATTCTCTACCAAAGTGATAGATGTATCCAATGTTGTACCGGGTGTGGCCTCCTGCAAAGCTTTAATGGCATCATCAATAAGCTTTGTTCCTTTCTGGTGTGTTACTAAAATTTCTCTTCTTCCAGATGCATGCAATGCATCCCCTAACACCAACTTATGAACAGGAAAAATCTTATCCAAGTCCACACTGCCTTGAATCATGGGGAGTTGTAGGAGTTCTAGAGGAATCACCGGCTAGAACCTGATCTGCTTGGATAACAAGCCTTTCAATAAATCATCACTGGAGGAGGATTCTTCAGGGGACCTTAGAGATTCTACAACTTTCCTTTGATCTTCTTCATTCTTCCTGACAGATTCCCCATTTTCTTCTTCTTTATCTACTCTTTGTTTCTCCTGTACCTTCTCTTCTTCTACTTTCTCTTCTTTTTCATCTTTATCTTTGTTTCCTTATTCTTCATTCCCTTCACCTTCATCTTTCTATTGTTCTTCTTCATCTTTATCCTTTTCACCTTCATCATTATCATTTTCTTCTTCAACATTTTGCTTCTCTATCTCTGGACAATCATTTGCAACACCTGTATCCAGAGGGATATCTGCATCATTTGTTTCTGAAGGAATGTTTGTATCACCTATACCAAAAGGAATGTCTTCCTTAACCTCTACAGAAACTTCTTCTCCTGATTTAGGTGTAGAACCAGATGGGAGTGCACCAAACATACCATATTTTCCATCCATATCCCTGATGGCTTCTGTAGTTTCTTTCCTTATCTTCTTTATTTGCTTTTTATCCTTTTTCATCAAAGTGTTTACTCTTTTCTTCATCTGGAACATCTTTGAACATATCTTCTTCAAGGTCTCCAAATCATTCAAGGTCAAAGAGGACCCAATTTTCTCAAATGCTTCATTTCTTATCTTTTCTTCTAATTCAATGGCCTCTAATCTCCTCTTCATCAGGGCTTCCCACATTTTCTCAAGCACATTGTTCTTGACATAATCCCAACTAACTTCCAATGTGATAACATACTGAATAGTGGCTAAGATTAATGTTTTTTTGTCTTCTCTACCTACTTAAGTATAATACTCTATTGTAGGCTTCAACATATCTTCAAAATGTATCAAGGTATTGACTAATGCCTCTAATCTGAAAGGGGAACCAAGTCTTACCAGAGAGTTCTTTTGTTCTTCCTAGTTTGGAGAAGCTTCTTCTGACACTTTATCCTTCTTTGATTTCGATTGGATGTGCACATGAACACCAAAATCCTATTCTTCATCTTCTTCAGAGGACAATACATAATGAAATCTCTTAGAACCAACACTAGCTTCCTATGAAGCACCTTCACCAGAGGACATGCTTCCTCTTCTCTTCCTTACCAATTTTTCTACAGGGTCTTCCTCCTCTTCCTCTTGCTCTTCGATGATGCTAAGGTTCTTTTTCCTTGTGCCCTTTTCCTTTCTACCTCTCTTGACTGGTGGCACCAAAGGAGTCTCTTTCCTCTTACCAGATCTTGTATTGGGTTTGGAAGGAGCTGGGTCTTTTCCTTTGCAAGTAACAAGAGGTTCTACCTTCACTCTAGAAGTTGCGACTAGTTTTGAAGGAGCAGTCCTGCTAGATCTCCTTGTTCCTAATGATTCTCCAACCATCTATTCTCCCATGGCTCTACCTTGTGCAATTTTTTCATCAGTGAAGCCATCCTCTCTAAGCTTTTTATCTATATTCTTTCTATGCTCCAAGTGGACTTCCATAGATTTTTCTACATAAGTACCAACCCTAGGTTCATTGGCATCTTTGGGAATTTTCAATAAAACTTGCACATAACCTTTGGCTTCATCTTCAATAACCTCATAACCTAAAGGTTGAATCCATATAGTCCAAGGTTCAACAGCTTCAATCATGCACTCATCATAAGAGACATGAAATATTATATCATTCTTGTACTTCTCAACAACTCTCTTTGGGATCCTCTTTCATTCATTTTTCTCTTGAACACAACAAAGAATTTTGTCAAAGCATTATTTCGATCCTTCAAATCACCCAAACTATGCATGTAATCAAATATTTGATGTGCAATCGGTCTGGATGTATCTCGAAACACCACATCATCTCTTTCAGGAAATCTCCTAAGGAAATAGAACAGTAAACACACAATCAAGGAGCCAAATTTAAAGGCATATTTCTTCTCCCTTGTCATCTTCAGATTCTAAAACAACTATTTCTAGAGAAGTTCACACAAATCATAATCTACACCATTAGCAGCCATGTCATAACCAGTGTAAATTGTTGTAGCAGATACAAAATTATCTTTATTAGTGAAGTAGATCTTGTGTTCAATCATTATTGCAGCATACTTCATAGCAGGATTAGTGATAGGCTTTGTAGTAAGATCCCTTTTGTCATATGTAGCTCTGGTGAGTTCCATCACCACTTCATTCTTCACATCTTTCAACACTGGAACCGGTCCAGTATCACATAGTCTGGTAACTGCCTTAATTGCTTCCTTAGTTATAAGATGGGGTTTGTCAATCCACAAGAACATATCATGCATTCTACTGAGAGAAAGTTTTACATACTTATCATCAATGGTCGAGTTGAAGTTAGGAAAGTAATTCCATTGATCCAATTTCTTCGCAACAATATTTGAATACTCAGGTTTTACCAAGAAATCATCCCCAGTGAGCTCATTCTGCCATATGTCTATCAATTTACTGTGATTGTATTCCTCGGTCTTAACTCGAATATACATCCTAGTGTCTTCGATAGGCATAACTCTATGAGGAATCGATGAGAAGGCGCCCAGAGGGTCATCTTCAAAAACCTTCATAGAATACTTCTTATAGGATAGTCTAGGTCTTTCAGACACACTAACGACTACATGAGTTTCCATTTTCACAATTCGAGCTCAAATGATTTCAAAAAGATGATTCACACAAACCCACAACAGCACAGGAAGGCAAAATACCTTTTTCGTTCACAAAAACCAGAACTAGGGTTTGCACAACTCACTCTCCAAATTGCCTCAATAATGCTCCAAATCACTCTCCACTTGCTTCAAATGCATAAGTGATCAAAATTCCTTAAAAAAACACTTTATAAACCAACAATTTGCCCTAATTCACATTAAATGCAATAGTGTCACGTCTCAATCCTGATGCAGATTATTTTTGGCTTTGTATGGATTTATTACATGTTTTATTGTGCTTGGTAGATTAATGATTAATATGATGATGATGTTTTGGGCGTGTGATAAATGAAAGTGTTTATTTTAAATTATGAAAAGTTGAAAAGTATTGAATGCGTTTTATTTTGAAAAAGAAGCAAAATAGAGTAGAAGCATTTTAATTAATGTAATGCAATGCTTTATTTATATTTTAATATGATACTAACTCAATTATTGTTGAGTGCCTGAGTGCACTTGAGTTGCAGGAAGTCGAAGACCAAGGGTGTGATTAGGGAGAGGTGATTAGCATCTTGACAGGACAAAGCAGGAAGACCTCTCGATCACACACATGCACTTAGTTTCATTTAGAATGCATTTAGGAATGTCTAATCTTTGTGTGTTTGTTTTGAATTGATCGCAAATTAAATAATAAATAGTAAATTAAATAGAATAGAGTATGATAAAATAAAGGATTAAGTTTTAATTATAGTTAATTATGAATTTTGGATTTAAATGCTTATGCATGCTACTTTTCTTTCATTTTTGTGTTAAACTTTGAGTTAATCAGAAAAACACAAAGTTATAAGATATTTTTATTGTTGAGTAAATATTCTTGAAATGGGATTTACATGCAAATGAATTGAAAAGTATTATTAATTTTAAAATAGATTTCAAGATTAGGTTAGGAAATTATGAATGAAAAAGGCAATTTTAAATAGGGAAGTGAGTTCCCGAGAAGGTAATGGTTCTTGAAAATTAATCTTGAAACTAGCTCTGCAACTTTGCTCTAATGGCTGCCAAGTAGATGTTGAACTTTTTAGAATAGTATGTTGAGTATTAAACTAGGGTAAAAGTGGAAAGATAGAGAGCTGGAAGGAATTTGAAGAAAAGGAAGAAGAAGAGGTTTTCTCTGAGAAACCAGATTGAAAGGAGGCAAAAGAAGAAGTTGGCTGAAGAGCATCTCCAATCTCAGCTGGAAGCGTAATTTTCAGGTTCCTTATTCTTTACCCACATTTCTTGTTGAAATATGCAAATACCTCTGAAGAATTTTGAATGCAAAGTGTTTATACTGTATGCAAAGTTGTGAAAATCTAAGAGAATGTTTCATCTTCCTGAGTGCATTGAAAGAATTTCTATAATTTTATTCCTTTCAAGTTGGGGTTTTTCTCCTTTGCAAACTGCAACTTATTAATTCATTCCAGATTATTCTTTCTTTTCACAGAAGCTCTGAAAATAAATAAATGTATATATACTTACATATTGTTGGCGTTTAAATTCGCACCTCTGGAATGCGGATTTGAAAACGGACAGCTATGCACAGATAAACTACTCTTCAAATTAGGAGGGGAAGCTCCCTCTTGCTGATGGTGTTTGAAAGAAAGTAAACTAAAACTAAGTTGCCTATCTTTTTGATCAGCTTAGAGCACAAGGTTTTTTAAACACAAACACCGCAGCTGAGATTTTCTGATAGAAGAATTTCAACTACGACTAACTTAAACTAAAGACGTTCCTAACCTCTCAAGTAATAGCAGAGCAAGAGAAGTTAGAAATTAAAAAGGTAGATCTTCTGACAAAAATACTTCAATAATCTCTCTTTCAACGAACACCTACACACTTCACTGTAAGCTGAAATAAAGATCATAAAAGAAGAACATAGATAACGGAAATCTGAGATTTTGGACCAAGGCAAAAGAGGCTCATGATTTTATTACTCAAATCTCTGGAACAAAGCTCACTTCTAACATTCCTTGAACAAGAAATTGTAGCTAAAGAGGCTTGCAAACTTATTCTTAACACAATAGAAAAAAACAATCACACTAACTCCTTGTTGGCTAAAGAGGCTCAACAATTTGCTATCACAACACAAATGAACAATACTTGAGCAACAAATAGAAGGCACAATAGGCTCAACATTTTGTTCTCACTAGCATGGTTAAAAAAAGCCAAATGAGCAAAGGCTCTTATTTATAGAGAAGAAGAGGAGTAGGGAACCCTAAAATCTCCTTGCTTTCACAATCTAGGGCTTGCTCAGCAAGCAAGCTTTATTACTAAATCTAGAAAGATAAAACCCTAGAAAGCAGAAAAAAGCGGGAAACGCCAACTATTACATCTTATCTTCTTTCTATCCTCAAAGAATGGACAAGGATTATTCCAAGAATAGAAAGAAAGCGGGAAAGAAAGCTTCTAGAAGAAAGCTGCTTTAAAGCTCGATCACATTCGCTAGGAAGTTAGAGATTGTGTCCCAGTTCGGTGCATCTATGCCATCAACAGCAAACACCGCTTTTCAAGAATATCTTCAGCATCTACAATAGATCTCAGGAAATCTTCAACCTCATTGGCCGCTTTATCAAACTTTGCTGACATCACTGAAATATGGCCTATCCTTCTGCCAACTGGACTGCAACTGTGAACAACACTCTGGAACTGATTTTGCACCTCCTCAAGCCCGACGTAAGAACCGTCTTCAAGACTGTACTGAGAGGGGATCTCTATGATGAATTCACTGATGAAAAGAAGAGCTTCAACCACCCTTTGTTTGTAGACGATGAATTCTTCAGATATCCTCTCATAGGTTTTAATTTTGAAAACGTGACGCTCCCTCCAGGAAAGTATTTGTTTCTTGTGCTCTCTTGAAACTGCTAAACTGTAAGCCATGTCTAAATCAGCAATGATAATCTCATGTCTCGGTTTTACTTCAGCCAGTGTCTGTTCAAATCCTTGGATACTTTGACGTACCTTATGAGCGCCTTCCCTTAACTAGAACATCTGTGCCAAGATCTCCCTTCCTCTGACAATGACGCTCTCGATCCACTCCTAAGTCTCTTTCCCACATATGACCAGTTGTCTTAACTGATGGTGATCAGCTGGTGTCTCCAAGACCTAGGGCAGCAACTGGGTTGTTTGTGAAGAACCATGGATAAGGTTAGAAATGAAAAGCCTGAGCTGCTGATTTTCAGCTTTGAGGGCTGCCTTGTCTTCCCCATCTTTAAGGACTCTTTCTTGAAGGTTTTCGGATACAACTTTGAAGAGACTCAAATCTCCATGTCTGGTATTTCTACCGAGATTAGCCTTCACCATGACGAAATCATCCATATTTACCTCATCCCTATTCTTATCTTCTGGGGGCACTGCAGTCTCCATGACTATCTTGTTATCGGGATTCCTATAAAAATGAACTTGCTTCTTTGCCTTCTTCTTAGGAGGTTCCCGATAGATGTTATCGAGATCATCAACACTCACTTGATATGAAGGCCTTCTCCTAACCCTTCCTAAGGAGTTCTCGAGCCAAGACACAGTAGTATCTTTACTAACTTCTTCAGGAGGTACTGCTGCAATCTCTTCATCATCTTTGATATCAAGATCAATGTGAATTGGTGAAGAACGCGTCAAAGGTACATAAACATGTGTTGAAGGTGGCTCCTCTGCTTCATTCTGAGGTACGGGCTCGTCAGGAGGAACTTCTGAATCAACTGTAGGCTGCTCCTGTATGACTATGCCTGAGAAATCCAACCTTCTTTTTACATTGTTATTCGATCTACTACCTTTGACGCCACTTTGGGACTGATTTTTACCCTTTCCCTTCAACTGTGCTCTGGAAGAAGAGGGAATTATCCTTGGTGGCTCTGCTACTGGAATGGAGTTCTTCCTTTTAAGCACTAAGAAAACCTTACTATGCTCAATGACTTGTCTTGTTCTGCCTTCGACTGAAAGAGATTCCTTGTTTTCCCAATTAACTTGTGGTAAGGGGTGATCCTTGATTCATTTCTGAGTGTACATCAGGAGAAGCACATCTTCGTCATCATCAGAGAGCCCTTCTATATCTTCATTTAAGCAGTCTTTCATCTGATGGAGAGTTAGCCTGCTGTAACTATGCCTTCGCACTTCAAACTCATCTGCAAAGTTAGCCCAAAAATCTTCAAGTGCGGCTATGTGATTATAGTTCTTCTCCAATCGGCCAACATAGACACCATGAGGATCAAATGATCGCCTCTCGCTGTAGGACTTGAGGCCGAATTTATCTAACTCTTCTCCAATTGTCCTGGCATCTGCAGCAGTCCTGCATGTATAAATACCCAACCCTAATGGAAAGTGAAGAGAGGGTTTCTTTCTATTCCTCAAGACTGTGTGGACACCGTGAGCCTACCTCAAGAATTCCATGAAGATGACCTCATCTGACGGATACCTTGGCAACATGAGCGGGGCACCTGAATAACCATAGACCCTGAGATAGGTAAAGGTAGGAAACTATATAAACTAATCCGCCCAGTCTGCCATTGCTGCCCTGGCAACTGAAGAGATGCGGATATGCAATTTGTTGTTTAAGTCCCACACTGTGTACATCAAGAATGCCTCGTTCACCCTTTTGTAGTGGTGCAACGACTTTGTGAATTCCAACTGGGGATAATAGTTATATATGTGTTGTACGCTCAATGATCCCTCGATGTTCAACCCTCTGAATTGACCCTGATAGGCCACCAGGTAGACTAGGTATGACACCATGTGAAATACATGAAACTGGAAGTATTCTGTTATTTGCTGATGTAGGCAGTCACTAATCAAAGTAGGCCAATCATAGAATTTGGTCTTCTTCATGATGTGAGGTATGGCATAAAACATCCAAGGTTGGAACTTGGTGGCATCTTCTGAGCCAGTGACCCTGTTGAGCAAAGTGATGATGATGGCAACCTCGTCCTTGAACTCCCCTCGCCCGACATTCTTGGGAAATGTTTTATGTTTTTTCTTTCATCCATCTCTGTGCAATCTTCTTGCTATATTTATCTTTATGCATATTCCACATCCTTTCGCATTCATCGTTTGAAAGAGTTACGCTTTCAGGCCACAGGGGAATGGAAAAACACCTTTTGACCATATCAGGCTTTAGACTGCAAATCAATCTACCGTCTGCTGACTGGATCTCCCTAGTAGTCGGGTTGTAATGCTTAATGCAAGCGATTACGAACTCAAGGCTCTAAACTGATATAGGAATAGACGCTGCTGCGAGGAGTCTAGAGTGTCCCAGATTCTTGATTGAAGTGTTTCCTGCTCTCTCCAAGGCATGTAGATCGAACACCGACTTGACATGATGCAAGTCTGTCTCAGCTGTTTTGATAGAATTGTGAAAGAGAGCTGATTCGGACTTGAAAACATTAGGAGTGTACTCCATTTCGGAAAACTCGAAGAATGACTATAAACTCGCCTTGGTTCAGACAAGTCTTGAACAATTTCTATTTTTTGTGCTCCAATGGACAAATTTTTGAGAAATTTTTCTGAGATATGGGTTTTGTTCAGAACATCGATGCAAGACAACCTAGATCGTCCGTTTTTGAAAATTTTGAATTTTGCCTGAAAAAGCAGCAAACCCTAATTTCTTCAATTTTTCCCGAAAAAGGCTAGCATCTAGGTTTTGTTCAGAACAAGATTAGAAATGGACCCAGTTGATTGGATTTGCAAAACCCTGACGTTTGATCAAAAAAGCAGCCAACCCTAGATTTTGAACTTTCTTGAAAAAAAACTGCGATATGGGTTTTCTTCAGAAGACTGATTGGAAAGGACCCAGATGGTTGAAATTTGAATGCACTGAGGTTTTCACTGACATGCAAAATAAAAGAACTTGCTGCAACCTGATGAAGTTCTTGAAAAATTCTTCGGAAGATTAAGGCAAAAAGACCCAGATGACTGAAAAATGAAATTCCTTGGCCTTCTGCTTGAAAAATTGATCTTCTGGAACAAAAAGTTTGAAAAAGCAAGGGTTTATGTTTGTTGGTCTGAAAAATCTGATGTAAAACCAGCAAAGATGGATTCTTGAATCATAAAAATTCTTCAAACTTGCTGCTCCAACTTTCTCCTCTGGATGCTACCTGCAAAAATAATGAAAAATACATGAAAGAATGATGTTAAATAGACTTAGGGTTTGATTTAGGTTTTTCTTTCTTTTTGCTTTTATTTTCAAAACCCTAAATCTCAGTCTCTTTGAATTTGGACACCATCCTTCTCCTCTTGCAATCTTTTGAAATTTTGAAAACTTCAAAAAATATTCTAAGGCATGAACATTTGGGCGCCTTTCTTCAACAGGGGCGCCTACTTCTTCCAGTGTTAGTCAAAATTTTAACATTTTCAACTTTTCTTCATTTTGACATGCTACTTCGCCTCTGATTTCCCGTTGATAGATTAACCCGACAGGCGAGCTGAATGGTTCACGGCGGAGCCTGACTAAAACTGAGGAAGAAGTTCTGGAGGCATCTCTGGTGAACGACTTCATCTTGACCTCTGAATTCATGGGAGCCTTTTCCTTCCAGGGGCGCCCATTTCTCCCAGAGATAACCATTTTTCTGATCTTCAAATTTCTTCATTAAATCCTCTTCTACAGAAGATCTCATCGAATCTGGAGCTCCTGTCGTCGGATTGACTGGATGTTATACTCATCGCGAAGCTGATGAAAAATGAAGAGGGGTCTTCTGGAATGAACTTTGCCCAAAAGTGAGTTTAAGGCTTCCAAAAGTTTGGGCGCCCTTCTTGACTGGGGGTGCCTACTTTCACCAGAGTTAGTTTTATTTTTTATTTTCTGTGTTTGCTTCTGAATTTTGGTTTTTAGCCTTCGTCGGACCCCCTTTTCAGCTCCGCGTATTTGGTGACTGCGAACTTTGATTGAAGTGTTGGATGTCTCATTTGAAAGATGGATCAACTACGAAGAGATTTCGTTAGACACTTGCCTGCAAATTCATTCATTTAGCTCCTTGAAAACTTGGGCGCCCTTCTTCAACTGGGGCACCCATTCTTCCCAGACTTAACCATTTTTTCATAATTTTCAACTTCAAGTTTGAAACCTTCACTCTGAACCTTTGTCTTTGATTTGAATTTGCCGAAAGACGACCTGTTGAAAACGCTAACGAAGACAGGCATCGCGAAGCTGGGCGGAATCTGAAAAGATTGAGCATACTTTTGGATCATGGCTGTTGAATTTACCCCTCCAAAAAGTTGGGCGCCCTTCTTGACTAGGGGCGCCCAAACTTCCAATACTTAGTCAATTTTGTAATCTTTTCCAAATTCTTCATGTTGACTTCAGTTTGAAACCTCTTGTTCGGTGCTGAATTCCGGATGACTGAGTAATCTGATAACTGCACCGCTGAATCCACTGCGAAGCTGATAGAAAAGTGAGGAAGTTTGACTGGAGGCGAAAAACCCTCAAACTGACATTTGATGCCCTAAAAAGGTGGGCACCTTTCTTCAACAGGGGCGCCCAAACTCAGCAGTGTTAGAAAATTTTCATTACTTTTCAATTTTCTTCCTTGTTCTTTGTGCATGTTCATCTTTTCACCCTCTGCTGGAAGTTTAAGTGTTGAAACTGATGCCTGGCAGTCGAATGACCTCCATCAATGATCTCAGAGCTCCAGATATGCTTTTGAAAAGCAGAATAGACCCAGTAGGGCAAAACTGATTATTTTAAGATTCTGACTACACCAGCCTGATATGGATGCATTTTGAGCCAATCAAAATTAGTTCGGACCCTGTTAGACCAACTTTCTATTTTTAGAAAAAATTTCCAGTATCCGTTCTGAGAGAAACCCAGAAAAACCCAGAAAACGTTGCTAATTTTAGAAAATTTCTAAAAATAGCAATTTTCCTAAAATTTAGGGATGAAAAAATGAGATCTGGGTTTTGTAGGGTAAGCTGCTCTGAGCAGACCCAGATCGTCAAATTTTGAAAATTTTGTGTTTTAACCCCTCATGCAAGACATGCACGCCCAAATTTTGACCTTTATGACTGATTTGACAAGACTTTTACTCATTTCTTCAAAATGTCTAAGTGTAACAAAAATTTTAATTTTGGGGTACAACACATATATATACACACATAACCTCTCTATGTGCTTATACATGAAAATATATATATACTTATAATATTTAAGTATACATTGGCATAAAATCTGGAATACTTTTGTCATATTCCAAAAACGAGTTTATGAATTAGCAATTATTGTTTTCTGTTGAAATTGTATTTTTGGTATTTGAATTTATGTTTGTGTGAAGGGGGATGGGCTGGGGTTCTCCCCAGCCGTGCCCTCCCCATAAGGGAGGGGCAGCGCTGTGGGAGACAGTGCTCCCTCCACAGGCCACGACCTGTGGAGGAAGCGTTGCCTTCCACAGGAAACGCCTCCCTATGAGGGGGGCGTAAGCCCTTAAGGTATACTCTATATACCATACAAATTGAATTGTAAGTTGCGGCTGGTGCGTTGAAAGCACAGTCCGCCTTAATGGTTTTTATTTTATTTTATTTCTGTATATTTCGTATGGATTAAATATATAAACTATATACATATAAATATATGTATGTATTTGTATATATATATATATACTCATACATATACATATATATATACACAAACATATAAACTCAGATTTTGTTATAAATTCTATTTTCTCCCACTAAAATATTGCTCAATGACTGTGGTATTGCACAAAAATTTATATGAATAAATGCATATTTTTATATATAAGTATATTTACATATAGATATATACACACACAGGTATATATATAGATATAAATACACATACCTGGTACTGAAATCACTGTATTACCACAGAAAACATTACCTTTTTGGTTTTGGTATCACTCAGAAAACGCTACATTGTACCCAAGTTTTCTTTACGAGTAATCCGTTATAAGTTTTTATGCCTATTTTTATGCTTGTAGATATTTTATACATAGATATGTACATTCAAACATAGCTGATATATAAGCAAATCTGTATAGTAAACTCTTATTTCTCGAGTTGAATCTCTGAAAACGTAGAATAAATTCATACAAATAACTCTGAGTTGAATAGCAAACTTGTTTTTGTCTACGAATCGGGTTTTCTACTTGTGTATCTTCTTCTCAAACTGTCTATTCTTTTCTGAATATCGGTGCAAGGTAAGAAACTTCATATATCATATTTGATCTTAGAGAACATACACAAGACTATGGAATTGAAACTGAATTTGAAACTTTTAGCAAATGTAGGATATTTAAAACACAATTAGAGAGCTAATCTTAAAAGAGTAATTTTCTCTTTCGCTGAAACTATCATAATTATATAATGTGTCCAAAACTAATTTATAAAATAGAATCATAATTGAAATTATTTTGCATTGAAAACTCACTTAAAAATTATACAAGAATACCTTATTTACTGATAGCACGCATGAAGCTATCTTGTCAATCTTTGTGAAAACATTGGAAAAATGATGAAACTTCTTTGAAATTGGAAAAGTGTAAATTTGAAAGTGAACTTAGATGGGAATGCATTATTCATTGTATTTTGAGAAAATTTTGGGACAGGATGCCGAAGGTGGACCCATAGAGACGATAGTTTTACCTTTTCTAAAACTATCTTTTATTTTATTTATGCTTGGCCAAGCACTTGCACCATTGAAATAGATGGAACTAAAAGCCTAGAACTAAATGAATATAGGTCTCTGCCACCTCCTTTTGCAAGAAATATGTGATTCTCATGTTAGGAATGCATATAGGCATTAGGCTTACATCGAGAGTTCCCTCTTGCGTTGTTTTTTCAAGTTGCTAGGCTCCTCGTGCAGGGCCGGGGATTTCTTCGAGTTAGGAAGAAACTCGGGGAAGTATTGCACTTCGTGGTTGGGCGGAAAAGGCGCCTTAATCACACTCTTGGACCAACTTGCAAGAAGACCAGAGGCATCACAACGGTTGAGGTTCAGAGATGTAAATGTTATAAAAGTATTCATGTATTATTTGGAATGGCTTGAAAAGCCCACTTGTAAATGTAATTTTATTTGTAATTCAGTATTGAACATTGAAATAGATGTGTTGAAAAGAAATATTTGATGTAACATTGGAATAGATGTACTAAATGAAAGTAAAGTAATTGGAAACTTGAGCAAATTTATGGAATCTTATTGATATGTGAATGGTGATCATATATGTATTATTGCGATGATCCATATTGTTAATTAAATATATTTGAATTGCATACATGGAATGGAAATATAATCTGAATTTTCCTTTTGAGCAATTATGGGAAGTATATCTTTTACTTTTAATATTCATGGAATGTAGTAAGTTTGGTAAACTATGTGGTTAAATGAACATCATTTTTCGAGCGTTACAAATAGATTTCAAAAAGCTGATAAAAACCCTTCTTCACTGCACATAAAAACCCTAATTTGCTCCACAAATGATCATGCCTGCACCTTTTCTTCAGGTTCCTTTTGCATAACCTCTACCTATCTATTCCTTATAGTATTTCTTTGTGCTAAAGACTGAAACTCCAAATATCTAGGGGGTTTGAACAATTTTCTGTTAATGCTCCCCCTAAGACCATGTTGGGTCTAGTTGCCAGAGGAATTATCTGCACTGGATGAGGGCACAGACACATCTGATTTTTCTGGCTCTTCTTTCTTTCTCCAAATCTTGTTCATTTCTTACTTAACCGCATTCTTGTCAATTTTCTTCACTGGTTCATTCTTCTATACCAGATCAGATTGCTTTCCATTTTTCCTTCTGCAAACTCTTGAAATGTGTCTGGGTTTGTTGCAGTTGTAGCATACAACAATTTTTTGATTTGTTTGACCTCCATTAACCCTTGATCTACACTGATTTTATTTGTGTCCAAACTTATTACATGTATAGCAGTAGCTAGAAAAATATCGATTCATTCTACCTCAATTAAACCAATTCATCATCTGAGTTATGCATTCACTAGCTTTATGGCCAACTTTCTTGCATGCAAAATATTGTACGGAGAAGGAACTAGCATACTAGTTCATTCTACTTATGCACTTTGTTTCCTTGTGACCAAATTTATTGCATGAAAAGAAAACACCATTGAAAGATGGATACCTTTGAGCATTTGGTTGTCTGATAGGCGGTCTTCTAGCAAATTTTCTTGGATTTCTTGTCTGCTTCCCTTTACCTTGAGTCTTTTGATTATCCACTGTTTGAGGTCTACACAACCTTGGAACTTTCACTTGCTTCATTTCCCAAACCACCTTTGTCTTTAGAAGGTTTCTTCCCTACAATCAACTCATCAAGCTTGGTGGAGCTTGTCTTGAAATTATCTTCACAGATTTTTGCTTTCTCCAGATCTACTTTTAGGTTCACCACTTCTTGTTCAAGTCTTGTGCATTCATCAGACTTGCTTTACACCACTGTATTCAAACAATCTTCAATTCTCTTATTTTTTTCTATTTGCACCTTCAATCTGGTAGCCTCTTCATTTGCTTGTTTTAATTGCTCACTCACTTCTCTATGTCTTTCTTTGAATTTCTTCAATTTCTCTTTCAATTTTTGGATGCATTCATTTTCCTCATCAATATTTTCTTTCAAATCTCTGTTTTCACTTCTGGCCTTGTCAAGATCTTCAAGAGCAGCCCAAAGTTCTTCTTTGCCATCCATTTGTTCAATCTTCAAGATCTTACTCAAGCTGTTAGGCTTCTTCGGAGGAACCAAGCTCTGATACCAATTGTTGAATACCCAAGATAATGAGAGGGGGGTGAATCGGTATCTTCTTAAACTTATTGAACAAACACCATCCAATTACTCCAATGCATATAACAGTAAAGATAAGCAAGAGAATTAATAGAACATGAAAGCACACAACACATGAACACCAAAATTTTTACATGGAAAACCCAAAATGGGAAAAACCACGGTGAGGGTTAGCTCACAATATAGTATAACCGGTTATAAGATATTACAAATCGGTGGCTCACTTCCAAGACTCACTGTCCAAAATGGGAGGCTCGCTGCCTACAAAAGATACAATAACAAAGTGACTTACAGCTAGAAATGAATTGACTTTACACACTTCATCATCTTCTATCTTCACATATTTCAATTCATACTTTGCCAACAATCTCAAAACTATCCAATATATATCTTATTCATCCACAAACATCAATTAGGTTGGTCTAATTGGATGCAACCCTTATTCACCAAAAAGATAATTGTCGACTTCAAGCATGTACAAAATATTTCCAAAAACAATCCAAATGTGTAGCACACTACAACATGTCAGCATGGACCAAAGATAGGTCACACATACATCTGCAACACAAAATTAATTCATCAATACATTAGGTCGGCCAAAGATAGACCTAATAGCAAAAAGAAACAACAAAGTAATGATAACTTTCCATACGAGAACCTATGCACACAAAATTCTGAACATACAACCTTTTAACACCCACAAACCATTTCCCAAAACTGCAAGCAACAATAATCATCAGTGGAGGATTGTGAACCAAAATACCAGAGGATAATAACTGCATACCGGTTTAGATACTGGTTCAGAATACTGGATCAAGCTTGAGCTTAAACTTGCAGTTGCAACTCATATGACATGGTGACATCAATGACAATAAAAAAATTGTATAATAGGATGTTCTTCATTCTTCCAACAAGATGAAGGGAGGTTAAATTTACCTTCAAAATGATGAAAATGCAGTGAAAATTTGACTAATTCTAAAGCTAAAAACGCCCCTAGAGGCCAAGGGTGCCCTGAATTTTGAAGCCTCAAATCTTAGAATTGGGGTTTGCAGCCTCAAGGAGTTTCTTGTCAATTTTGATCTTGCTCTTCAATGAAACTGTTAGCCAGTCTTCTAGACACATCAGTCAATCAGAATCAGTGATCAAACATGGGTTCTGGTGAGGTTTGCAAATGAAATTTTCAAGAAAATTTTGAACTTTGGAAAGATGAAGCCTAAAGTCAAAGTTTGACTTTTGAACTCAAGTGCATGAATCGCCCAAAAAAGGTGGAGATTGTGAACTAAACTTAAATATTATTCAATCTTCAGTTGGTCGACTCCAACTGAACTTGATTCTTGCTTCCAATTGGGCGAATTATTTTTGCATGCATAGTTAACTAAAATTTATGGAGGTGGTGCCCATTTTAGGGCAAATTTCTCATATAGTTAACTGAGTTGGAGGTCCAATTAGGAGATGGTGTACATTTTAGACGTCCAATCTAAGGGAGGCGCCTAAATTTAGGAATTGGAAGCATATTGTGACACCTTAAGACTTGAATTTATTTATTAAGTCATATTGTTATCTATTATTCACATCACAGGTGGAAGCGAACACATATTTTCTTGAGAAAGCAAAGATCCGAAGGTGCTTTAGGCAATATTTTTTAGTGTTCTTCACAGTGCCAAGTCCATATTGTTCAAAAGATACATTTTTCAGACTTCATTTTTCGAGTGCATGCAGACTTCATCAAATCCAGTTCAAGCATAGGTGACTTTTTCAAAGGCAGACTAATAACTTCTATTTTCTATCTCTAAAATTCTTCTATCCTAGTCTTAGGTTTTCTCTCGCATGTTAAAGTAAATAGCAGAATTTTCAGAATCTGATCATCTGGGTTCACATATTTCAACGTCAGCAGCAAAACCCATGTCTTAGATTTTTTCGAGAAAATTGCCTAGCTGCTTCCATTCTGGAAGCACTACACTTTTTTTTGAAGATTCATTTGCATGTGGGCCAAGAACTCAAAATTTCCAAAATTGAATCATCTGGGTTGGCTTAGAATTCCATTACCTACAAAACCCATATGCCAGTTTTTCTCGAGAAATTTTTTCCCTAGAACCCTAAAACCTCTATAGTTCTTGACTGAAAAGCCTTGCTAAAACTCAAATTTTTGAATTTCTGACGATCTGGGTTTTGCTTAGAATTCAATACTCTACGAAACCCACATTTCAAAAAAATTCCCGCAACTGGCTATTTTTAGCCTCATCTAGAGCTTTTTCAACTTTTTTTGAAAGTTGTCCGAACATATCTAACTTTACAGTCAAAAATCCAAATTTTCAAAATGTAATTCAACCCTATAGATTACAAGGCCAAATCGGTCTTGGTGCATAACTTCTTGAAAACCTCAGACACATACTTGGGTCATGTATATCTAGTGGTCAAACTGAGCACATTGGAAGGCGTTAGCAACACCACATTGAAGAATCTTAAGTGTTATGGATTGTTGGCGACAACATCTATTCCTATCACGATTTTTGATCTCGAGTTCGTCATTGCTTGCATAAAGAATTACGATTCATCCACAAGATAAATCAGATCAGCCGATGGGAGGGTCATTTGTAGTCTCAAGCCGAGGGATGTCGAGAAGTGCTTTGTTATTCCACCTTGGTCAAACAATTTTACCATAGTCATTGAGGATTGCGACAAGATAGGAGACAAAGAAAGATCTCATAGAAAGGTTGCTCAAAGATGGTTAAAAGAGCAGAAGACCAACATGCCAAAGAAGTTTGGGCATGGGGGGTTCAAGGATGAAGTTTCTATCTTGATAACTTTGCTCAACCATGTTACAGGTCAGGAGGAAGCTAATATTTCCCGACTGTGGATGTTCCATGTCATTTCCTGGATTATCGACAACAAGGAACACTTTGACTGGACCATGTTAATCAACGAGTTTCTTCACCAACAAATCACAGGATTCCTTAAAGTCCACGAATTTTACATGGTGTCTTATCTAGTCTACTTAATTGTGTTTCAAGGAAATTTTAGACATTTGAAGACCAATGGAACTCTTGGCGTTCAACATGCTCACAAATATTACTCTCAATTGGAGTTCTCCAAGGCTGAATAGGATTTCAAAGCGTTGAATGATCACTTCCTAATGAAGACAGTCAGAGACCTTGATAATGAAATGCACATCAGGATTTCACCAAAGGCAAGATCAACAATGGAGAGTTGGGCGGATTGGTTCATTCAATTCCCCACTTTCACATATATTCGAGTGTATGATTACACTGGAGAACCTTTGATGCTACCTAGGTACCCATCAAACAAGGTCCTATTCATGGAGTTTTTGAGACAAGCTCAAGAAGTTCACTCTTTTCTTCGCAATCGACACAAGCAAGCATTCACCTTTCCTTTCAAATGGTGTATTTACAAATGCAAGATAGCTGTTGATTACAAGTTAATGATGAAACTCAATCTCAGGTATCTCATTGAGAGGCATTCTTATGATCCATTGGCTCATTACTCAACACGATTGGAGGGAAGTAATTCACATAGGCTAGTACTTGAGGACTTTTTGGCCAACTACGAAGATGAATTTGAAGTGCACCGATGTCATTACTATAGACTTACTCTTCCTCAGCTTTTTGATTTTCTATCAGAAGATGTTGAGGGTTTGTCAAATGATGATGGAGAGGTGTTACTTAGCACATTCGTCAAAGGTCAAGTTGCTCTCCAGCCACTTTTCCAACCAGATTGGTACGCCAGGGAGAGTACTTCAATTGAGGACCTGTCAAGAACGGTTATCAAAACTAGCATGCCCTTCTTGGAAAACAAGAGAAGGCGAAGGACAGTTCCAATTACGAAGCTACCAATAGGGTTTCTTCACTTCCTTCTACATCTAGGTCGAGGCTTTGAGTTAAGGACGTCATGCATCCACCTAAAGATGTCAAAGTTAGTGGGAATACGAAAGGGAGAAGAAAAGGAAAACAGAAGTAGAAGCAGATCAAGTAGGCGTCAGAAGTTCCAATAGAGATAGTGATACAGGCTGAAGTTGATTCTTCATCTCCTGATGTGCCATTTTCACCATAGTCACCTCCCATTGATATAGACTTGGAGCCAGAATCACCAATTCGACAAGTCTCAATGCCAATTGATCCATCAGAGGTCGATACAGTAGCAACAGTCTCTCCTCGAGAAGATAACATTGATCATTCATGTTGGCTCGAGAGTTCTTTGGGAAGACGGAGGCGAAAGCCTTCATATCAGCTTGATTTGTCTAAGTTTGGCGATCCTTATCAAGATAGATCAAACAAGAAGGTCAAAAATCAGATGCACATAGAGAAGACTCCTGAAGTAGAGATCATAATTGAAGTTGCTACACGGCCAGAAGGCAAGAGTCTGGATGAATTTGAAGTTGGTGATTTCACCTTCGTCAAAGAAAATCTTGGCAGGAGCACTCGGCAAATGAACATGAGCCTCTTTAAGGTTGTCGCAAGTAATCTTGAAGAGAATGTCATGAAGGACGGAGAGGATAATGCAACTCTTAAGGCTGAAATCAAGCAATTCCAACAGTACATCTCAAATCTCGTTCATGGAAACTCAAGCAAAGAAACTGGTCTTCCACACCTTCAAGGGACACCTGTAGAACAAAAAAAGTTGGATCGATTAGTCAATCGTGGAAAGCTTTTGGATAACCAGATTGAAGGTTTCATTGTTGTAGGCTGATACCTTCTTACAAAGTTATATCAGTTGAGGTACAAGGTGCATGGTTTTCTTTAGGGGATTCATCAGCTTGAATTATCTGTAGCAGAGGCCAAGCTGAAGGACCTGATTCTCATATCTCAGTTAGCAGTTGCATACAACGTCATTGTAGAAGAAGAGGATAAAAGGAAGGTTTTCGACAAGGAAAACTTTAGTGGTGAATCTTTGCCAATTGGTGAATTCTAGAAATTGGCCAAGTCAAAATTGGTGAATTATTCACACCCAACAAGGTGTCTAAATCGCCTAAATTTTACGAACTATCAGTCCAATGCATGTCCATTCGCCAACAATTTTTTTTATGAGGCATATTTAATCAACAAATTTTCCATAACAAACTACACGTTTCAAATGGACCGACTAATATTTTTGCCTGAAATCCTAGAAGCATGTAATAAAACACCTACATATTTTCCAATACTATTAAAACAACATTGTATCAGGACCCATTTCACCAATTAAAATTTACAAATAGTTGCTTGTGAAGACCCATTTTTCCAATTAAAATTTATAAATAGTTTCTTATGAGGACCTATTTCACCAATAACATTAAAAAATAATTACATTTGAGGACACATTTCGCCTTGAAAATTACAATGTATCATTGTATAAGCACGTGGGATTCGCCAAATTTTTAATATACCATTTAAAAATCCCGCAGAATTCGCCAAATATGGATTGATATAAATACAATTGAAACTGTCATTTATTCTTACTCATTTTGTTCAGTTCTAAGGTTCTACTTCTCGATTTGGAAGTCAGCAAAAGCCGAAAATGTAGACTTAAAGGTGAGTGATCATTTCTTCATAGTTTTATTAGTTATAATAATAAGTTTTCTTTATCTATTTTCCATTCTTGCTTTAGTCTTAAAGTTAAAGATGATATTGAGTAGGGAATGGGATCTATATTCTTTGCCTTAAACAAGAAGACATTTTTTTCCAATTTTTATTTGAAGTGAGAGATCAATATGCCAAGCAGCAAGGGTGAGGCTCCTACCGCTCCTCAGGGTGGTGAAGAGACTGGGAGGCCATCAAAACACCCAAAACTTAGAAATAGAGGTACCGTACATTCTTACTTTGGAATTTCCAAAGCTTTTGATCCATCAGATCAAGATGGAGCTACATCATCAACTCTTCCACCAAATATTAATGAAGAAGGCATTCACAATACCTCACCACCACCAAAAGGTCAAGTTGAGATTTTCATTAAGTTAAATCAAAATGTATCAAATGAGGATGGCAATACTACAGAAGATGTTTCAAGGGATACCCTAGGCCTAGTTAGCCAGAATGAGATAATTGACTTGGAGGAGGATGATGTTAGAAATGACAAGGAATTTTCAACTTGGTTGGTTGTCAAAGTACCCATTCATTGTACCAGTGGGGATATGCAATTCAAACGATATTGAAAAGGAAACGTTGGCCAAATGTATGATTTGTAGTTGGAAATGTGGAAGATCCAAGATGTTGCAACTAAATATTGGAACTATAGAAAAGCATATTGGTAAAGTTTATGAAAAACAAATCATAGATGGAAAGGAACAATCAGTCATACGATGGAAATCAAAGGAAGAATGTCTTCATGTTAGGTATGTTGTAGATTATGAAGAGCATGACAAAATAATGTCGAACATTGTTGCATGTAAAGGTACACTTGAGGCTCAATTTGGAAAAGCAATGGAAGCAGCAAATATGTCAAAAACTATTCAGATGAGTGTTTTTTTTCATATTTTTTCCAGAGGGCATCCTATGACAGACTACCAAAATATTTTGGTTTATTATCTTTTTTGAATGTTCCTCACTATCCCTTCTCGCATTGGTCAATAAACACTGGATGGGAATGGGAAAACTGTCTTGCTACAGTTGAAAAGGAATATTTTAAAGGAGAAAGTAAAAGAGTCAAATTTCATTGCATTATCTTTAGATGAAGTTATTGCGGTAGACAATACTAAAGAACGACATGTTCACCAAGCTCATCTTCTTTGTGTTCATAAAATGAAGGAAAGTTCAACATCATAAAATCTATTTGAACTAGTCAAGAAATCTTTGAATGAAATTGCACGTATGGATGAGTTGACAATTGCCAAAAAGTTGGTGTGTGTAGGAGTTGATGGAGCTGCAATGATGCAAGGTCAAAGGACCGGTGTTTGCACAAAGTTACAAACTATTTGTGCATCATACATGCTTTTCATTCACTGCATGGCCCACAAAATGAATTTAGCATTCAAAATTGTAAGCAAGTTTCCTACAGTATCAAAAGTTGAAAATCTAGTCCGCGAGATCCACCCATACTCCTGCCGAAGTCCCAAACATTTCGTAGAATTTCAAAATTTTGCTGAGGGAATAACACTAGGAAACAAGCTTCTCAAGGATGTTGATACCAAATGGATCTCCCTGCATGGACTAGCGCAACGAGCTCTTTCAGAATATCAATCCTTGATTGGAGTGATGTACGAGAATCGCAACACAGTAGACAAAGCTCCTGACCTCTTACATAGGTTAAGCAATATAGATACACTCTTGACTTTAGCTAGTCTTCTCCCCATGCTAGATGTGATGAACAATCTTGTGAAGAAATCCCAAGACAGAACTATGTATATTAATGAATATTTGAATCTACATAAACATACATGATTGGCCCTCGATCATCTATATCTAGATCTAACACAAGAAGGCCAAATTATTTCATATGGTAGAAAATTACTGATTTGAATAATCCTGATAATGTTTTACAGTTTAATGCAAGCGTTCACTTATGTATCTATGTACGTAGATATGAGATACCAATGTACCATTGTAAGATAGCTAGGCGGTCTAGCAGAGAAGTAGTTGTTAACGAGGAAGATTTTAACGACATTGTTAAATATGTTAGTGATAATTTGAAGGAAATTGCAAAATCTCTTTCCTCAGAGATTCATGAAATATTCCCTCGACATGAAATACTTGAAGCCATGGGTATTGTGTATCCTCAATTTTGGGAAAACTAAGAGAACCCAAAATATTTTCATGATCAAGTAAAAATCTTGATCGAACAATTTTCAAAAAGTGTAACATACAATGAGCAAAAAATAGAAGGAATTTTAAATGAAGCTAAGCTTAGAAAACAATCTAGGAGTTTTGCAACATCTATGAGGGACGAACATAAATCCATGGGCACGAAGAAGGCCTTTGAACCAGGATCAATAAAAAAGGTTTGGAAAAACTTAGGTCAAAGTGAAATATTGTGTGGTTCGATATCAGAATATTTCAAACTTGTGATTTATGTCAAAAAATGATATGGTCGGTGGAGGATGAGAGAGTTTTCAGTACATTGGGGTTTTTGAAATCAAAGCTAAGAAACAAACTAAACAAGAATTTGGAAAATTGGTTGAGGTTGAAAGGAACTGTGTATAATGTCTTTAATTTTCCTTTTGAAAGGGCACTTGCAATTTGGAGGTCCACATGTGAAAGAAGAAGGACCAGGTTGTGCAACACTCCAATTCCAAATGCTAGTACTGGTGGCAGTGGCAAAGTCAGTTTGACTAGGAAAAATGACATTGACACAAATCACACAATGAATGTTGAATTTGAGACACAGGCTGAAGAAAATGAAGAGCAGACTCAGAATCAAATTCAAGACAACTCTTTTACTTTATCTCAAGATGAATGTTAGTTTGAGGACCTCAACTCCATTTGGGAAATGGAAGAGAATTAGCAGCTTTTAGGTACTTATACTGCACTTCATGGATCAATTTCCATTGTTCCATACTGTAGTTGATGATATTTTATATTGTATTCAATGAAATTGTGAATCATTGCACTTCATGATATTTTATTTTATATTGTAGTTCATGAATCATATTCCAAACTGTAGTTGATGATATTTTATGTTGTATTCCATGAAATTGTGATATTTTATATTGTATTCCATGGTATTGAATTTGATATGTTATTCTACATCATTTTTAAAGAACAACACTTATCACACTACTTATAAATTCCTATTACATTGCCATTCACACAATCTTTGATAAATAACTAAAAGGAATATTAATCCATTCCTTGAACAAAAGCTAATAGTTCAACATCCATAACTTATAAGCTAACAGAAGCTAATAGTTCAACATAAATAACTTATAAAGGCATCCACACAACTTAAACAATAAAAGCTTAAACTACCAAATAACCTAAATTTCATACCGATTCTCTGCTTATTTTACAAGGTGTCAGCTACCTTTTATGATATGCAATGAATAAAAATTCAAGTTGTTTTTAACCAAAAAGCAAAGAAAGGTGTAGCTTTTAACCAAAAAGCTTTGAAAGGCATGCCAATATCAAACTATAAACTAAAGTACAAAGACTTGAATCACTTCAGAACTAATAAATTTCTTTAACTGAACTCAACCATTGCCATAAGCATTCATTTAAAGATAAACATTTGATAGCAATGCAATCTATTAAACATCCAGAACACCAACATAGATAACCATTGGCAAGATATTCAAAATAAACAAAATAAATCCATACTCCACAACACAAAGATTGTTCTGCATGAACTTCACCATATGAGTTTCTATATTGAAAGATAATTATAAAACAAACTTGAAAGCATAAAAGAGTTTTTCCTCTAATGAGGAAAATCAAAGTTTTTCCCAAAATATCCTAACTGCATTGGCCAAACTCATATTTAAAGCATAAACCAATTGTCTATGGTAACGGTTTCTTGAAGATAACCGCACCCAAAAATTAAAATAGTCTTCAACTTAAAAGAACTAAAATTAAAGTATCATGAAATACTAAAAATTACTATGCATCACTTTTCCACCTCATCTTCTTCATCTTCCAGAACTTCAACTGCTTCATGTTCCAGTGCCTTTTCCTGTGCCCTCATCCTGGACCTGTAATCTTGATATCTGGTGACAATTGCAAATATGTCCTTGCTCCCTGGCGTTGTAGTACTCTATAACCCGGTTCTCCATTTTCCCAAAGCAATTCCAGACTCAACCAACATCTCAGATCTTTTCTCTTCTCCAGATTTATAAGACTTTAGGTGGATCTGCATTCCACTGAGTTTTGAGAAGGACTCCCATGTCACTGTAGCAGGATCGGCTATTTCTTTATTGAATATCTCTCTAAATTTCAGAGAGATCTCTTTTATATCTAGAATCCTTTCATCAAACTCATCAGTAATTTCCACTCCTAGAATACGACAATCTTCTTTAATTTCCCCCAACATTTCAAAATATTGACCGTGATTTATTAATTTCCTTCACCAAATTATCATATATATTCAATTTCCATTCCAATGAATCAGACCAGGAAAGGTCTAGCTCCTTAGGATTATTCACAATTTTCTCACCAATTAATATCTTATGATCCATAGACATCAATTCTTTCATTTCCTAAGAGAGCACATAGAGCCTAGGTTGATCTTTTCTGACCTACTGAAGTTCTATTACTAACTCCTTCCTCTTGTTAATAACTTGAGTGTAAAAGAGCACAAATTTATTCAGAAAGAAGATAGCCTCTTGAGATATTTTATCGATCCCCTCACAAGCAGCTCTGGAATAGCTCAAATTATTTTTAATTTTTTGTATGGTGAGCACATCGATGCCCTCTACTTGAGAACTTGAAGCTTCATCAGATGTAGGAGGAGTGGCCATGGAAGAAATAAAGTTACCCAACGCAAGGACTTGAGATTGCAGTTTTATATTTTCTTTCCTCTGTTCTTTCACTCTTTTAATCAATACATTGACTAAATAATTAGCATGGTACACATCACCTTCCAGTGTTGGAGGCCCCATATCAACATGTGTGACTTTGTAGTCCGCCTTCGTTATTTCATCTTCATTTAAATCCTTCATAGGCTCAACAATTTCTAACATTTGATTTCTAGAAGTAGCATCAGTCACCATCCTTGACATCCTCTTGGATTTCTTAGGTTTTGAAGAGCTTTGAAGTAACTTTGCAACTATATCCACTCCAACTGTTATTGTAATAATATGCTTTATCTTCTTCTCCACTGCTTTTTTTAGCCATCCTAGGGAGGCTACTACCAGACCAAAATATTCATTTCCACTAATAGTTTCTTTAGGAGCGTTAGGAGTGATAGGTGGATTATCAGTCAAAGGCGAAGAAGAGGGAAATTCAGATAGAGGAGGAAAGATATTGTCTTCAACGATCTGTTGAAAGAAATCTTCAAAATCTATAGGCACAAGTTTTACTTGATTGGTCTTCTTCTTAGGAGTAGGAGAAAGCACACTATCTTGTTCATAGATGGTCTTCAACTTGACTGTTTCTTCTAGCCTATCACCATCACCTCCTGACTGAGAATTTTCACTAGAGGGCCTAACAGAGGGTTTCCTCAATGATACACTTGCACCAGATGTTTGTGTAGACCCCTATTCATTCTTCTATGATGACTTAAGCTCCTGAACAGGACCAACAACTTTCCCCCATTTCCCATCCAACCAATCCTGGGTTCTTTTAAGCACCGAGGCAGCACACACCCTCATATCTAAAATTTCACTTTGGCTCCAATCAACCCTAGGGTGGGATTTATCAGGCAATTTTTCATATCCAAGATTTATGATTGTTGAATCCCCAGCTACATTTTCAATAATCTGAAATTATAGGCCGAAAGCCTGTATCTAGTTTAGTGTTAGCCTCATATAATCTCTTCTCAAAACTTCATTCTCATCGACACAATCTTCCTAAAAATATTTGATAGATGGGTGATGTCAATATAAGCTCCCTCCATAGATATTTTGCTTCACAAAACCCTTACTGTCAAAATTATCTCTCATAGACAGATACTGGAGGTTATATTCCTTGAGAACTCCTTTAGCTCCCCTGACCACCTAGTTTTTTTTGCACATAAAAGAAGGGGTCTTCAATGGGAAGACATACCCTTGTTTCCCTATGCTCATATACTTAATATTAACCATGGCCATTTGTCGAAAAACTTCTAGAAATATCAATAAATCTTCAGGATGCCAAGGTAATTTCAATGGGGCTTTCTCAAAACCCCCTATTCTCAAATAGGGAAACTTATCAAATTGGATATAAAAACTCCCAAAATTTGATACAAGAGATTGATTTAGGGGCAAGGCACATTTCTGGATTTCCATCTAGATTCCTCATGGCCTCCATTAAAAATGCATCATTAACACAACAAAAATGACCCATTCCAAATTGTTTAGTGAACTGAGGAAAGCATTTATACACAAGCATATCAAAATTTGGGGTTCCTTGTGGCTCCAACCCAGGCCAAAAGGACCTCTGACTAGCTACAATGTACGTTAGGCAAGAACACATATAGAAAGTAGAAGTCTTATGGAAATTAATTAGTTGCTCACTCAAATGGAAGCAAATAACTTTAACCCAGTCAATGAAAATGTTCTCATCATAGATTATCAAGATAAACTTCCACATCCAATCCTCAAATAACTCAACTCGTGTATTCCCAACAATGCGGTGCAATAAAGAAATAGAATCTACAATTTCTTCCTTAAAATGCACTCTTTTGAGTTTAGTCGGTAGTTGCAACTTACCTTTCCTTTCAGAATTCAATCAGGTTTTGGCCATGGAGTTCTTATACCATTCTTCATTCGCTTTGAAAAATTCACCTGCCACTATGACAGACATGTCTTCTATAGGTTCCCTTTCTAGAATCCTCAGTGCATGGGAAACAACTTTAGGAGAAATTTGCAATTACAGTCCCATCTGCGGCTTTAATTTCCTGTCTCTGGAATTTACCTTCTCGCACATGCACTTATCAGGTCCACACTCAACACAAATTTTGGAAACCCTCCAGTGTGAGCTAGCCCACTTTCTAATAGTTTTATATCTAGCTCATAATTCTCGTCACTCTCCAGGCACGCCCAAAACTCTTCTAACTTAAAAGGTCTGAGCTTCGTATCCCTTACACCGAGCCAACGATTTCCAATTTTGGACTACAAGAACTACGAGCACATAAAGAAACACACAAACACCTGGAAGAGTAGATTACATAAGAAGAAAATGTAGCTGAAAAACTTAGCAAAAGTTTTTCCACCTCAACTTATGTCATCAACAAGACATGTGTTTAATTCCAGACCAGCCATTTTCAATTCCACTCTGCATGAGCGCAAATTCACGGAGATAGAATGTTTGCACTTGAGAAGTACTGGCCTTGGAAAAGAATGAGAATGCAAGCTAAATTTTTGAGTAAAACTTTTCCACCCACTTATGTCATCATTTTTTATAGGATGTGCATTAAATGTGGCATTCAATTTCATTCCTCGAAAAGATAGCCTTTAAACCTACATGCTTTTCAAAATTCCTAAAAAGACAACTCAAGTTTATTCCATACATAGCATTCAATGAGATGTCAGATGACGGGGCCTTTGAAAGGAAAGATAAGTCCATAATGTCGTGTGATCGCTAAAACTTGGAACCTTAAAACCAAAGTCTGAAGTTTCGAAACCTCCGACCCACCGACTACAAAGATGACCAAGAAAGATTTGCAACTCAGTTACTCGACAAAGTGAACCAAGTTGGGGAATCGGGAAACTTATGAAAATTTAGAACTCTGCAACAAGGTTATAAAACTCTGAAGACTAGTGACTAAGGTTAGGAAAAGCACCAAAACTGCGACTTTGAGTGATAGTAACCACAACAATGAAACTAACCAAAAATCTATCATTCCAATTCTAATAATAGATAATCCACTGGAAAACTACTCAGCAAAAGTAGAATAAATCCACACACCATAACTCAAAGGTTACGTATGCATGAACTTCACCATTGTCTTTGTATATTGAAATAACTCTCTCATCCTCCACCGACTACAAAGATGAACAACAAAGACTTGCAACTCAGTTACTCAACAAAGTGAACCAAGTTGGGGAATCGAGAAGTTATAAAAATTTAGAACTCTGCGACAAGGTTATAAAACTCAGAGGACTAGTGACTAATCTTGTTTTGCTCCCTTATTTTGAGTCTATCGTCTCTTCAACTATAACATTTTACATGAATAAAAAATGAAATTTGATCAATGATCTTTCATTAGTCTTCTTTGTCATTATGCATTGATGTATGTTTTAATTCTGGCTCTGGTTTAATGAACCAATTAAAGTACCTTGATTAAAGCATGAATTCATATAAATATTTAGTGGATCTGATAAGTAGTCATGGAGATTGAGTATTGATGTGTGAATTGTAATGCAATTTCACTAATATTATGGATGCCTGGAATAAAAATCACCTTATAGTTCATATTTTAATTGTGTTAAAAGTAAAACTTGAACATGTACTCAGCGATTCATCACTCAACTCAATGCTTAATAACATATTAACAATAGTATTAGTAGCATATAAAACAATAAACATCAACAATCGTTTAAAGTGTATCTAGTAGTTGAAACCACTACCAGAATTTTTCTTCAAATGATATAATAAATAATATAGATAATTGAACATCAACACGTTATTGAAGTTTGAATTTGAGATTTTTTATTGATTATCACATGACGGAATACATAGAGGCATTGGAAATGCAAAATCTTGCTCAAAAACAACTCTGCACAGAGTTGAGTTGGAACTTGGAAACTCATATTATCAAAAATCAAATCACTGCATCACCTTTTCTAGCAACTTCCACTCTTTAGGTGGTGGAATTGTCATTTGTTCTAACTGATGTTGCTTGACTTGAAGATTTCTTAACAATTTATTATTCAAATTGGAACCTGTCTTGGATTCTTCAGTCAATTTTGCATTCAAGGTTAGCAATGTTTTGATGGAATCCAAATAGTTCACCACATCTAGGTTCTGAGGAAACTGGTACAAATCAATCTTCCTTGCATCCTCCATCTTCTTTCTGAAATCATTCTTTCCAACAAATCTCTCATTTGTGTCAAAAGCCTCTAACAAACCAAGCTCTGTGAAGTTCCTTACCTTTTCATCCAAGTTCTTCATCTTGTTTGCAGCCAAATGCAAATATTCCTTTGTTTCACGCATTCTCAAACACTTTTCAATGACAGATGACAACTCCATTGATGTAGCAAGTCAATTAGTAATCCCTTTTGATTTCAAAACATTGTCACTGGCTTTGTAGACTGTTTGTTGAATTTGATTTGTTGATTTCTCTAATGCCAACACATTTTTGTTGTCCATTAAATATTTGTTGAGCTTCTTATGATGTTGTCTGATAGCATCAATCAATTGAAACATGTCACACAAATGATCAATCCTATGCATTATTTCATCCTAGATCTTTTGTTTCATATGCCTCATTGTTTCTCTACAAAATGCATATAACTTATTTTGACAAGACTTAATTTCATTTTTTGCTTCCATCAGCTCTGCCTCCAATCTTTCATTTCTTTTTGTCTCATTCTCCAATTTTTGTTCCCGTTGTGTATTTCCATTCACAATGCTTAGTCTTAATTTTTCTGAAGTGGATTTTTCCTCATCATATTTCTTGTTGTTGTCATCTAGCCTTTGCTTTAGTTCATTCATTGTAGTCACATTCTGCTTATCCTCTTTGTTGTTGATGTAGAGGAATATTTTTTTATTCTTTTTTCTAATTCATTGCTCTTGTTATCTGTTGCTTTCCTCTTTGCTTTCTCATTTGCTAGGTCTTCCTGTAACTTTTCAATTTGATTTTGTAACATTTTTTTTCTCTCTTTCTTGCTTTAGCAATGATGTGTACACCAATTCATTGTTCTTCTTTGATACATTAATTTTGTCAGTATTTTTGAGACCAGAAAAATCCAATTGAATATTGTTCACCTGGAATTTAGATGGAGCCATCTGATTTACTGGTTTGTTTTGAACTGTGGAAACAAGAATTTTGTACTCCATGATTTCTTTATTTGTGTCAAATGTGGATAATACCGTGGTTGTTGCAGGCTCTGAAGTTACAACAAATGCACTCTCCATCAGTTGCTTCTTTTCTTTTGTATTCATGTCTGATTTATTTTTAAACTCTTCAATGTAATCAAAACCTAGGGACATAGGAACAATGGAATGCTTGAATGGAGAAGGAATAGGAGTACTTTTAGTTGCTAATTATTTCACAGTCAGACTAACTGGGAGTGGGGGAGTTCCTAGAAATAACTCCTTTGTGGTGGATCCACTGGTAGTGTGACTTGGACCTATCAAAATCCTTTGCCTCTTTTGTATGCCTTGATCACCTGGTGTTTTTGTGGTATATTGTGTTGTTGTCCTCTTGTGTGTAATTTGCTATTGTAGCACTTGTTGACCACTACTAGTACTACTACCCATACCATTTCCACCAGAGGAAGTTCCAGTTGCACTAAGTTCTCCACCATGGGCATGTCCCAGTTGTGATTGTGTCTGACCATGAGGATGAGGATTTGAAGCTCTAACAAATTGACTTGTATGCCCTAGGTCTACTTTTTCACCTTCAAACCCAAGGCCAGATTTATCAACTGGTTTTCTATGCTCTACATATGTTACCATCCAAGGGCCTTGTCTTTGGGACCCCAAAGGACCACCTTCATAACCCATTTTTTCAACTATGGCTACTCCTATAGCATATGCTTCTTTTGTGGTCTCACTTAAACCAAGTTTGAAATTGACATGGCTTTCTTCTTCCCTATCATCATTAGATTCATCATCACTTTCTTTATCTTCTTGTTCATTTGGATGCTCTATATTCCACAATTTGATAAAACTCACAATCTTCTTCGTTATGCAGTAATTTTTTATTGTGACCAATTTTTTTCTATAACTCTTTCTCTAGAGAATTTGGCATTTTTACTCTACTAGATGGTTTATGACTTTTTGCATAAAAATTGTTGTACCTCCTAATTTTCTTTTGATGCAATGCCATAATTTTTGCTAACAATTGTTCTAAAGAAATACCATTCTCAACAGCACTTTTCTCCATTGCTATTTTGACCTCATTCCAAGAATCCTTGTTTCTCAAGTTTTCAAGCAAGGGTTTACTTTGATGTTGAATTCTACTTGCAGAATTCTTATTGAGCACAATCATTGATTTAATGGTGTCACATGGATCATACTGCTAGTGACAGATAGCATCAAAATAAAATCAAAAATCAAAATATTATGTGCCACACTAAATGTTTTTCTCTCGAATGTGATCCCTCCACATGAAAAAGGTAAAGAAGGAAATAAGGTCTTCTTTTGTTGACTGGTAAAGTGTAGTTCATCAATACTCTGCATCTACCTTACATATTCCAAAGCAAAAACCATTTTTGTCACATGTATTGGAAGCTTGTATGGTTGTACTCATGATCCATAAAATCTTAGCACAGTATATACTTCCATTAAGTACCAATCAGCCAATTGTATTTATTTTCCTAGTTGAATGCAATTTCTACATGACATAGGCAATCTAGGCATTGGAGTATTTGTAATTGCTTGATGCAATGGAGCCAAAAATTAGTCTACAAAATGACTGTAGTTCCTTTGAGAATCATGCATCCTTATCACAGTGGTCCATTCATATACTAGAGTCATTTTCTTTTCCTTGACATTACTATAGGGCTAAATTTGAAGCTTGTTGGTATGAAACATTCCTCTATATTTGAATAGAAAAAGATAGCACAAGTAGGTTGTGAACCTAAATGTCTTGGTGGAACCTCCTTTAGTCATTAAATATTGTTTATGCATGGATTTTACAATGTTCCCAATAAAATTATATCTAACATGTGCAACACCATAATGGATATTACATACCATTTCAAGGAGGCTTGCACCCACTTCCAAATTGCTATCTAGTCTGAGGCAAAATGCTAGCATGGAAATAGTATCCTGAACCCATGGTTTAAAAATATCCAAATCATAAGGAGTCTTATGATCATCTTTCAATTTCTTTCTATCCTAAACTATTCTATTTAAGAAAGATTTTTTCTCCATTTCATCCACTGCTTCATAATCACTAGCAAGCTTTTCTAGGTCAATGTGGACATTTCCAAATTCTCCGATTGTAAACCCCAATAATTTTCCAATTTCTTTTGCATTAATGGATAACAATTCTTCTTTGCTATCTTTATTAACAATTTCTCTTTTGTTATCATCATAATTTAGGGCACAGACCATGATAAATTATGGGCAAGGGAAAACCTCGTGTAACATCATGCGCCCTAATCTAGTTACCCACGATGCACTGATACTATTAACTTGCATTTTATTTTTGGCCTTATTCTAAGATGAAAATCTAAGTTCTGAGGTACGCCTACCATAGGTTCAAGGTCATAAATATCATGGTATTCATCAATGAAACTTGGGGTTTTAAGAAATTTTTCATAATGTATTTTTTTATCCGACATTGCTCTACTGGTGGTAGACATGCTGATACAATGTGAAATTGTGAATTCCCTATTAGTCCTCCTTAATTTTTCTTAATTCTTAAGCCTCTTAACCCTAAATCTAAACTTCAAAGTTTGAAAAAATAAGATTTTAAGAAATGTCAAACAATGAAACATAGCAGCAAGAATTCTTTAATTTACTCAGATTTTGATTCTTGAAACTGGGTTATTGGAATGGCTTTGTTGGAAGTGGAACTATGGAACCCAGAACAGGGTGGTGCACCGCAATGAGCAAACTGAAGACTAAAATCTCCCCATGTGTTGACCCTCTAACTTCAAAATACAATCACTTAGCAATAGAAAGCATTGTTTTTTCGAACATTAAAGTGAATGAAACCGAAACGTCTACGTGTTACTTCTGGACTACACAATTAGTACATGGCTGACAACATTTAAAACAAGCCATTTATGATTTACTCCTACATTGACAACAAATTCTAAACCGTTGATCTTTGTTAATCTAATGGTTATAGGGTGATTCTGGAGGTTTAAGTTCACAAGCCTAGCGCTCTGTGCATTTCATTCTAGAATGCAACTACAACCATATATCAAATGTTCATCAAACGGTTGAGTAATTTATGATATAAATAATAAACATGTGTTTTAAAGTTGCTTTAAACTTTAATGCACTAGGATTGACATCAAGGCCAAGGGGTCGGTAACTTAACATTGCAAAGGCCTTAATAAAATGAATTGTAATGTCACATTAATAGCACAACCATTAATAGCACTTAACTTGCAAAGGACTTAATAAAATGAATTACAATTTCACATTAATAGCACAACCATTTATTTTATTACAATTGAATTACAATGTCACATTATTACATAGTACAAATACAAATGTAAGCGCAAGCACCAAGCTTCTGCTCGACTGTTGGTGAAAACATAAATGTAATACATGTTTCTCTTAAAATAAATGGGACTTGTTGGGTCAACCATGCACTCTGAAAATAAACGCATGGGACTTGTCGAGTCAGCCATGGGCTTTGAAAATAAATACATGGGGAATGGGGGGCCAATCAAACTGGGGAAATGGGAGCTGTGAAGATACAAAATGTACTTATCCCCTTTCAGAACCAGACTCATGTAGAAGATGAGGGGTTATAAAATTTCTCCCATGTAGAAGATGCGCTCTGAAAATAAATGCATGGAACTTGCCTAGTAGGCCATGGTGTTTGAAAATAAATGCATGGAGCTTTCCTGGCCAACCATGTTAGGGAATCGAGAGTTGTGAAGATACAAAATGTACTTATCCCCTTTGAGAATCAGAATCATGCAAACGATGAGGGGTAGTAAAATTTCTCCCATCTTCTACTTGCAGCTTCCATGCACTAGGATAGCACTAGTTATCTCCATCAGAGCTCCTCATCCTGGTTCAAAACCTGTCTGAGAAGTCAGGTAAACAAAATAAACTTCTTTCCAATTCCACCCATTCTGAACTTGAAGGAAATTGGTCTTTTACTCTGTAACTACATAACTGGAGGCAGGAGAATTTAGTGTATCCCCAACAATACCGCATCATCTTCTTCCTAAATCCTTATTAAGTTATTAACCCTACAAAATGAAAACCCTTATGACAATTCAAACATTGTACTCAATATTATAGCCTTTAGCCTTCCACGAATGATTTCAGTTGTGCTCACTATCCTTATTTATGGGCCAAAAGTGTTACCAATAGTGCCACTACCAACCTGGTCCCTGTATACACCTCACACGTGTCACGTGTGAGGTTGGGTATAGTCATAATTGCGATTCGCGCAAACCAAAAAACCAACTTAATCGATTTGTGTAACTTAAGCCTTGCATTTACAATTTAAATGTTTAATTTGATTGACTTTTGGACTGACAACCTAGCTACATGCAAACTGTACCTCAAGCTGACAAGCTGTCAATTGTCAAAATCGCCAGTGCCACTCAAACGATATGAAATCATTACACATTTTGTTTCACTAAATCACTGGATCATTGACATCATCATCTACAATTCTACAGTACATTGCGCAATTTTCAATATAAAGCTATCAGTGTCCACTAATAATTCATAATAAATTTTTCTCACTTATGATCAAAACTATATGTTGATAATTACTATTAGTTTTAAAAGCCCCATTTTTATATTGACCAAAGAAAAAAGGATTTACAAGAATGGAGCCACAAAAATTATTTTAATTTAAGTAGCTATTGCTAAATATTTAAGTACATAGTACATAACCAGCGTGGCCAAAAGGAAAAAAGCCACTAACTGTGACAAAAAACCAATCACAAAGTACATATTACAAGAACTGTTACATTATACAATAAAATATAGACACGTGACACATCACACAATTCATTACTATTTTTTTTGTAACATTAGCTTAGGCCATCAACCAGGTGTTTGAGTAGAACGTGAATCAAATTTAACAAACTAACAGCAGAGAAGAAAAACAAATCACCCAAAACCTTCCTCCAAAACTACATAATCTTTAATGATTCAGTTTTCGTATCACATAGCCCACCCCATCTCATATTAACCAGGGCAACAGCTTGCGCTGTAGAAGCATGCAATTCCACTTTCTTGAAGATTCCACCAACAGGCACTAACCCACTTTCAAATTTGTAATGCTCCAGCACCAACTCCAATGAAGAAATAGAGTAAATGAAAGGCTGCAAATAACATATTGACAGCATCTTCACCAAATATTTATCGAGCAAAATTTCCATGCAATTGGACAAGAAATTCAAAGCTACCTAAGAATATAGAGCACGAGGGTTGTTCTGAAGCCATTCCCTACCCAGAATTATTCTTATAGCATCCTCAACCTCCACACAAGGAATTGTAAAAACGATACCCAAATTTCGTCTGTCGTATGCATCATCCCTTCTTTTCTCCCAAAAACATTTGGGTATCATGACACGCCATGAAGACTCCATAATATCTTAGTTAAATTGAGAATAGATAAGAAATAAATCAAAGCCAAATATATTATAAATGATATGAAGAACATCAACTTGGTGAAATATATATAGAAGTTAGCATGAACACAATGAGTATGACATCACACTTATCATTTTTAAATTCGCCACTATCATTGATGTGACAATTAACATTTATTTCAACACTTGAATCCTTAAAAACAAGTGCTTAAAAGGTATGCCCGCGACATATGACAAGATGGCTGCATAGTGCACATGAAAATAAAATTATTTTTAAAATGGGGACATCGCTAAGTTGACAAGACTCGACCCTCAGGATTAAAGACTTAAGATTTAAGGCTTTGTCATAAAATATTTTGGTCTGACTTAGGCAATATTAAATGGTAAACAAGATCACGATGACCGACAGACCTAAATAATTAATAAAATCTCAACCACTGATTTCTAAAAATCTAACGGTTCTAGTGTTATTCCGGAGGTTTCAATTCGCAAGTCTAGTGCTTCAAAGATTTACTTATGGAATGCAACTATAGCCATCCATCGAAAATTCATCGAACGGTCCCTCTTTTAAAACAAAATTTATGCGCGTGCATAATTTTTCCATTTAAGTTCTTCTATCGCTCATGAGTCATTGCCAAAATCCTTCAACCCATCAGGTTCATTACCGCGATGAGCGATGAGCCTTGATCTCGCCACGTGTCTACATCTAACGATTCTAGTGTTATTCCAGAGGTTTCAATTCAAAAATATAGTGCTTCATAGATTTACTTCTAGAATGCAACTACAACCATCCATCAAAAATTCATGAACGGTCATGTGGTTATATCGATTTGCATTGACATTTCGCCACTGAATTTTTTTTATTAGTTTGAGATTATGCTAATTTGCCAATGTTTTTTCTTATGCATTTGAAAATAGGTTTAATTCGCCAATGGATATATTTTTTTGGTTTGGAAAAAAGTTTTAATCGTCAACAAAATTGTTTTTTCTATTTTGAAAACAGGTTTAATTCGCCAATGGAAATATTTTCTAGGTTTGAAAATAGATTTTAATCGCCAATGAAAATATTTTATCGTTTAAAAAAATTGGCCAATTATTTCCAAGATTTTCTTCTACCAATTAGAAAAGATTCGCCAATTGAGATTTTTTTTCCCAAAAACAAAAAAAATTGCCACTAAAATTAATATTTTTATCGGGAAGTATACAAGATTCGCTTGGATTTTACACCTTCACCGAGGGGAGGGGTTTCTTAAATTTTTCCCTGGTTTTCGATTGGAGAGAACAACATCTCTTCAAAGTGGAAACATATGAGAGAATCTCTACAAGGATGGTTGCACTCAAAGAGGATGTTAACGGAGTTCTCAAACTCATCAATGGGTTTATCACTCAAATCTTGTGCCACTATCTTCTTGAGGATGGTACATATGTTGAGCTTGATGCAGTCCAAACCAAGTTCAAGAGGCTTGTTCATGATAACCTTGATGGAGATCATGTGGCGTCCAAGTTGGATCACTTCTCAGTGATGACAACTAGTTTCAACAAGGCAGCTAAAGAGGTCAGAGAATGCATGAGGATGATCAAAGATGGCGAGGAGTTGAACAGGAAATCTGTCATCATGGATAGCATCAAGGTGCCAAAAGATGAGACAGTCAACCAGTTTTTGGACGAGGTGATAGCCTGTGATGGCTTGGAGTAGTCAGTCAGTTAGATCCTGCAGTTATTTCCGAGGATAGAGTTAGGAGCAGCAGTTAACTCGACATCAGTCTTGAGCTCTAATTGTTGATTTTAAGCACACTTATCTCTTCCTTGGAGATATTTTTGGAGTTTAGAATTTTAGTTAGGATCAGTTAGCTAATGTTAGTTATTTGTTAACTTTTATTTCAATAAGAACTTGTATGTTGTACATGTCTAGTTTAGTTTAGTCTTATCTCAGTTAACTGATGGTAGTTTTTCAGTTAACTATATAGTTTCATTTATTTAGGTTTAGCAATAAAATCTTGCATGCTTGCAAGACTCATGTTAACTCAAGGTGATTTTAGGGTTCCCTACACCTTGGAGTTATATAAATAAGAGCACCCTTGCTCATTTGTAATTAACTTTTGCACGTGATAGCATACATGTAGAGCAACCTTACCGTAGTATTGCTATTCTATATCTGTTCAAGAACTTTTATTGTGATAATAAATAGTTGAGCTACCTTATCTGAATGTTATTATTATGGTACTTGTTCACATTAGATTAAATATAATTTTTGGTTTGATCATTCATTGCATGTGTGTCTCGTCTATACAATTTACTATCCCAGTTATTATTTCATGTTGTGATTAATAGGCTTTGTTTCATATCTACACCTCAAATACGTGTCAGCATCTCCTTGAGAATTTAGAAGTAAGGCTTATCGTGTGTTGTCGTGATTAATAATCTTTGTTTCATATCTACACCTCGGATAGGTGTTGTCACCTCCTTGGGAATTTAGAAGTGAATATTGTTGTTTGATGTTGTTTCCAATAATCTTTCTTTCAGCCTAAGCTTCAGATAGGTGTCATCATCTCCTTGGAAATCCTGACTTAAATATTATCGGATTCACAATTCCCTGCTCCTAAGTCCTCATGCTTTGTTTCTTGAGGAAATAAGATAGTTTAGTGTTAGCCTAATTGTATTTATAGATCTGCAAAACTAGAGAAAATCCTTAGCTGCAATGCATTAGGTTTTCTTAACATTGTGCCTCTTCCAGCTGAGTCAAAAAGATAGGATTTAGATCATTTATTTTTTCACGCATATCACCACAAGAGGGAGCTTCCCCTCCTAATTTGAAGAGAAATCATTATGCACTGTGCATAGTTGTCCATTGCCAATATGCACTCCAGAGGTGCGGATTGTAATGCCAACAGTTTTTTGGTGCCCACCGTGGGGCACGAGGCAAGAAAACTTCAAGAAAGCTTAAATGCTTTATGTCATAGGAATGACCATTTGGCATCCTACTACTCCAATTCAACAACCAAGACTTACTTCGGCCATCATACAACCAAATTTTGTACACATTGAAGCAGAGCAATCGAACATCATTAGTATCCTGTGCAGTTTTATCTTTGAAATTCACACATCAACTACTTAGTGGAGGAACACAGCTACTACTCTGGAAAAAGAAGAAGAAAGAGTGGATCTTATAGCCGGTAGACCAGTTTTGCCACCACCCGCATGGGAATAAAGCATCTTGGCTCACCTAGTATACACGAGAAGGAGAAATAATCCTCTCTTTCAAGAAGAGTCGATCTTTGAAGAGGTTCCTAAGCATTTCCTAGAAGAACCAAAAGAATCTCCAGTCCCAGCTAAAGCAATGGGTGATAACAACAACAATGGAAACGACCAAAATGCAAGGAACATAAGACATCCAACCCCATTACCTTGGGGCGACAACATCGGACCATTGGCCTTAGCAGGACACCATGAACTGCCCAATGGATCGTGAAAGCATTTCCCTATATTCCATGGTGATGGGTCTCAACACCCTGATGAACACATCTCAGCATTCACAACGGCTTGTTCTGTTTTTCATGTTTCACATGAAGACATCGTTGTTCGTCTCTTTGTAGAGACCCTAGAGAACAACGCTGCAGACTAGTTCAATCATCTTGAACCAGGCATTATTACAAGTTGGCTAGACATGAGTGAAAGATTCTTGTCAAGATTCAAGCCCACTGAGGATAGTCATCAATTATTTGCACAACTCTCAAACTCAAAGATGGAGCCTACTGAACCGATGAGGGAATTCATAGCAAGGTTTAACCGCCTTGTCACACGTCTTTCCTATACTCTCAATCCATCCGATGAGATTTTGATGAGTAGCATTATCAACGTACTACTGTTAGAAATATCCTTTTTCTTCAAGGTGGGCTAAGGTGTAGATCTACAACTTACACAAGAAGAAGTTATCAATCTTGAAGATAACATGATCACGATGGGAAAGATGAAGAATGATTCAATCAGACCGCTTGTTCAAGCATTTGCTAATCCACTCCTACAAAAGGCAGCCAATGAGGTGACTATCCTCAAATACAATCACCCACTCAAGGGCAGCAAGCATTGCCTACACCACCACCATATCAACCTCAGCAGCCATACTAGCTAAAGAGGAATAACTTCCATCCATTCAACAATTACAAGCCAAGGTTTCCGCAAGGATAACCAAGACAATCGGTTGATGCTAAGAACGCTACAATCTATTGCATTTTCCATGATTTTGATGCACACACCGGAGGCACATGTCCGAAAAATCAAAGTATGAATAAGCCAATGGGATTTTTTGATGTTGCTCCAAGTGCAGGTTTCATACCTTCACCAACTACAAATTTTGTCTCACCACAGATGGACAACTTTGATGGAAACTCTACAATGGGATACTTCGACAGAGAACTCGTTAATAAACAAGAAGAAGAATACTGCCAATTCTCTCTTGTGGTCAATCATGAGAACATCTCATCACCTGTGTTTACACATGCACAACACTTAAAAGCACAAAAAGAAGAAGAGGAAAAGTAGAATACAAATGAAAAGGGAAAGGAAGTTCCTTCCACTTCCAATTCCAAATCTTCACAAGAGAACAATGTGTCAGTTGCTCAAGATTCGTCTTCAACAAACTTCGCCATTGTGTCTTCCATGATGATGATGAAGGTACAAATCTCACAATTGGAGTATCTTCAGGATCATCCATAGCAATTGGAGAGAATCCTTAAGGTTGTAAAGAAGAAGGTTGCAATCCAGCCTACACTGCTAGAGTCATCTGTGCCAGAAGAAGACAAACCAAAACCATTCTATATATCTTTGTATATAGTGGGTTTTAAACTAATAAATTGTATCATATATAGCGGAGATTCGAACAACGTCATGCCCCTGCAGATCATGAATGTATTGGGACTTTCATGCACCAAAACTCATGACAAGTGTTATTAACTTGAATCAAAGTCGGTGTCATTGGTCGGTCAATTGAAAGATGCACAAGTATGGCTAGCATCCTGTCTTGAAAAGAAAATTATGATGACTATCTTGGTAGCTAACATTCCAACCAGTTATGGGATGTCACTCAGTAGGAGCTTCTGCAAAGACCTCGGACGCAAAATTCAATTGGATTGGTCATTTGCGACAATCCCATTGAAGAATGGTAGTTTCAAGCTAGAACCTAAGGCCAAGTCAAGTTTTACAGTGGTGAAGTCCTAGGACCCCCAGGCACAAGTGTTATATCAAGACACGGGTCCGGGAACATATGCTATGATGTCTGAAGTAACTCAAGACAGTCAAAATTTTGCACTTTCCACGACTACATCATATGAAGAATCAAAAGTGTGGATGATGCAACTCAACGACAGTTTCTCAACATCAAGCTCAGGAGCAAGAGTTGTGATCACTTCTCCCGAAGGTCGTCTATATCCATTTGCATACCGATTGAAATTTGAATGCACGAATAATACGATGGAATATGAGGCACTTTTATTAGGTCTCAAGAATGCAAAGGATATGGGGATCAAGTTACTTAGAGTTGAAGGAGATGTAGAGTTGATTATCAAGCAGATCAAAGATCATTTCTAGGTCAAAAATCAATGCCTTCAATCCTACAAACAAAGGGTGTGGAATGCCATCGACTGGTTTGAGGTGTTTGACATCAAATATATTCCATGTTTAGATAATAGCAGATTTGATGCCCTTGCAGTGTTCGCTGCTCTTTTCATGCCACATTCTGATTTTCGTCAGAATACTTTTGCTATTGAGCTAATCTACAAGCCAATTGTTCCAGATAATTCAAACAACTAGAAAGTCTTTGATGACAATGATGGCATTGCAAAATTTCTCATAATGGGAGACAACTACAAAGAGTTGTTCTTTGAAGGAAGTTCTACTCCTTTTAAAGAATCACTTGTTGAAGATTTTGAAGCTACAGATTTTGGGATCATACAGCTGAAAGGAAATCTAATTCCCAAGGGTCTAGTGTCTTTAGAGAATATTTTTGACCGGCATGACCAATACATCCAAGATCAAAGATGTCAAGTGTTAATACTTTTGCTGAGCATTACCAAGTAAACATTGGCACTGAAGACAAGCCTCAGTTTTTCAATTTGGGCAAGTGTTGTACTCTAGAAGAAGCTAAGAATTTTACCGCCTTGTTCAAATAGTACAAGGATGTATTTTTCTGGTCCTATGAAGGCTTGAAGGTCTTCACACCTGTAGAATTGTCACATACAATTCCTCTAAAGTTTGATGTCAATCCTTTCAGGAAAAAGAAAAGAAATTATAATCCAAGATACTATCTATGCGGAGATTCAAAAAATGGTGGACTCAAAGATAATTTTTCCAATTCATCACTCCACCTGGGTGTCTAACATAGTTCCTATGTGCAAAAAGAATGGTGAGATCAGAATTTGCGTGGATTTTAGGAATTTTAATCAATCGTTCTTGAAGGACAATTACCCCTTACCAATCATGGAGCATACCTTGCATATAGTCACCGGTTCAGACATGCTATCTCTTCTTGATGGTTTCTCCAGATACAATCAGATTGCAATGGAAAAGGAGGATCAGATCAAGAGAGCTTTCACCACACCGTGGGGAACGTTTGCTTATGAGAGGATGCCTTTCGGCCTTATCAATGTCGATGTGAGAGGGCCATGGATTTGGCTTTTGGGGATCTCAGGAACAAGATAATAGTTGTCTACCTTGATGACTTGACCGTTTTCTCAGATAAATGGGAAGATCACTTTTCACACCTCGTGAAAGTGTTCGAAAGATGCAGGTATCACAAGATCTCATTGAATCCAAAAAATTCTATCTTTCGATGACGGAGGGCAAGTTACTTGGCCACATCATTTCCAAAGAGGGGACCAGAATTGACCCGAATCGGGTGGAATCAATTAAAAACCTGTCTCTTCCAAACAACAAAACACAAGTGCACTCCTTTTTCGGAAGTCAACTTTATTAGGAGGTTTGTACCAGATTTTTCAAATCTAGCGAAGGAGATCTCAACCATGATGAAAAAGACGTCCACTTTCATATGGACAGAAGAAGGAAATCATGCCTTTATCAAAATCAAAGAAGCTATTGCTAATGCGCTAGTGTTGGTTCGTCCTAACTTTGGGAAGGATTTTATCCTCTATTGTTATGCATCAGAACACACATTGTCTGCTATATTGACTCAGAAGCTCAGTGAAGAAGGAGAATCTCCAATTGCTTTCATGAGCGCCAGTTTTAAGGATAGTGAATCGTGTTATTCTAAAATTGAGAAGAATGTGTATGTTGTCGTCAGAGTTGTCAAGGCTTTTAGGTTTTATATTTTGAATTCACATACAATGGTGTTTGTCACTAATCCAATGGTTAAAAGTGTGCTAACTCAATAGGAGATGGGCACGAAAAGAGGAAACTGGATTGCAAAAGTTCAAGAATATGATCTAGAGATTAAGCCAACCAAGCTCATCTGTGAGCAAGGTCTTTTTCGGTATTTGGCAGAAGATGGAGATCAAAAATGTCAAAGCAATAATGGAATTGAACCTAAACCAGAAATTGAAGAGAACCTTCCTTTGGTCCTATTTGTTGATTTTGTGGAGGAATGGTACACAGCTTTGTGGTATTATTCAACTTATGGAGAATTTCCACATCACATGGAAAAACAAAAAAAGAGAACATTGAAGCTAAAAGAACAGAACTTCGTGCTTATCAATAACATTTTGTACAAGCGTGGCCTTGACGAAACTTTCCTATTATGTGTTGGGAGAAACCAGCAACAAAGATTGTTGGAAGCTTTTCATAGTCAAGCACGTGGTGGACACTTTTCATCGAGGGTCACTACATTTAAAATCCTACAAGCACAGTTCTATTGGCCAACTATGTTTCGTGGCGCATATGAATGGGTGTATAGGTACCAGATGTGTCAGCAGTTTTCTGGAAAAGTCAAATTGGCATCTCGTCCACTCAGGCCAGTGATTATCAATGCTCCATTTCATAAATGGGGTATGGATTTTGTAGGTCCTATCAAATCACGTTCTAGCAAGGGGCATACCCATGTCCTTACAGCCACAAATTATTTTACAAAATGGGTTGAGGGAGTTCCTACCAAATGAGCTACTTCTGAAGTTGTCTATGACTTTTTGAAGGAGAACATCATTTCACGCTTCGGGGTGCCTCGTAAAATTGTGACTGATAATGTGGCATGTTTCTCGTAAGAGGAGCTACTGGAGTTTTGTTTTGATCACGACATCATGTTGTCACACGCATCAAATTATTACCCTCGAGGTAATGGACAAGCCGAATCGTCAAACAAGAACATAGTCACAACCGTGCGGAAGCTGGTTGATTCAAATCAGTGGGCTTGGCACAAAAAGTTATATGATGCTCTTTGGGCGGATAGAATCACTCCCAAAAGAGCCATCGATACCTCGACTTTTACACTTTTGTATGGTACAAAAGAAGTTTTTCCCATCACATTGGAGTTGTCTGCTTTACAGCTAGCGTTTGTAATGGAGGATGAAGAAAATAAAGATCCAATCGAGAAGTGAATATTGTACCTAATGAAGCTTGAAGAGGAAAGGGTAGAGGTTGTCAATAGAATTACTCAGCATCAAGAGTGAGTGAAGAATATTTTTGACAAGAAGGCTCGTTAGAGAGACTTCAAGATTGGAGATCAAGTCCTGCTATGCAACAAAAGGCATGAGCCTAAGGGAATGCATGGTGAATTTGATTCCTTGTGGCTAGGGCCCTTTCGAATCCACAAATCCGCAAGAGAGAACACGTACTTTCTCTCACATCAGGATGGAAGGTTCCTCCCGCTGTCATACAGCGGGCAATATTTCAAACACTTCAACCCTCTAAGGGAGGAGTGAATTTTTGTAAATAATTTTCTTTAACTAATTTTTGTTTTTCGTTATGTCATAATGTGTTTCCCCATTTTGTGAAGTTTTGTTGTGTTTTTAGGTTATTTTAGGTAGTCTTGTTTTAGGTGTTTTTTAAGGAAAGTTTTTAATGTTATAGGTGATTAGGGAAAGTCCTAACTCCATATGCCCAACTGATAAGTCATTGGTCTACAAAAACACAGAGAATCTCGATTCTCCTATGTCGTAAGTATCCAACATGGTCACCAGATGGAGCCTAATGTTGTACCCAAACCAATTTTTTTTGCTTCATTAAGACATTTGCTTAAAATAGTCTAAACCTTGTAAAAATGATGTCAAAACATAGTTTTTGGGAAAATCAAGTATGGGCTTTTAATCAGTTTGATGTTAGGAAGATACTGGAAAATTTTGAAAAAAATGAAAATTAGGGTTTCTAGCCCCTATTTTTACATAAAAAAAATACCCTAAAAATTGAAACTTGTCAAAATTGACTGAAAATTGTTTTAATTGGCTTAATTCTCTTCACGATCACAATGGTGAAGTCAGATTCAGTTAAAAGTCAGTTTAAGCCTGGTGGGTAGTTTTCACTTTT